>CAMRHE010000485.1:45000-457500 GCA_947044405.1 Leptodactylus fallax
ATTCCCCCGGGTCCCCCTCACTTGTAATGATGAGATTTCAGGGTTGATTATTGGGAATCTCCTGCCGACCACTGGACAGATGAGACACCGAGTGAATCATTCATAGAAACCTCTGCCGACACTCCCAGCCCTGCTACATCTGTAGCAATGTGTCTCCTCCAGCGCGCCCGCTCTGCCTGTGTATGTAATCTCAGGCAAGTCATTGCACTAGATAATGTCTGTGTTTGTGGCGCTCGTCTCCCAGAGGTCGTCATTTACCCTCTCCGTGCAGGCGTCGTGTGCACCCAGAAGGCTTGTGTTATGTCTAGGACGACCTGCACACCAGGTCATTATCGGCGTCTCTTCCTGCCGCCATCACATCACATTAATTCTCCCACTTCAAAAAGCCTCCATTTACCAAGAGCGGCGGTAATAACACACGATCTGCGCCGCTACCAAGTGCTCTCCGCTGGAGTGACGGCGCTGTATTGTTCACTATCGTGTCATAATAAAGTGTCCGCTCATTGTTTCCATCTACACAGATTTGTGTGTGATAACTTCTTCTAGAATCTGCTGACAGCGACTCCAGCAGGAGACGTCTTCCTCTAAATGCTTATTATATATAGCCAGTGAGAAGGTTATATTCATTAGGTATAATTATTTGGCCCCTGGAAAAGACCTAGTGATGTCACAGGCCCATGTAGTGATATCACAGGCCCAAGTGGTGATGTCACAGGCCCAAGTGGTGATGTCACAGGCCCATGTAGTGATATCACAGGCCCATATAGTGACGTCTCAGGTCATATGGTGATGTCATAGGTGCAAGTGGTCATGTCATAAGCCCAAGTAGTGATATCACAGTGTTTTTGATGCTCCCCTTCATTTCCATGGATGAGAATCAACTGCTCTGAGCTCCCCCAACACTAGCACCTTATATACTGTTCCTGCATAATCTCCACCTACAGGCACATCACATGGGTGATGAGGCCTGGTGTAGTCTGGGGTGATGAGGCCTGGTGTAGTCTGGGGTGATGAGGCCTGGTGTAGTCTGGGGTGATGAGGTCTGGTGTAGTCTGGGGTGATGAGGCCTGGCGTAGTCTGGGGTGATGAGGCCTGGTGTAGTCTGGGGTGATGAGGCCTGGTGTAGTCTGGGGTGATGAGGCCTGGTGTAGTCTGGGGTGATGAGGCCTGATGTAGTCTGGGGTGATGAGGCCTGGCGTAGTCTGGGGCGATGAGGTCTGGTGTAGTCTGGGGCGATGAGGCCTGATGTAGTCTGGGGTGATGAGGCCTGGTGTAGTCTGGGGTGATGAGGCCTGGTGTAGTCTGGGGTGATGAGGCCTGGTGTAGTCTGGGGCGATGAGGCCTGCGTGGAGGGGGGCGGTCTGGGGTGATGAGGCCTGGTGTAGTCTGGGGTGATGAGGCCTGATGTAGTCTGGGGTGATGAGGCCTGGTGTAGTCTGGGGTGATGGGCCGGGAGGTCTGGGGTGATGAGGCCTGGTGTAGTCTGGGGTGATGAGGCCTGGTGTAGTCTGGGGTGATGAGGCCTGGTGTAGTCTGGGGTGATGAGGCCTGGTGTAGTCTGGGGTGATGAGGCCTGGCGTAGTCTGGGGTGATGAGGTCTGGTGTAGTCTGGGGTGATGAGGCCTGGTGTAGTCTGGGGTGATGAGGCCTGGTGTAGTCTGGGGTGATGAGGCCTGGTGTAGTCTGGGGTGATGAGGCCTGGTGTAGTCTGGGGTGATGAGGCCTGGTGTAGTCTGGGGTGATGAGGTCTGGTGTAGTCTGGGGTGATGAGGTCTGGTGTAGTCTGGGGTGATGAGGCCTGGGTGTAGTCTGGGGTGATGAGGCCTGGGGGTAGTCTGGGGTGATGAGGTCTGGTGTAGTCTGGGGTGATGAGGCCTGGTGTAGTCTGGGGTGATGAGGCCTGGTGTAGTCTGGGGTGATGAGGCCTGGTGTAGTCTGGGGTGATGAGGCCTGGTGTAGTCTGGGGTGATGAGGCCTGGTGTAGTCTGGGGTGATGAGGCCTGGCGTAGTCTGGGGTGAGCAGTCTGGGGTGAGAGGGTCTGGTGTAGTCTGGGGTGATGAGGTCTGGTGTAGTCTGGGGTGATGAGGCCTGGTGTAGTCTGGGGTGATGAGGCCTGGGGTAGTCTGGGGTGATGAGGCCTGGCGTAGTCTGGGGTGATGAGGCCTGGCGTAGTCTGGGGTGATGAGGCCTGGTGTAGTCTGGGGTGATGAGGCCTGGTGTAGTCTGGGGTGATGAGGCCTGGTGTAGTCTGGGGTGATGAGGCCTGGTGTAGTCTGGGGTGATGAGGCCTGGCGGATGTAGTCTGGGGTGATGAGGCCTGGTGTAGTCTGGGGTGATGAGGCCTGGTGTAGTCTGGGGTGATGAGGCCTGGTGTAGTCTGGGGTGATGAGGCCTGGTGTAGTCTGGGGTGATGAGGCCTGGCGTAGTCTGGGGTGATGAGGTCTGGTGTAGTCTGGGGGGGTGAGTCGGGTGTGAGGCCTGGCGTAGTCTGGGGTGATGAGGTCTGGTGTAGTCTGGGGTGATGAGGTCTGGTGTAGTTTAGGGTGATGAGGTCTGGTGTAGTCTGGGGTGATGAGGCCTGGTGTAGTCTGGGGTGATGAGGGGTCTGGGGTGATGAGGTCGATGTAGTCTGGGGTGATGAGGTCTGGTGTAGTTTAGGGTGATGAGGTCTGGTGTAGTCTGGGGTGATGAGGTCTGGTGTAGTCTGGGGTGATGAGGTCTGGTGTAGTCTGGGGTGATGAGGTCTGGTGTAGTCTGGGGTGATGAGGTCTGGTGTAGTTTAGGGTGATGAGGTCTGGTGTAGTCTGGGGTGACGAGGTCTGGTGTAGTTTGGGGTGACGAGGCCTGGTGTAGTTTAGGGTGATGAGGCCTGGTGTAGTCTGGGGTGATGAGGCCTGGTGTAGTTTAGGGTGATGAGGCCTGGTGTAGTCTGGGGTGACGAGGCCTGGGGGGGGTGAGGCTGGTGTAGTCTGGGGTGATGAGGTCTGGTGTAGTCTGGGGTGATGAGGCCTGGTGTAGTCTGGGGTGATGAGGTCTGGTGTAGTCTGGGGTGATGAGGCCTGGCGTAGTCTGGGGTGATGAGGTTGGCTGGTGTAGTTTGGGGTGATGAGGCCTGGCGTAGTCTGGGGTGATGAGGCCTGGTGTAGTCTGGGGTGATGAGGCCTGGTGTAGTTTAGGGTGATGAGGTCTGGTGTAGTCTGGGGTGATGAGGTCTGGTGTAGTCTGGGGTGATGAGGCCTGGCGTAGTCTGGGGTGATGAGGCCTGGCGTAGTCTGGGGTGATGAGGTCTGGCGTAGTCTGGGGTGATGAGGCCTGGCGTAGTCTGGGGTGATGAGGTCTGATGTAGTCTGGGGTGATGAGGCCTGGTGTAGTCTGGGGTGATGAGGCCTGGGTGTCTGGGGTGATGAGGTCTGGGTAGGGGTGATGAGGCCTGGCGTAGTCTGGGGTGATGAGGTCTGGTGTAGTCTGGGGTGATGAGGCCTGGTGTAGTCTGGGGTGATGAGGCCTGGCGTAGTCTGGGGTGATGAGGCCTGGTGTAGTCTGGGGTGATGAGGCCTGGTGTAGTCTGGGGTGATGAGGCGGCTGGGGTGGGTCTGGGGTGATGAGGCCTGGTGTAGTCTGGGGTGATGAGGCCTGGGGGCTGGTGTAGTCTGGGGTGATGAGGCCTGGTGTAGTCTGGGGTGATGAGGCCGTGTAGTCTGGGGTGATGAGGCCTGGCGTAGTCTGGGGTGATGAGGCCTGGGGCGTAGTCTGGTGTGGTGATGAGGTCTGGTGTAGTCTGGGGTGATGAGGCCTGGCGTAGTCTGGGGTGATGAGGTCTGATGTAGTCTGGGGTGATGAGGTCTGGTGTAGTTTGGGGTGATGAGGTCTTGTGTAGTCTGGGGTGATGAGGCCTGGTGTAGTCTGGGGTGATGAGGTCTGGCATAGTCTGGGGTGAAGAGGTCTGGTGTAGTTTAGGGTGATGAGGTCTGGTGTAGTCTGGGGTGATGAGGTCTGGTGTACGGGGGAAGGTCTGGGGTGATGAGGTCTGGTGTAGTTTAGGGTGATGAGGTCTGGTGTAGTCTGGGGTGACGAGGTCTGGTGTAGTTTGGGGTGATGAGGCCTGGTGTAGTTTAGGGTGATGAGGCCTGGTGTAGTCTGGGGTGATGAGGCCTGGTGTAGTTTAGGGTGATGAGGCCTGGTGTAGTCTGGGGTGACGAGGCCTGGTGTAGTTTAGGGTGATGAGGTCTGGTGTAGTCTGGGGTGATGAGGTCTGGTGTAGTCTGGGGTGATGAGGTCTGGTGTAGCTGGGGATGAGGCCTGGCGTAGTCTGGGGTGATGAGGTCTGGTGTAGTCTGGGGTGATGAGGCCTGGTGTAGTCTGGGGCGATGAGGCCTGGTGTAGTCTGGGGTGATGAGGTCTGGTGTAGTCTGGGGTGATGAGGCCTGGCGTAGTCTGGGGTGATGAGGTCTGGTGTAGTTTAGGGTGATGAGGTC
Source organism: Leptodactylus fallax (assembly GCA_947044405.1). NCBI lineage: Eukaryota > Metazoa > Chordata > Amphibia > Anura > Leptodactylidae > Leptodactylus > Leptodactylus fallax. Next base: position 49,477 of record CAMRHE010000485.1, read on the forward strand.
TGGTGTAGTCTGGGGTGATGAGGTCTGGTGTAGTCTGGGGTGATGAGGTCTGGTGTAGTTTAGGGTGATGAGGTCTGGTGTAGTCTGGGGTGATGAGGTCTGGTGTAGCTGGGGTGAGAGGCCGGTAGCGGGGGGCGGGTCTGGGGTGATGAGGCCTGGTGTAGTTTAGGGTGATGAGGCCTGGTGTAGTCTGGGGTGATGAGGCCTGGTGTAGTTTAGGGTGATGAGGCCTGGTGTAGTCTGGGGCGATGAGGCCTGATGTAGTCTGGGGTGATGAGGTCTGGTGTAGTCTGGGGTGATGAGGCCTGGTGTAGTCTGGGGTGATGAGGTCTGGTGTAGTCTGGGGTGATGAGGCCTGGCGTAGTCTGGGGTGATGAGGTCTGGTGTAGTCTGGGGTGATGAGGCCTGATGTAGTCTGGGGCGATGAGGCCTGATGTAGTCTGGGGTGATGAGGTCTGGTGTAGTCTGGGGTGATGAGGCCTGGCGTAGTCTGGGGTGATGAGGTCTGATGTAGTCTGGGGTGATGAGGTCTGGTGTAGTTTAGGGTGATGAGGTCTTGTGTAGTCTGGGGTGATGAGGCCTGGTGTAGTCTGGGGTGATGAGGCCTGGCGTAGTCTGGGGTGATGAGGCCTGGCGTAGTCTGGGGTGATGAGGCCTGGCGTAGTCTGGGGTGATGAGGCCTGGCGTAGTCTGGGGTGATGAGGCCTGGTGTAGTCTGGGGTGATGAGGCCTGGTGTAGTTTAGGGTGATGAGGCCTGGCGTAGTCTGGTGTGATGAGGCCTGGCGTAGTCTGGTGTGATAAGGTCTGGTGTAGTCTGGGGTGATGAGGTCTGATGTAGTCTGGGGTGATAAGGTCTGGCGTAGTCTGGGGTGATGAGGCCTGGCGTAGTCTGGGGTGATGAGGCCTTGCGTAGTCTGGGGTGATGAGGCCTGGCGTAGTCTGGGGTGATGAGGCCTGGCGTAGTCTGGGGTGATGAGGCCTGGCGTAGTCTGGGGTGATGAGGCCTGATGTAGTCTGGGGTGATGAGGTCTGATGTAGTCTGGGGTGATGAGGCCTGGCGTAGTCTGGGGTGATGAGGCCTGGCGTAGTCTGGGGTGATGAGGCCTGGCGTAGTCTGGGGTGATGAGGCCTGGCGTAGTCTGGGGTGATGAGGCCTGGCGTAGTCTGGGGTGATGAGGCCTGGTATCCACGTTTTTTACACAGTGTATAAACTGCTGTATATGACCTTATACTTTATACTACACCCAACTGTGTATCACTTTATATTCTATACCATGCCCAGCTATGTATCGCCCAATATTCTAGAATATGAGGAGTCTTGAGAAATGGCTTGCCCCATGAAATTAAGAATGGCATCAGCTGGCACCAGGCACCCGGGTACAGTCCCCACCAACTCACCATTACCTGCACCCACTACTCTCTGAGGGATTGTCTTCTTGATGTTTCTTCTCACTACTTCTCTCTTCTCAGAGCTTTGGACACCTTTTCTGCTCCCAAAAATATATTTGCAATTGCCCAGCCTGTGGGGTGCAGGTACCAAAAAGGTAGCCAAGTCTGAATTGAAGCTTATATACTTGTAGATATGAGGCTCATCTGAAACTTCTCCAGTTTTTCTCATGCACACAAATCCAAAAAGTGAGCAGAGCCATAGCCCATCTCTGTTGTGACTGTTACCATAACACTAGCCCTGCCTTGTAGCTTCCAGGCCCTGGGCTATATATCCTAACGTATACACGCTGCAGATAACTCCTCTCCTGGACCATCTATGTCCTACCCCTGTCTTGAATGTACCGTCTACCTTTCTGCAGCCTCATTGGTATAGTCCAGCTTATATTTACATCAACATAGCAAAGAGTTAAACAGTTGTTAACTCTTTAGCCGTATTCCATGGGAACACTGCAGGACAATCCTTCCCATCATAGGGTACATGAACATAACAGAGGAGACTTGCCTTGGGTGCATGAAGTGACTTCAGTGTGAATGATGAACCATGTAAAAAGCTTTTCCAGGTTTATGTAACTAATCCAAGAAACAACAGTTGATGGGATCCAGCAATTTTACTTGAGAATAACCCTCCTTTCAAAAAAGTCTTATAAGATATAACTTTTATTTACTCCATGAAAAATTAAAAATTTCCATATTATATGGTGAAAGTTTGCATCTGTAAAGCCTACGCTTATAAAAGTTATATTTTATAAGACTTTTTAGAAAGGAGAGTCATTCTCAAGTAGAATTGCTGGATCCCATCAACTGTTGTTTCTTGGATTAATACCGGACTCTAGCCATGGGGACACCTGAGACAAGATTCTACTATACGCAAGTGGGGCTGTGTGTGCATTTTTTGATATTTTTGGACTTATGTAACTAATAGAGAGGGGCAAACCTCGTGAGATTTGTTTTGCGAATATTTGCAGGGATCCGATGAGACTCCAGAGTATAATAGTGATTTGTGGGTAGTCAACCCCAAAAAGAGACTTTTGGAATATATGTAGTGAATTCATGAAGAGCGGCCTCGCTATTCTCTAGAAACTAAATCTTTATCTCTATGTGATAAAAAAAAAATTCTATAACTTTGGAAAAATCTCTGTGCTTCAATATATCTGCTTGCTGTCAGCAAGTGAGACCAATCTTTACAGAGGCAGTAACTCTGTACATAGCTGGTCCTGCTCTCAGCTGACTGTTTGTTACAATTGTATTCAGTCTAGACAATGCTCTGTGAGCTAAACAACCTGTACTCCAGACTGATACATTGCAGAAACCTAGCACAGAGATGTCTGCAGCTGCTGCTGATGTGCTTAGCCCACAGAGCATTGTCTACACTGGATACAATTGTCTACACTTTTCAACTTATGATTTGTCACAATTGTATCCAATGTAGACAATGCTCTGTGAGCTCAGCAGCCTGGACTACAGACTGATACATTGGAGCAAGCTAGCAGAGAGATGTGTGCAGCCTGTGCTGATGTGTTTAGTGTCTAGACTGGATACAATTGAGAACAATCCTAGCAATGCACAGGTTGCTATAAGCATGTCCTCATTCACTGACAACAAGCAGAGTTCTTAAAGTTGTAAAACTTTTCTTTTATTTATATGACATTATAAGACTCTGGATCCTGTCTTACCAGCCCCTTTATTTCAGTCAGGGTTCCCCTTTACCACTATGAATAGTGACATTGTATCAGACACTTCCATCCTTTTCTGCCTCGTCCCCGGGTGCGGAGTCGCCGGCTCTCTACTGTCGCTCTATTACTAATTATATAGATGGAGGAGTCAGTAATAACCTGATGCAAGGAGAACATACAGGAGACCATGATGCAACCTCAGAGAAATGGCAGCTCGGCGACAGCTCGGGGGCAGCAGGTGGCATCACACACGGTTTTATTATTCCTTTTCTTTTCTGAAATCTCGGATCTCTGCACAATTTTTGGCTCAATAATTCTCCCCGACGTGCCGGATGTTTATTAATAGATTTTGCAGGTTCAGTTTTCAGCAGAACTCTGCCTTGTAGTGAGTGATTTCCCTTATTACAGATCGCTTCTGCGGCCGCTCTCATGGCTGTTTTTGTCCCTTCGGACCTGTAGTAATATAATGGAGTCATCTCATGATCTCTACTTTACGCCAGCACTTCTGTGTTATGTAGTTTGTGGAAGAGTGAAGAAATCAGGCAATACCTATTAGAGGCTAACTGAGTAATATTATACATAATACTATTATGTAGTTTGTGTATTTCGGCCATTCTCACAGTACCCACAGAATGGGGTTCTTACAAATTTTTGAAAATGTTCGGATTCAAGCGGCTCATGTGATGGTGATCGAGCAGACTCAGAAGCAGAGCCCATGCGATCACCGTGGGAGCCCACTGTATCTGACAGCCAGGCTCCCGCTGCAACCGCAGGGACGGTGATAACACCGATCCCATGCTGTTTAACCCTTAAGTGTTAGGTGTTTCTCAGTGAAAGTTAATGCTGCGGGAGGCATCAAGAGCAGGTGTTATCTATAACTGACAGCTAACTCCCTGCTCCTAAACCCCCGATTGGAGCTGAGCTGCCTGGAGCTCCCAGTACCTGGTTGATCCTGCCGAGATTGAGGAAGTCAGCCCATGCGTCTGAATAGGCTGACTTCCTCTATAGACTACAATACACGTGTATTACAGTCTATAGTGCTGAACCACACTGCTACACTGATCGCTGGTTCAGGTCACATAGTGGGACATCACTAAAAAGTAAAAAAAAAAGTTTTACATCCATTTTTGGGTCACAAAGTTCGGGTCCCCATTGATTTCAATGGGGTTATGGTTCAGGTCAAGTTCAGGTACCTGAACCAAACTTTTGGGCAAAGTTTGGCGGAACATGTCGAATCAGCTCTAACAGGTTCGCTCAACACTACACATAACCACAGAGACCAGGAGTACTCACCCAAAATGCCTTGTAATGATGGGTGAACCTTGTGAGATTCCATTCATGAATATTCGGAAGGTTCACCTGCAACTTTCCGAACCAGAAGTGCTGTTATTAGACTCTGCCGTCTCCTCCCATCCGGTTTCTTTCTTTTGGCTTGTTTTTTCATTGATAAACATTAGTTACATAAAAGTTACAAATGCCCCAAAGTATAGTGAAGTTATAGACTACATTGATACAGTGTAGCCAGTGGGAGGATTGTAACTTGTATGGATCTGTTCATCTGTGTTATCATTGAGTCTTTGCTGCATAAGACTCATTTAGTAAACTACAGTTAGCAAAACTAACACTAATACTACTAACACAGCTACACTAACACTAGTACTACTAACACCAGCTACACTAACACTAGTACTACTAACACAGCTACACTAACACTAGTACTACTAACACCAGCTACACTAACACTAGTACTACTAACACCAGCTACACTAACACTAGTACTACTAACACCAGCTACAGTAACGCTAGTACTACTAACACCAGCTACTACTAACACCAGGTACTACTAACACCAGTACTACTAACACCAGCTACACTAACACTAGTACTACTAACACCAGCTACACTAACACTAGTACTACTAACACCAGCTACACTAACACTAGTACTACTAACACAGCCAGCACACAGTACTACTAACACCAGCTACACTAACACTAGTACTACTAACACCAGCTACACTAACACTAGTACTACTAACACCAGCTACAGTAACGCTAGTACTACTAACACCAGTACTACTAACGACCAGCTACACTAACACTAGTACTACTAACACCAGCTACACTAACACTAGTACTACTAACACCAGCTACACTAACACTAGTACTACTAACACCAGCCAGAAACGCGAGTACTACTAACACCAGTACTACTAACACCAGCTACACTACTAACACTAGTACTACTAACACCAGCTACACTAACACTAGTACTACTAACACCAGCTACACTAACACTAGTACTACTAACACCAGCTACACTAACACTAGTACTACTAACACCAGCTACACTAACACTAGTACTACTAACACCAGCTACCCACTAACACTAGTACTACTAACACCAGCTACACTAACACTAGTACTACTAACACCAGCTACACTAACACTAGTACTACTAACACCAGCTACACTAACACTAGTACTACTAACACCAGCTACACTAACACTAGTACTACTAACACCAGCTACACTAGCACTAGTACTACTAACACCAGCTACACTAACACTAGTACTACTAACACCAGCTACACTAACACTAGTACTACTAACACCAGCTACACTAACACTAGTACTACTAACACCAGCTACACTAACACTAGTACTACTAACACCAGCTACACTAACACTAGTACTACTAACACCAGCTACACTAACACTAGTACTACTAACACCAGCTACACTAACACTAGTACTACTAACACCAGCCTACACTAACACTAGTACTACTAACACCAGCTACACCTAACACTAGTACTACTAACACCAGCTACAGTAACGCTAGTACTACTAACACCAGTACTACTAACACCAGCTACACTAACACTAGTACTACTAACACCAGCTACACTAACACTAGTACTACTAACACCAGCTACACTAACACTACTAACACTAGTACTACTAACACCAGCTACACTAACACTAGTACTACTAACACCAGCTACACTAACACTAGTACTACTAACACCAGCTACACTACACACTACACTAACACTAGTACTACTAACACCAGCTACACTAACACTAGTACTACTAACACCCACACTAGCACTACTAACACCAGCTACTACTAACACCAGCTACACTAACACTAGTACTACTAACACCAGCTACACTAACACTAGTACTACTAACACCAGCTACACTAACACTAGTACTACTAACACCAGCTACAGAACACTACAACACCAGCTACACTAACACTAGTACTACTAACACCAGCTACACTAACACTAGTACTACTAACACCAGCTACACTAACACTAGTACTACTAACACCAGCTACACTAACACTAGTACTACTAACACCAGCTACACTAACACTAGTACTACTAACACCAGCTACACTAACACTAGTACTACTAACACCAGCTACACTAACACTAGTACTACTAACACCAGCACACAACACAGCACTACTAACACCAGCTACACTAACACCAGTACTACTAACACCAGCTACACTAACACTAGTACTACTAACACCAGCTACACTAACACTAGTACTACTAACACCAGCTACACTAACACTAGTACTACTAACACCAGCTACACTAACACTAGTACTACTAACACCAGCTACACTAACACTAGTACTACTAACACCAGCTACACTAACACTAGTACTACTAACACCAGCTACACTAACACTAGTACTACTAACACCAGCTACACTAACACTAGTACTACTAACACCAGCTACACTAACACTAGTACTACTAACACCAGCTACACTAACACTAGTACTACTAACACCAGCTACACTAACACAGTCCACACTAACACTAGTACTACTAACACCAGCTACACTAACACTAGTACTACTAACACCAGCTACACTAACACTAGTACTACTAACACCAGCTACACTAACACTAGTACTACTAACACCAGCTACACTAACACTAGTACTACTAACACCAGCTACACTAACACTAGTACTACTAACACCAGCTACACTAACACTAGTACTACTAACACCAGCTACACTAACACTAGTACTACTAACACCAGCTACACTAACACTAGTACTACTAACACCAGCTACACTAACACTAGTACTACTAACACCAGCTACACTAACACTAGTACTACTAACACCAGCTACACTAACACTAGTACTACTAACACCAGCTAACACCACTACACTAACACTAGCTACTACACACACTAACACCAGCTACACTAACACTAGTACTACTAACACCAGCTACACTAACACTAGTACTACTAACACCAGCTACACTAACACTAGTACTACTAACACCAGCTACACTAACACTAGTACTACTAACACCAGCTACACTAACACTAGTACTACTAACACCACTACTAACACCAGCTACACTAACACTAGTACTACTAACACCAGCTACACTAACACTAGTACTACTAACACCAGCTACACTAACACTAGTACTACTAACACCAGCTACACTAACACTAGTACTACTAACACCAGCTACACTAACACTAGTACTACTAACACCAGCTACACTAACACTAGTACTACTAACACCAGCTACACTAACACTAGTACTACTAACACCAGCTACACTAACACTAGTACTACTAACACCAGCTACACTAACACTAGTACTACTAACACCAGCTACACTAACACTAGTACTACTAACACCAGCTACACTAACACTAGTACTACTAACACCAGCTACACTAACACTAGTACTACTAACACCAGCTACACTAACACTAGTACTACTAACACCAGCTACACTAACACTAGTACTACTAACACCAGCTACACTAACACTAGTACTACTAACACCAGCTACACAACACTACTACTACTAACACCAGCTACACTAACACTAGTACTACTAACACCAGCTACACTAACACTAGTACTACTAACACCAGCTACACTAACACTAGTACTACTAACACCAGCTACACTAACACTAGTACTACTAACACCAGCTACACTAACACTAGTACTACTACCACCAGCACTACACTAACACTAGTACTACTAACACCAGCTACACTAACACTAGTACTACTAACACCAGCTACACCTAACACTAGTACTACTAACACCAGCTACACTAACACTAGTACTACTAACACCAGCTACACTAACACTAGTACTACTAACACCAGCTACACTAACACTAGTACTACTAACACCAGCTACACTAACACTAGTACTACTAACACCAGCTACACTAACACTAGTACTACTAACACCAGCTACACTAACACTAGTACTACTAACACCAGCTACACTAACACTAGTACTACTAACACCAGCTACACTAACACTAGTACTACTAACACTAGCTACACTAACACTAGTACTACTAACACCAGCTACACTAACACTAGTACTACTAACACCAGCTACACTAACACTAGTACTACTAACACCAGCTACACTAACACTAGTACTACTAACACCAGCTACACTAACACTAGTACTACTAACACCAGCTACACTAACACTAGTACTACTAACACCAGCTACACTAACACTAGTACTACTAACACCAGCTACACTAACACTAGTACTACTAACACCAGCTACACCTAACACTAGTACTACTAACACCAGCTACACTAACACTAGTACTACTAACACCACTACACTAACACTAGTACTACTAACACCAGCTACACTAACACTAGTACTACTAACACCAGCTACACTAACACTAGTACTACTAACACCAGCTACACTAACACTAGTACTACTAACACCAGCTACACTAACACTAGTACTACTAACACCACTACTAACACTAGTACTACTAACACCAGCTACACTAACACTAGTACTACTAACACCAGCTACACTAACACTAGTACTACTAACACCAGCTACACTAACACTAGTACTACTAACACCAGCTACACTACTACACTAGTACTACTAACACTAGACTACACTAACACTAGTACTACTAACACCAGCTACCACTACTAACACTAGTACTACTAACACCAGCTACAGTAACACTAGTACTACTAACACCAGCTACACTAACACTAGTACTACTAACACCAGCTACACTAACACTAGTACTACTAACACCAGCTACACTAACACTAGTACTACTAACACCAGCTACACTAACACTAGTACTACTAACACCAGCTACACTAACACTAGTACTGTACTACCAACCAGCTACACTAACACTAGTACTACTAACACCAGCTACACCAAACACTAGTACTACTAACACCAGCTACACTACACTAACACTAGTACTAGTACTACTAACACCAGCTACACTAACACTAGTACTACTAACACCAGCTACACTAACACTAGTACTACTAACACCAGCTACACTAACACTAGTACTACTAACACCAGCTACACTAACACTAGTACTACTAACACCAGCTACACTAACACTAGTACTACTAACACCAGCTACACTAACACTAGTACTACTAACACCAGCTACACTAACACTAGTACTACTAACACCAGCTACACTAACACTAGTACTACTAACACCAGCTACACTAACACTAGTACTACTAACACCAGCTACACTAACACTAGTACTACTAACACCAGCTACACTAACACTAGTACTACTAACACCAGCTACACTAACACTAGTACTACTAACACCAGCTACACTAACACTAGTACTACTAACACCAGCTACACTAACACTAGTACTACTAACACCAGCTACACTAACACTAGTACTACTAACACCAGCTACACTAACACTAGTACTACTAACACCAGCTACACTAACACTAGTACTACTAACACCAGCTACACTAACACTAGTACTAGACTAACACCAGCTACACTAACACTAGTACTACTAACACCAGCTACACTAATCACTAGTACTACTAACACTAGTACACTAACACCAGCTAACACTAGTACTACACTAACACCAGACCAACACCAGCTACACTAACACTAGTACTACTAACACCAGCTACACTAACACTAGTACTACTAACACCAGCTACACTAACACTAGTACTACTAACACCAGCTACACTAACACTAGTACTACTAACACCAGCTACACTAACACTAGTACTACTAACACCAGCTACACTAACACTAGTACTACTAACACCAGCCACACTAACACTAGTACTACTAACACCAACACAGTACACTAACACTAGTACAGTACTAACACCAGCTACACTAACACTAGTACTACTAACACCAGCTACACTAACACTAGTACACAACTACTAACACCAGCTACACTAACACTAGTACTACTAACACCAGCTACACTAACACTAGTACTACTAACACCAGCTACACTAACACTAGTACTACTAACACCAGCTACACTAACACTAGTACTACTAACACACACACTAACACTAGTACTACTAACACCAGCTACACTAACACTAGTACTACTAACACCAGCTACACTAACACTAGTACTACTAACACCAGCTACACTAACACTAGTACTACTAACACCAGCTACACTAACACTAGTACTACTAACACCAGCTACACTAACACTAGTACTACTAACACCAGCTACACTAACACTAGTACTACTAACACCAGCTACACTAACACTAGTACTACTAACACCAGCTACACTAACACTAGTACTACTACCCCACACCAGCACAGTACACTAACACTAGTACTACTAACACCAGCTACACTAACACTAGTACTACTAACACCAGCTACACTAACACTAGTACTACTAACACCAGCTACACTAACACTAGTACTACTAACACCAGCTACACTAACACTAGTACTACTAACACCAGCTACACTAACACTAGTACTACTAACACCAGCTACACTAACACTAGTACTACTAACACCAGCTACACTAACACTAGTACTACTAACACCAGCTACACTAACACTAGTACTACTAACACCAGCTACACTAACACTAGTACTACTAACACCAGCTACACTAACACTAGTACTACTAACACCAGCTACACTAACACTAGTACTACTAACACCAGCTACACTAACACTAGTACTACTAACACCAGCTACACTAACACTAGTACTACTAACACCAGCTACACTAACACTAGTACTACTAACACCAGCTACACTAACACTAGTACACACACTACTAACACCAGCTACACTAACACTAGTACTACTAACACCAGCTACACTAACACTAGTACTACTAACACCAGCTACGAACTAACACTAGTACTACTAACACCAGCTACACTAACACTAGTACTACTAACACCAGCTACACTAACACTAGTACTACTAACACCAGCTACACTAACACTAGTACTACTAACACCAGCTACACTAACACTAGTACTACTAACACCAGCTACACTAACACTAGTACTACTAACACCAGCTACACTAACACTAGTACTACTAACACCAGCTACAGTAACACTAGTACTACTAACACCAGCTACACTAACACTAGTACTACTAACACCAGCTACACTAACACTAGTACTACTAACACCAGCTACACTAACACTAGTACTACTAACACCAGCTACACTAACACTAGTACTACTAACACCAGCTACACTAACACTAGTACTACTAACACCAGCTACACTAACACTAGTACTACTAACACCAGCTACACTAACACTAGTACTACTAACACCAGCTACACTAACACTAGTACTACTAACACCAGCTACACTAACACTAGTACTACTAACACCAGCTACACTAACACTAGTACTACTAACACCAGCTACACTAACACTAGTACTACTAACACCAGCTACACTAACACTAGTACTACTAACACCAGCTACACTAACACTAGTACTACTAACACCAGCTACACTAACACTAGTACTACTAACACCAGCTACACTAACACTAGTACTACTAACACCAGCTACACTAACACTAGTACTACTAACACCAGCTACACTAACACTAGTACTACTAACACCAGCTACACTAACACTAGTACTACTAACACCAGCTACACTAACACTAGTACTACTAACACCAGCTACACTAACACTAGTACTACTAACACCAGCTACACTAACACTAGTACTACTAACACCAGCTACACTAACACTAGTACTACTAACACCAGCTACACTAACACTAGTACTACTAACACCAGCTACACTAACACTAGTACTACTAACACCAGCTACACTAACACTAGTACTACTAACACCAGCTACACTAACACTAGTACTACTAACACCAGCTACACTAACACTAGTACTACTAACACCAGCTACACTAACACTAGTACTACTAACACCAGCTACACTAACACTAGTACTACTAACACCAGCTACACTAACACTAGTACTACTAACACCAGCTACACTAACACTAGTACTACTAACACCAGCTACACTAACACTAGTACTACTAACACCAGCTACACTAACACTAGTACTACTAACACCAGCTACAACTAACACTAGTACTACTAACACCAGCTACACTAACACTAGTACTACTAACACCAGCTACACTCAGCTACACTAACACTAGTACTACTAACACCAGCTACACTAACACTAGTACTACTAACACCAGCTACACTAACACTAGTACTACTAACACCAGCTACACTAACACTAGTACTACTAACACCAGCTACACTAACACTAGTACTACTAACACCAGCTACACTAACACTAGTACTACTAACACCAGCTACACTAACACTAGTACTACTAACACCAGCTACACTAACACTAGTACTACTAACACCAGCTACACTAACACTAGTACTACTAACACCAGCTACACTAACACTAGTACTACTAACACCAGCTACACTAACACTAGTACTACTAACACCAGCTACACTAACACTAGTACTACTAACACCAGCTACACTAACACTAGTACTACTAACACCAGCTACACTAACACTAGTACTACTAACACCAGCTACACTAACACTAGTACTACTAACACCAGCTACACTAACACTAGTACTACTAACACCAGCTACACTAACACTAGTACTACTAACACCAGCTACACTAACACTAGTACTACTAACACCAGCTACACTAACACTAGTACTACTAACACCAGCTACACTAACACTAGTACTACTAACACCAGCTACACTAACACTAGTACTACTAACACCAGCTACACTAACACTAGTACTACTAACACCAGCTACACTAACACTAGTACTACTAACACCAGCTACACTAACACTAGTACTACTAACACCAGCTACACTAACACTAGTACTACTAACACCAGCTACACTAACACTAGTACTACTAACACCAGCTACACTAACACTAGTACTACTAACACCAGCTACACTAACACTAGTACTACTAACACCAGCTACACTAACACTAGTACTACTAACACCAGCTACACTAACACTAGTACTACTAACACCAGCTACACTAACACTAGTACTACTAACACCAGCTACACTAACACTAGTACTACTAACACCAGCTACACTAACACTAGTACTACTAACACCAGCTACACTAACACTAGTACTACTAACACCAGCTACACTAACACTAGTACTACTAACACCAGCTACACTAACACTAGTACTACTAACACCAGCTACACTAACACTAGTACTACTAACACCAGCTACACTAACACTAGTACTACTAACACCAGCTACACTAACACATACTACTAGTACTACTAACACCAGCTACACTAACACTAGTACTACTAACACCAGCTACACTAACACTAGTACTACTAACACCAGCTACACTAACACTAGTACTACTAACACCAGCTACACTAACACTAGTACTACTAACACCAGCTACACTAACACTAGTACTACTAACACCAGCTACACTAACACTAGTACTACTAACACCACACACAACACTAGTACTACTAACACCAGCTACACTAACACTAGTACTACTAACACCAGCTACACTAACACTAGTACTACTAACACCAGCTACACTAACACTAGTACTACTAACACCAGCTACACTAACACTAGTACTACTAACACCAGCTACACTAACACTAGTACTACTAACACCAGCTACACTAACACTAGTACTACTAACACCAGCTACACTAACACTAGTACTACTAACACCAGCTACACTAACACTAGTACTACTAACACCAGCTACACTAACACTAGTACTACTAACACCAGCTACACTAACACTAGTACTACTAACACCAGCTACACTAACACTAGTACTACTAACACCAGCTACTACTAACACTAGTACACTAACACCAGCTACACTAACACTAGTACTACTAACACTAGCTACACTAACACTAGCTACACTAACACTAGTACTACTAACACCAGCTACACTAACACTAGTACTACTAACACCAGACTACACTAACACTAGTACTACTAACACCAGCTACACATACTACTAACACCCACTAACACTAGTACTACTAACACCAGCTACACTAACACTAGTACTACTAACACCAGCTACACTAACACTAGTACTACTAACACCAGCTACACCTAACACTAGTACTACTAACACCAGCTACACTAACACTAGTACTACTAACACCAGCTACACTAACACTAGTACTACTAACACCAGCTACACTAACACTAGTACTAACTAACACTAGATACTACTAACACCAGCTACACTAACACTAGTACTACTAACACCAGCTACACTAACACTAGTACTACTAACACCAGCTACACTAACACTAGTACTACTAACACCAGCTACACTAACACTAGTACTACTAACACTAGTACTACTAACACCAGCTACACTAACACTAGTACTACTAACACCAGCTACACTAACACTAGTACTACTAACACCAGCTACACTAACACTAGTACTACTAACACCAGCTACACTAACACTAGTACTACTAACACCAGCTACACTAACACTAGTACTACTAACACCAGCTACACTAACACTAGTACTACTAACACCAGCTACAGTAACACTAGTACTACTAACACCAGCTACACTAACACTAGTACTACTAACACCAGCTACACTAACACTAGTACTACTAACACCAGCTACACTAACACTAGTACTACTAACACCAGCTACACTAACACTAGTACTACTAACACCAGCTACACTAACACTAGTACTACTAACACCAGCTACACTAACACTAGTACTACTAACACCAGCTACACTAACACTAGTACTACTAACACCAGCTACACTAACACTAGTACTACTAACACCAGCTACACTAACACTAGTACTACTAACACCAGCTACACTAACACTAGTACTACTAACACCAGCTACACTAACACTAGTACTACTAACACCAGCTACACTAACACTAGTACTACTAACACCAGCTACACTAACACTAGTACTACTAACACCAGCTACACTAACACTAGTACTACTAACACCAGCTACACTAACACTAGTACTACTAACACCAGCTACACTAACACTAGTACTACTAACACCAGCTACACTAACACTAGTACTACTAACACCAGCTACACTAACACTAGTACTACTAACACCAGCTACACTAACACTAGTACTACTAACACCAGCTACACTAACACTAGTACTACTAACACCAGCTACACTAACACTAGTACTACTAACACCAGCCACACACACCAGTACTACTAACACCAGCTACACTAACACTAGTACTACTAACACCAGCTACACTAACACTAGTACTACTAACACCAGCCACACTAACACTAGTACTACTAACACCAGCTACACTAACACTAGTACTACTAACACCAGCTACACTAACACTAGTACTACTAACACCAGCTACACTAACACTAGTACTACTAACACCAGCTACACTAACACTAGTACTACTAACACCAGCTACACTAACACTAGTACTACTAACACCAGCTACACTAACACTAGTACTACTAACACCAGCTACACTAACACTAGTACTACTAACACCAGCTACACTAACACTAGTACTACTAACACCAGCTACACTAACACTAGTACTACTAACACCAGCTACACTAACACTAGTACTACTAACACCAGCTACACTAACACTAGTACTACTAACACCAGCTACACTAACACTAGTACTACTAACACCAGCTACACTAACACTAGTACTACTAACACCAGCTACACTAACACTAGTACTACTAACACCAGCTACACTAACACTAGTACTACTAACACCAGCCCCTAACACTAGACTACTAACACCAGCACTAGTACTACTAACACCAGCTACACTAACACTAGTACTACTAACACCAGCTACACTAACACTAGTACTACTAACACCAGCTACACTAACACTAGTACTACTAACACCAGCTACAGTAACACCAGTACACTAACACCCCACTAACACTAGTACTACTAACACCAGCTACACTAACACTAGTACTACTAACACCAGCTACACTAACACTAGTACTACTAACACCAGCTACACTAACACTAGTACTACTAACACCAGCTACACTAACACTAGTACTACTAACACCAGCTACACTAACACTAGTACTACTAACACCAGCTACACTAACACTAGTACTACTAACACCAGCTACACTAACACTAGTACTACTAACACCAGCTACACTAACACTAGTACTACTAACACCAGCACTACACTAACACTAGTACTACTAACACCAGCTACACTAACACTAGTACTACTAACACCAGCTACACTAACACTAGTACTACTAACACCAGCTACACTAACACTAGTACTACTAACACCAGCTACACTAACACTAGTACTACTAACACCAGCTACACTAACACTAGTACTACTAACACCAGCTACACTAACACTAGTACTACTAACACCAGCTACACTAACACTAGTACTACTAACACCAGCTACACTAACACTAGTACTACTAACACCACCATACACTAACACTAGTACTACTAACACCAGCTACACTAACACTAGTACTACTAACACCAGCTACACTAACACTAGTACTACTAACACCAGCTACACTAACACTAGTACTACTAACACCAGCTACACTAACACTAGTACTACTAACACCAGCTACACTAACACTAGTAACTACTAACACCAGCTACACTAACACTAGTACTACTAACACCAGCTACACTAACACTAGTACTACTAACACCAGCTACACTAACACTAGTACTACTAACACCAGCTACACTAACACTAGTACTACTAACACCAGCTACACTAACACTAGTACTACTAACACCAGCTACACTAACACTAGTACTACTAACACCAGCTACACTAACACTAGTACTACTAACACCAGCTACACTAACACTAGTACTACTAACACCAGCTACACCAACACTAGCTACCACTAACACTAGTACTACTAACACCAGCTACACTAACACTAGTACTACTAACACCAGCTACACTAACACTAGTACTACTAACACCAGCTACACTAACACTAGTACTACTAACACCAGCTACACCTAACACTAGTACTACTAACACCAGCTACACCTAACACTAGTACTACTAACACCAGCTACACTAACACTAGTACTACTAACACCAGCTACACTAACACTAGTACTACTAACACCAGCTACACAGTAACACTAGTACTACTAACACCAGCTACACTAACACTAGTACTACTAACACCAGCTACACTAACACTAGTACTACTAACACCAGCTACACTAACACTAGTACTACTAACACCAGCTACAGTAACACTAGTACTACTAACACCAGCTACACTAACACTAGTACTACTAACACTACATACTACTAACACCAGCTACACTAACACTAGTACTACTAACACCAGCTACACTAACACTAGTACTACTAACACCAGCTACACTAACACTAGTACTACTAACACCAGCTACACTAACACTAGTACTACTAACACCAGCTACACTAACACTAGTACTACTAACACCAGCTACACTAACACTAGTACTACTAACACCAGCTACACTAACACTAGTACTACTAACACCAGCTACTACTAACACCAGCTACTACTAACACTAGCTACACTAACACTAGTACTACTAACACCAGCTACACTAACACTAGTACTACTAACACCAGCTACACCTAACACTAGTACTACTAACACCAGCTACCTAACACCACACTACACTAACACTAGTACTACTAACACCAGCTACACTAACACTAGTACTACTAACACCAGCTACACTAACACTAGTACTACTAACACCAGCTACACTAACACTAGTACTACTACTAACACCAGTACTACTAACACCAGCTACACTAACACTAGTACTACTAACACCAGCTACACTAACACTAGTACTACTAACACCAGCTACACTAACACTAGTACTACTAACACCAGCTACACTAACACTAGTACTACTAACACCAGCTACACTAACACTAGTACTACTAACACCAGCTACACTAACACTAGTACTACTAACACCAGCTACACTAACACTAGTACTACTAACACCAGCTACACTAACACTAGTACTACTAACACCAGCACACTAACACTAGTACTACTAACACCAGCTACACTAACACTAGTACTACTAACACCAGCTACACTAACACTAGTACTACTAACACCAGCTACACTAACACTAGTACTACTAACACCAGCTACACTAACACTAGTACTACTAACACCAGCTACACTAACACTAGTACTACTAACACCAGCTACACTAACACTAGTACTACCCTACACCACCACTTACTACTAACACCAGCTACACTAACACTAGCACCAGCTACACTAACACTAGTACTACTAACACCAGCTACACTAACACTAGTACTACTAACACCAGCTACACTAACACTAGTACTACTAACACCAGCTACACTAACACTAGTACTACTAACACCAGCTACACACACTAACACTAGTACTACTAACACCAGCTACACTAACACTAGTACTACTAACACCAGCTACACTAACACTAGTACTACTAACACCAGCTACACTAACACTAGTACTACTAACACCAGCTACACAGTAACACTAGTACTACTAACACCAGCTACACCCTAACACTAGTACTACTAACACCAGCTACACTAACACTAGTACTACTAACACCAGCTACACTAACACTAGTACTACTAACACCAGCTACACTAACACTAGTACTACTAACACCAGCTACACTAACACTAGTACTACTAACACCAGCTACACTAACACTAGTACTACTAACACCAGCTACACTAACACTAGTACTACCACACAACACTAACACCAGCTACACTAACACTAGTACTACTAACACCAGCTACACTAACACTAGTACTACTAACACCAGCTACACTAACACTAGTACTACTAACACCAGCTACACTAACACTAGTACTACTAACACCAGCTACACTAACACTAGTACTACTAACACCAGCTACACTAACACTAGTACTACTAACACCAGCTACACTAACACTAGTACTACTAACACCAGCTACACTAACACTAGTACTACTAACACCAGACTACACTAACACTAGTACTACTAACACCAGCTACACTAACACTAGTACTACTAACACCAGCTACACTAACACTAGTACCACCTACACTAACACTAGTACTACTAACACCAGCTACACTAACACTAGTACTACTAACACCAGCTACACCTACACACTAGTACCACTAACACACCACAACAGCGTACACTAACACTAGTACTACTAACACCAGCTACACTAACACTAGTACTACTAACACCAGCTACACTAACACTAGTACTACTAACACCAGCTACACTAACACTAGTACTACTAACACCAGCTACACTAACACTAGTACTACTAACACCATCTACACTAACACTAGTACTACTAACACCAGCTACACTAACACTAGTACTACTAACACAGATACACTATTACTAGTACTACTAACACTAGCTACACTAACACTAGTACTACTAACACCAGGTACACCTAACACTAGTACTACTAACACCAGCTACACTAACACTAGTACTACTAACACCAGCTACACTAACACAGTACACTAACACTAGTACTACTAACACCAGCTACACTAACACTAGTACTACTAACACCAGCTACACTAACACTAGTACTACTAACACTAGCTACTACTAACACCAGCTACACACTAACACTAGTACTACTAACACCAGCTACACCTAACACTAGTACTACTAACACCAGCTACACTAACACTAGTACTACTAACACCAGCTACACTAACACTAGTACTACTAACACCAGCTACACTAACACTAGTACTACTAACACCAGCTACACTAACACTAGTACTACTAACACCAGCTACACTAACACTAGTACTACTGACACCAGCTACAGTAACACTAGTACTACTAACACCAGCTACACCTAACACTAGTACTACTAACACCAGCTACACTAACACTAGTACTACTAACACCAGCTACACTAACACTAGTACTACTAACACCAGCTACACTAACACTAGTACTACTAACACCAGCTACACTAACACTAGCACTACTAACACCAGCTACACTAACACTAGTACTACTAACACCAGCTACACTAACACTAGTACTACTAACACCAGCTACACTAACACTAGTACTACTAACACCAGCTACACTAACACTAGTACTACTAACACCAGCTACACTAACACTGGTACTACTAACACCAGCTACACTAACACTAGTACTACTAACACCAGTACTACACTAACACCAGCTACACTACTACTAACACTAGTACTACTAACACCAGCTACACTAACACTAGTACTACTACACTAACACCAGCTACACTAACACTGCTAGTACTACTAACACCAGCTACACTAACACTAGTACACTAACACTAGTACTACTAACACCACTAACAACAGCTAGTACTACTAACACCAGTACTACTAACACCAGCTACACTAACACTAGTACTACTAACACCAGCTACACTAACACTAGTACTACTAACACCAGCTACACTAACACTGGTACTACTAACACCAGCTACACTAACGCTAGTACTACTAACACCAGTACTACTAACACCAGCTACACTAACACTAGTACTACTAACACCAGCTACACTAAGACTAGTACTACTAACACCAGCTACACTAACACTAGTACTACTTACACCAGCTACAGTAACACTAGTACTACTGACACCAGCTACACTAACACTAGTACTACTAACACCAGCTACACTAACACTACTAACACTAGTACTACTAACACCAGCTACACTAACACTACTAACACTAGTACTACTAACACCAGCTACAGTAACACTAGTACTACTAACAACAGCTACACTAACACTAGTACTACTAACACCAGCTATACTAACACTACTAACACTAGTACTACTAACACCAGCTACAGTAACACTAGTACTAGTAACACCAGCTACAGTAACACTAGTACTACTAACACCAGCTACACTAACACTAGTACTAGTAACACCAGCTGCACTAACACTAGTACTACTAACACCAGCTACACTAACACTAGTACTACTAACACCAGCTACACTAACACTACTAACACTAGTACTACTAACACCAGCTACAGTAACACTAGTACTACTAACACCAGCTACACTAACACTAGTACTAGTAACACCAGCTGCAGTAACACTAGTACTACTAACACCAGCTACACTAACACTAGTACTACTAACACCAGCTACACTAACACTACTAACACTAGTACTACTAACACCAGCTAAGGTAACACTAGTACTACTAACACCAGCTACACTAACACTAGTACTAGTAACACCAGCTGCAGTAACACTAGTATGGTTTGTGTTATAATTGAATTTCTTCTGCGTAAGTGGAGACTGGGAGCTTTTACCCCTGCCTGACAGCTGGAACACACCAGGAAAGAGTCCTGGAGGGTTTGGCCCAGAGAGGTGAGGAAATGTGAGTATATTATATTTCCCCTGGACCTCCAATTGTTATACTTTGGGATCTGCAGAGACATCAGAGTATAATGATAGCACTGACACTATAGAAAAGGAAATGAAACTTGCAGGGTAAATCTCAGGAATATTAGCAAATCGAATCTCACAAGGTTTGCCCATCCCTATAGGTGTATAGCCGGTTGTCATTCTAGTACTGGCAGCATCATGGCAGGACCATCCCTATAGGTGACTCATCCAATTCTCATCTTGTCCCTTCCTAACAGGATAAACGTCATCCACACAGCAAATCCATGACCTAAGGTGACACTGGCTGCATAACAAGTGACACTAAAATACCAGAGCTGGTGGCACCCGCTGGATATTGGGCGTATATGGAGGAAGAATTATTCTTCCTTAGGTCTCAGGTGATACAACTGAATACAAATCTGTTACACAGACATTATAGCAAGTTTTACAAAAGAGATGGTGCAAATATTTAATGCACTTCATAATAAAGCCCCCCAGGTCCCTTCACATGAATACTTAATACGTAATAAAATGTAAGCAGAAGAAGCAGCCTGGAGGACGCAGGGCATCTCAGGTCCACTGGCACAGGAGAAGGGCTCACAAATGCAAATCCAATCCTCTAATTACCTAGAAAATGAGCAGACAGTGCCACGGAGGCTCAGGATGCCGCACAACTGGTGATGTAAGATTAGACATGATGGAAAGGCTCCAAGAAGATTGTACTTCGCCCAGATTCAGCGTACGAGGTGTGAGAGCTGGTGTCGAAGCAATGGACGAAGAACCAAAGATATCTCACCCTATGTGCCCCACAGTGCTGGCCCCAATTGCTGAGCCCATATAGCATTCACACATAATATATACTAACCATAGACAAGGGTCATACCATTGTCCTGGGATCAGGAGATTAATGCCAAACCATGAAGGATTTTAGGTCCCAAATCTGCTACATCCTGCTTGTGTCCCCATCTTCTGTGGGCATAGCCATACATCATGTTTATGGGCTACTGAGTATATATGCTTGTTTGTATGTTCCTGGTCAAATATGGAGGGATGCGATGTATGTATAGTTCCCCACACCTAGTTAGTCTACATATCTGCAGTTGGAAAGATCTATAAGACTTAGTGACTCATTAAGAATTGTAGTAGAAATGATGTGTCAACCATATGGGGGTCATATCATTACTAGAGGGTCCAGGAGATTGGAGACTGATACCAAACCTTGCTTTGTCCAAGAAGGCTAGTTCCAAACTGGTATACTGGGTAAGGGTCTCCGACCTCCCGTCTCTATTCTCAGATTTTCAGTCCTGTGGGGTATGACCAAATACACATTAGGGGGGGAAATTATAGCCTTGTAGACCAATTTTATGGCAGACGTTTTTTTACATTTGCACCACACAACTTTTCAAAAAAATTGGGAAGAGTGGGACAAGCATGGCGGTGAGCTGAGGCAGGGATGCCGAGAGCCAACAGGTTTGCTATAACTTGTGCTGGAAATCTGGCACAAGGACCTTACATAATGTGCCAGAAACCTCTTAATAATTCTGGCGCATCTGCCGCCAAGACTCACAATATTAAGACCGGCGCACAAAGAGCCAAGATTAATAAATTCCTGAACATGTGCACAGATCCAGCAAACTATAAGTTATCATATAATAGACGTTATATAGACACTAAAGAAAGATGTGGAAGAGATACATGTTACATATGTGATAGATAAAGAGATAGTAGATAGATAGCTAGAAAGATAGATATGAGATAGATAGATAGATAGATAGATAGATAGATAGATATGAGTAGATAGATAGATAGATAGATAGATAGATATGGAAAGATAGATAGATAGATAGATAGATAGATAGATAGATATGAGAGGTAAGTTTTGGCAAACTCCAGCCTGGCTTTTTTATGTCTCTGGGTCAGAAGTGGGGTCTTCCTGGGTATCCTACCATAGAGTCCCTTTTCAGTCAGACGCCGACGGATAGTACGGGTTGACACTGTTGTACCCTCGGACTGCAGGGCAGCTAGAACTTGTTTGGATGTTAGTCGAGGTTCTTTAGCCACCATCCGCACAATCTTTCGTTGAAATCTCTCGTCAATTTTTCTTTTCCGTCCACATCTAGGGAGGTTAGCCACAGTGCCATGGGCTTTACACTTCTTGATGACACTGCGCACGGTAGACACAGGAACATTCAGGTCTTTGGAGATGGACTTGTAGCCTTGAGATTGCTCATGCTTCCTCACAATTTTGCTTCTCAAGTCCTCAGACAGTTCTTTGGTCTTCTTTCTTTTCTCCATGCTCAATGTGGTACACACAAGGATACAGGACAGAGGTTGAGTCAACTTTAATCCATTTCAACTGGCTGCAAGTGTGATTTAGTTATTGCCACCACCTGTTATGTGCCACAGGGAAGTAACAGGTGCTGTTAATTACACAAATTAGAGAAGCATCACCTGATTTTTCAAAGGGTGCCAATACTTTTGTCCACCCCCTTTTTTATGTTTGGTGTGGAATTATATCCAATTTGGCTTTTTGACAATTCTTTGTGTGGTTTTCCATTGAAGACAAATTAAATGAAGATATTATTACCAAAGCATTTGTGATTGCAATCATTTTCTGGAAGAAATTGAGTATTATCTGACAGAATTACAGGGGTGCCAATATTTTTGGCCAGGATTGTAGATAGATAGATATGAGATAGATAGATAGATATGAGATAGATATATAGATAGATATGAGATAGATAGATAGATAGATAGATAGATATGAGATAGATAGATAGATATGCGATAGATAGATATGTATGAGATAGATAGATAGATAGATAGATAGATAGATATGAGATAGATAGATATGAGATAGATAGATATGAGATAGATAGATATGAGATAGTTAGAAGATAGATAGATAGATAGATAGATAGATAGATAGATAGATAGATAGATATTAAAGAACACATGCATATATATTAAAGAATTTTGGGGGAAAATGTCAATGAAAAACAAATTGAGAAATATCTCTATATTTTTCTCCTGGAGGTATAATAGTCCTCCTCCCCCGGGAGCCGCAGACGCTGCAGATTTCAGGAAGTGAATCTGTCAGGATGATTAATCTACTAATTGATCTAGAATTCCCCCGAGCAGCATTCACAGATATGGGCAGGAGTAGCCGCAGGGTCTGTAGCGTTCATTTGCTATATATCAGTAGGTAACCTTAAGGAATGGCGGCCGTGTTAATAACGCTTCTTAAGGAGAAGGTAACAGTTAAGGTACATACAAATGTATTGACCAAAGCAGGATCAGAGATACAGGACATCCTACCAGGTCAGTCCTCTTCCCTTAACCCCTTCCCACCAGAGGAATTTTTCGATTTTGGTTTTTGACTCCCTGCCTTCCAAACCCCATAACTTTTTTATTTTTCCGCTCACATATGAGGGTTTAATGTTTGTAGGACAAATTGTTCTTCATAATAGTATCATTTATTATTCTGTACAAGGTACGGGGAACAGGAAGAATGGGGTGGAATTGGAGAAAAATTTCTTACGGGCTTCATTTTTACGGCGTTCACTCTGCAGCCAATATGACCTGTCTCCTGTATTCTATGTTTCGGTACGATTCCGGGGATACCAGATTTCTATGGTGTTATTTACATTTTAACCCCTTAACAAAAATCTAAAACTTTGCAAAAAAATTATTTTTCTAAAAGTTGCCATATACTGACACCCGTAACTTTTTTATATTTCCGTGTACGGGGATGCATAGGGCGTCTTTTTGGGGGGGCCAGGTGTACTTTTTAACTACACCATTTTGGGGAATGTCCATTGATTTGATCACTGTTTATTCAAAACAGCAAAAAAAAAAAAATGGCAGTTTTGGCACTTTTTTTTTTTTTTCCGCTATGGCGTTCACTGTACATGAAAAATATTTTTACAAGTTTGTAGACCGGGCGTTTACAGAGACAGAGATACCTAATATGTATGTGCTTCATGGTCATTTGTAACTTTAATATGTATTCTACAGGAAGGGGGATTTAAACTTTTAGTTCTTTTTGTTTTTTTTATGTTATTTAACTTTTTTTTATTGCATTTATTAGACACCCTAGGAGTCTGATCACTAATACAATGCAAAATATCGGCAGATGTCAGGAAGGGGTTAAAGGAATTGTGTCACAAAAAACCAGCATATCACCCCAGCCCTGCAGATAGATAGGTTAGTGTCACCAGACCCAGCATATCACCCCAGCCCCGCAGATAGATAGGTTAGTGTCACCAGAACCAGCATATCACCCCAGCCCCGCAAGATAGATAGGTTACTGTCACCAGAACCAGCATATCACCCCAGCCCTGCAGATAGATAGGTTAGTGTCACCAGAACCAGCATATCACCCCAGCCCCGCAGATAGATAGGTTACTGTCACCAGACCCAGCATATCACCCCAGCCCCGCAGATAGATAGGTTAGTGTCACCAGAACCAGCATATCACCCCAGCCCCACAGATAGATAGGTTAGTGTCACCAGACCCAGCATATCACCCCAGCCCCGCAGATAGATAGGTTAGTGTCACCAGAACCAGCATATCACCCCAGCCCCGCAGATAGATAGGTTAGTGTCACCAGAACCAGCATATCACCCCAGCCCTGCAGATAGATAGGTTAGTGTCACCAGAACCAGCATATCACCCCAGCCCTGCAGATAGATAGGTTAGTGTCACCAGACCCAGCATATCACCCCAGCCCTGCAGATAGATAGGTTAGTGTCACCAGAACCAGCATATCACCCCAGCCCTGCAGATAGATAGGTTAGTGTCACCAGACCCAGCATATCACCCCAGCCCTGCAGATAGATAGGTTAGTGTCACCAGAACCAGCATATCACCCCAGCCCCGCAGATAGATAGGTTAGTGTCACCAGAACCAGCATATCACCCCAGCCCTGCAGATAGATAGGTTAGTGTCACCAGACCCAGCATATCACCCCAGCCCTGCAGATAGATAGGTTAGTGTCACCAGAACCAGCATATCACCCCAGCCCTGCAGATAGATAGGTTAGTGTCACCAGAACCAGCATATCACCCCAGCCCTGCAGAAAGATAGGTTACTGTCACCAGAACCAGCATATCACCCCAGCCCTGCAGATAGATAGGTTAGTGTCACCAGAACCAGCATATCACCCCAGCCCTGCAGAAGATAGGTTAGTGTCACCAGAACCAGCATATCACCCCAGCCCTGCAGATAGATAGGTTAGTGTCACCAGAACCAGCATATCACCCCAGCCCTGCAGATAGATAGGTTAGTGTCACCAGAACCAGCATATCACCCCAGCCCTGCAGATAGATAGGTTAGTGTCACCAGAACCAGCATATCACCCCAGCCCTGCAGATAGATAGGTTAGTGTCACCACACCCAGCATATCACCCCAGCCCTGCAGATAGATAGGTTAACCTATCTGTAGGGCTGGGGGGTATGCTGGGTTCTGGACAGCCTCCTTTCAAAGTTGTTGCTCTGATGCTTTGGCACTGGAATATTTCTCCACTGATTCCATTACAGAATACGAACTGTGACACTTCAGGGTGACCCATATGTTAAGCACTTTACATTTAGATATAGTATAATGAATAAAAACTTGCATTTCATTAGCTTTTATTACTGTAGTTCATACTGATAATCGCATAACCTGTAATCACATCCAGAGCTGCATTCATGTAACCCTTCCTCCTTGCATATTGAGGGGTGCAGTGCTGGAGTAATCCCTGGATTGTAAGTTTGAGCTCGGCATCTGATGCACCAGTAATCACAGAAAACACTGGGCTGGAGAAAGCAATTCTCTCCACTTAGAGAAGATTGTGGCCCCCGGGGACCGGAGAGGCAGCTGCTGAGCTCTCACATGTCCTTCTCAGTCTGCCTAATGTCTGTGCTCCATATTATTGGACTGTAAAGCTCCAGGAGTTGTGATTATGTCTCCGGGGGATTTTCTTGCTCCTGTGATATGATATAGTAGCCATAAACCACAAAAGACGAGGACCGGAATCCAGTGCAACAGTAGTAGAGGAATGAACAGGAGCAACAAAGGCTGGAAATTCCAGTGTCCATTGTAGTCACTGGAGCAGACGTCATAGGACGACATTATCTCTTGTACACAACTCACTTTCAGTTTTGCTGCAGAGACTGGGCCAAGGACAGCAGAGTGATCGCTTTATTATTATCTGGTGTGGTCAGCAGAGTCACCTCATTATGATTAGAGGGTACAGTCAGCAGAGTCATCTCATTATCAATTAAAGGTGAGGTTAGCAGAGTCATCTCATATTATGAGAGGACAGAGTCAGCAAAATCTTATTGTTATTAGAGAGTAGGGTCTGTAGAGTCATCTCATTATGATTGGAGGGTGTGGTCACCAGAGTCATCTCAGAGGACATGTTTTAAAGAGTCATCTCTTCATCAGAGTGCATGGTTAGCAGAGTCATCTCATTATCATTAGAGGACAGAGGCAGCAAAATCTTATTATTATTAGGGTTTATGGTCAGCCGAGTCATTATCTGAAGATTAGGGGGTGGGGTCAGCAGAGTCATTTGTTATCAATAAAAGGCAAGGTCAGCAGAGACATTTCATTGTTATTAGTGGGCAGGGTCTGCAGAGTCATTCTGTTATCATTAGAGAGTATAGTCAGCAGAGTCATCTCATTATGATTAGAGGGTGTGGTCAGCAGAGTCATCTCAGAGGACATGTTTTAAAGAGTCATCTCTTCATCAGAGTGCATGCTCAGCAGAGCCATCTCTTTATCATTAGAGGGTACAGTCAAAAGAGTCATCTCTTTATCATTAGAGGGTACAGTCAGCAGAGTCATCTTGTTATCAGTTAAAGGTGAGGTTAGAAGAATCATCTCATATTATGAGAGGACAGAGTTAGCAAAATCTTATTGTTATTAGAGAGTAGGGTCTGTAGAGTCATCTCATTATGATTAGAGGGTGGAGTCAGCAGACTTATTGTGTTATTATTAAATGGCATGGTCAGCAGAGTAATTTCATTCTCAGTAGAGGTTGGCCCAGCAGAGTCATCTCATTAACACTATAGAGTGGGGTCAGCAGAGTCATCTCATTAATACTAAATGATGGAGTCAGCAGAAATATCTCATTATAATTAAAGTGCAGGATCAGCAAAATAATCTCATTATCATTAGTGTGTCAGCTGATTTATCTCATTATCACTATAGGGTGGGGTCAGCAGAGTCATCTCATTATCATTAGAGGATGGGCATGTAATGCCTTGATAAGGTAGAATGCTACAGGACCTAATACAGGACTTATTACTATTAACTACTGAGCCATTTGTCTAGAACAATGCCCAATGCAACACTACAGATACGAGATTTTGGGCAGCACATACATAGAGAAGAGCTGCTGACATAACTGTATGGGGGAGGAATGATCATAGTAGGTGTAAGAGGCCAATGTGAACGAGTGCTGATCAATTAAACCTCCAAAAATACATGCAGGAAGAGAGGGCTACAGAAGTGGGGACACACCATATAGACTCCGCACTATGGGAGGTGAGGGGGGAACAATAATAAAATAAATACATGTTGGCTCTGCTATAACAGGTGAATACCAGACCATCCAGTGTCCTGTCCATGGGTATATATAATATATCATGTGGCGGGAGGGGGGGTGTAAATATTTTGTAGGTTAGTGATAATCCCACACGGGATGCCATTGGGAGTTGTAGTAGCAAGTGCAGGATTCTTACTCTGTTCCTTATGATCTTACTACGTGACATTTGCAGCATCTACCCCCTCGTCATTGATCTACTCCTAGGTGACAACATGACCTCAGTGTAACACAAGGGATCGCGGCACCTGCATCACTGCTGATCTAACTCCATGGGGTCTAAAAGAAGGTACAAGATCTCACAAATACATTCTAACAGAAGAGACAAATGTGTCATCGTTCTTTCCATTAACATTATATTTTATGGCACGATTTACAAGTATTTACTACAGAAAACACTATCTGGACATTGATAGCTACATTGTATCAAAGTAAGCACATCACTTAAAGGGGAGGTCCACTAAAAAAATGGCATTGACATCAGTGCTGTATATGTAATAGATAGAATAGTGTCACCGGAATCAAAAAAGGTTAACCCCTTGTGAATCACTGCCTCTATTGCCAAGATATCACCAATGTTGTTAATATGCAAATGAACTGCGGTCTGGACTTAAAGGGGTATTCCCATGAACATAACCATTTTTATATTTGTAGATAATTAAAAGTTAAACATTTTTGCAAATATAAGTAATTTAACATTTTGCAGAGTTTTGCAGATTTTCTCTAAATATCTTGTGGTCACAAGTTGTTGTCTTGATCGGTTGCCAATGGATACGACCATCAATGCAGGATCTTTCTAAGGTCAGAAATTCAGCCATGATGTTCTTATTGTGGCCGGGATATCTTCTGATACATGTAGTGTCCCTGCTTGATAATCCAGCTACAATAAGGAAATCATAGCTGGGTTCCTGACAAGTCCCAAACCATAGAAAGTTTCTGCATTTGTGGTCGTATCCATTGGCAACCGATCAAGACAACAGACTGTCAGCACTAAGATGGTTAGAGAAAATGTTTAAAACACTGAAGAATTTTTAACTACTTATATTTGCAAACATGTTTAACTTTTAATTATCTACAAATATAGATATGGTTATCTTCATGGGAATACCATATGAATTGAGTTGAGCTGCAATACCAGACACCACCTAGGCACCAGGGTGGCGCTGTTACTGCAGATTTTTTCAATCATAAAGCTTTGTATCTCTATCAGACTATGAACTAGACGCCTCTTCTTCACTTTCTTTTAAGGGAACACAAGGTATCGTCTGACGAATGTCAGGAATTCACCGAAGCAAAAAATGAAATCTCCTGATGACACCGAGTGGGACCTGCAATTAGTCGTCCGCCCTTCAACCTTGTGTTATGGCTGTCATAGGAAGCTATTGATTCACCTGTAAACAAGTCTGGCAGAAGAGCTTCCCCTCTCGAAATGTCAGCTAAGGCTGCACTAATCTCGCCTCTCAGCCCCCCGCACCTCCGCAGACGATAAAACAAGTCCCTTCTACTCTGGTTGCTAGGAGACTTTTAAGAGACGGAGGACACCGGCTGAGATTGAAGGATGACTATAGCCGGAGTGTCTCCTCCTGACAGCCGTAACACTAGGGGGCTCCTTTATACACATTGTATAGGCTCTGTCTATGCCGTACAATATATGTGGATGGATTTCACTCACCGTCCCTTTAACCACTAAACACCAAGACATTTGGGGGGGCTTAATTAAAATATTGATGACCTATCCTTAGGATATTAGAATGGTGGGGGTCTGATCCTTAAGAAATTACAAGACACCTGGGACCCCACACATCAGCTGTTCAAGGTGGCAGTGGCGTTTCAGTGAGTGCCGATTCGAGTTCATGGACCAGTGACGTCATGTTCATGATTTACATGGCCTGTTTCCAGCTCAGTCCCATTCAAGTGAATGGAGTTGGGCTGCAATACCAGGCACAGCCACTATGCAATGCATGGCGCTGTGTTTTTATAAGCAACGAAGAGGCTGCGGCACTCATGCACATGCTGCAGTCTTTTATAATCTGATCTGTGGGGGTCCAGGGTGTGATTTTTTTCAGTCTGTTTTACGGATATGTCACGTCTGTATCAGAGGAACAGAAAAACGGACACAATCGGATCATTCTATGATGGACATGAATGGAGCCTGAGAGATCCCACTGACTATAATGGGGTCTGTTGGGTAATATATATACACATATACAGTGGGTAAGTACTGCACATATCATATACACCTGTAGACTATACTGGATCCAGGGCTCGCTGCATAGATCACACCATGTGGGTGCTCGAAGAGGGATCCCCTCCTTGAGTTCCCCTTGTATGCAGCTCTGACCAGTCGTGGCCCCGCTCCTGACCTCCCCAGTACAGTGGCAGTGCCCACACGATCAGAGCGCTGTAAGGATATGTTCACACAGCAAAATCTGGCACTGATTTTGCCCTGATTCGGCCTCCCAAGGGATTCCGAGATCGGTGCAGGACGCAGAATTTTGGGTCATGAGAACGTCGTCTTACAGTGGGAACACCTTTGCTGTCATCTTTATGGGGGCACAGTGACCCCATATTATTCTATCGTACGGGTTACCTGCCCCTTCCACACTATATGGGTAAAGTAATAATTCCACAACGTCAGGAACACTAATGGAAACACAGTCAGCGGTTTTGCTTCCTGGGAGAGGTTGGTTTTGGCGTCTGCGGCATTACCGGGACATTTCCGCCTTGTGGAAAAGACAATTATCCCTAAAGCTTCTGCATCGTAAAATACCAGTCATCTCCTGTTAATGGGGCGGAAGAGAGCAGGGAAGTCCATTACAGGCAAGAAAGGGTTAATAAAGGGATTCTCCGGCGTTCATATGTTCTGACCCACCACATACATGATAACCCCGGCCCACAAGCCAAACCCCGCACAAAGAGGTTCTGCCGACCTGAGCTCCTCAGATGAGACTCAAGAATATGTAATGATACAAGACATCGGGAAGGGTGTGAATACTTCTGCAGAGCACTGTATCCTACACCACCAAAAAGTTACATTTCATAGGTTTATGTTTTTGTTCCACTTAGTGTATTTTTTACAAAGACCATACAGTAGATAATAAATATATTTTCCATGGAAGGCTTCGGCTACTCTGCGATGTTCGATCATTACATTTTTCCCTTCTTTTTTCTCCAGATCTGCTTTGTACGACATTGCTGCTTGTTGTGTTGCAGGTTCAGAGCTCAGTGGGTGTTCCCTGTAAGACTTCTCTCTCCCTATCCCTGTCTCCTAATATTCCCCCTCTCACACTGATATGACTGTGCGGTGACATTGAAACTTTTTGTCCTCAGTGATGAGCATTCTCTGTCTTCCCATGAACCCAACTCACCACAGAATTCCCATGAGACCCCAGTTATGGCCGTCAATAGACACAGAATGCTGAAGGTTATTATTATCATGCAATGACTCTTCTCGTACAATACACTGTCCTCTTATTTATTGTGCACTTTTTTAGTTATGGATCTGTATCCCTGTGACGTTCTGGTTCTTCTGTGCTGATGGATTATTACATTTTGCCTTCCTTTTTCTCCAGAGCTGCTTTTTATAACTTTTCTGCTTGTTGTGCTGCAAGTTCAGAGCTCAGTGGGTGTTCCCAGTAAGTCTCCTCTCTCTCCCTATCCCTGTCTCTCAGTACTCTAGTCTGTGTCTCTTCCCATCCCTCTCTCACACTGATATGAGTCTGTGGTGACAGTTGAGTGTTCCGTCTTCTCATGAACTCAACTCACTAAATGACTCTTTTTGTACAATACACTGTCCTATAACTTATTGTTTGCTTTGCAGTTATATATATGTATCTCTATGAGGTTCTTGTGCGGTGTTAGATTGATACATTTTCCCTTCCTTTTTCTCCCTTCCTGCTTTTTATGACATTGCTGCTTATGCAGCTGCAGGTTCGAGCTCAGTGGGTGTTCCCTTTAAATCTTATCTCCCCTATCCCATTCTCTCAATACTCTAGCCTGTGTCTCTTCCCTATCCCCCTTTCAAACTGACATGGCATTGCAAGCTGGGATATTTAGGAGAATGTGCAGCTCAGGAAACTTCTCTGAAATGTGTAGCCTTCAGTGGGTAAATAACACAGACTGGCTCTAACTATAGATGCCCCTACTGCTGAGAAACATAACATATTACCTTAACTGGGCAGCACCTATAATATTATTCTTTTTGGGCTTCCTTGTTGAAAAATAGAATTCCAAATGTACAGTGAAGACTGACACAAAACAGAGTAGAATGAGAGAAATAGGAAATAACTATGAACCATTCAGGATTGGTAGAAAGCTGATTGACAACTTACAGTATATAGGCAATGACTTGGCCACTGGTTCTGCTCATCCAGCTTTAGGTGCGACGACACTTCAGAGCTGAATAGAATACTAAACCGAAGAGGACGATACAAGGGGAGAATTATAATAGACATATATGGTGATGTAGTCAGTGACACACGAGGTCAGTAATTACTGATATTTCTGCAGCTCTGTAATACCTGATAGGATCAGTGAGTCATCCGAACATCTGCTGGTGACAGATCTTACAGTTACAGGGACTGGAGGTACGAAGGATATACAAGGCAGATACTGTATGTAAGAGGGGCCTATAGTGCAGTATAATACATGCTGATAGGAGAAGGTCAACCTACAGAAAGGGTCGGTGCAACACTATAGAAGATGAATTACAAAATTACAAACTGTGCCTAGGGATGGCGCTATAATGAGGAGGACTCAATAGTCAAATACCTCAACATAGTGATAGTAATATAAAAACGCCTTCCGAAATATATTTATAAAAAAAAAAAAATTAGACTCAACAAATGAAAGTGACCAAACCCATAAATGTCGCACCCATAGGGCACAGTATTATAGTAGTTATATTCTTGTACATAGGGGACAGTATTATAGTAGTTATATTCTTGTACATAGGATCAGTATTATAGTAGTTATATTCTTGTACATAGGAGCAGTATTATAGTAGTTATATTTTTGTACATAGGAGCTGTATTATAGTAGTTATATTCTTGTACATAGGGGCAGTATTATAGTAGTTATATTCTTGTACATAGGAGGCAGTATTATAGTAGTTATATTCTTGTACATAGGAGTAGTATTATAGTAGTTATATTCTTGTACATAGGAGGTAGTATTATAGTAGTTATATTCTTGTACATAGGGAGCAGTATTATAGTAGTTATATTCTTGTACATAGGTGCAGTATTATAGTAGTTATATTCTTGTACATAGGAGTAGTATTATAGTAGTTATATTCTTGTACATAGGAGTAGTATTATAGTAGTTATATTCTTGTACATAGGAGCAGTATTATAGTAGTTATATTCTTGTACATAGGAGCAGTATTATAGTAGTTATATTCTTGCACATAGGAGCAGTATTATAGTAGTTATATTCTTATACATAGGAGCAGTATTATAGTAGTTATATTCTTGTACATAGGAGCAGTATTATAGTAGTTATATTCTTGTACATAGGAGCAGTATTATAGTAGTTATATTCTTGTACATAGGGGGCAGTATTATAGTAGTTATATTCTTGTACATAGGAGGCAGTATTATAGTAGTTATATTCTTGTACATAGGAGCAGTATTATAGTAGTTATATTCTTGTACATAGGAGCAGTATTATAGTAGTTATATTCTTGTACATAGGAGCAGTATTATAGTAGTTATATTCTTGTACATAGGAGCAGTATTATAGTAGTTATATTCTTGTACATAGGAGCAGTATTATAGTAGTTATATTCTTGTACATAGGGGGCAGTATTATAGTAGTTATATTCTTGTACATAGGGGGCAGTATTATAGTAGTTATATTCTTGTACATAGGGAGCAGTATTATAGTAGTTATATTCTTGTACATAGGAGCAGTATTATAGTAGTTATATTCTTGTACATAGGAGTAGTATTATAGTAGTTATATTCTTGCACATAGGAGCAGTATTATAGTAGTTATATTCTTATACATAGGAGCAGTATTATAGTAGTTATATTCTTGTACATAGGAGCAGTATTATAGTAGTTATATTCTTGCACATAGGAGCAGTATTATAGTAGTTATATTCTTATACATAGGAGCAGTATTATAGTAGTTATATTCTTGTACATAGGAGCAGTATTATAGTAGTTATATTCTTGTACATAGGAGCAGTATTATAGTAGTTATATTCTTGTACATAGGAGCAGTATTATAGTAGTTATATTCTTGCACATAGGAGCAGTATTATAGTAGTTATATTCTTATACATAGGAGCAGTATTATAGTAGTTATATTCTTGTATATAGGAGTAGTATTATAGTAGTTATATTCTTGTACATAGGAGTAGTATTATAGTAGTTATATTCTTGTACATAGGAGTAGTATTATAGTAGTTATATTCTTGTACATAGGAGCAGTATTATAGTAGTTATATTCTTGTACATAGGAGGTAGTATTATAGTAGTTATAGTCTTGTACATAGGAGGTAGTATTATAGTAGTTATATTCTTGTACATAGGAGGTAGTATTATAGTAGTTATATTCTTGTACATAGGAGCAGTATTATAGTAGTTATATTCTTGTACATAGGAGCAGTATTATAGTAGTTATATTCTTGTACATAGGAGGCAGTATTATAGTAGTTATATTCTTGTACATAGGAGCAGTATTATAGTAGTTATATTCTTGTACATAGGAGCAGTATTATAGTAGTTATATTCTTGTACATAGGAGTAGTATTATAGTAGTTATATTCTTGTACATAGGAGCAGTATTATAGTAGTTATATTCTTGTACATAGGAGCAGTATTATAGTAGTTATATTCTTGTACATAGGAGGTAGTATTATAGTAGTTATATTCTTGTACATAGGAGTAGTATTATAGTAGTTATATTCTTGTACATAGGAGCAGTATTATAGTAGTTATATTCTTGTACAGTACAATGATGATTTCCATCAGATTTCCAGTCTATAGCAGGTGAATACATTTGGAACATGAGATGTTGTTTCCTATCATTACTATAACTACTACCTTACACGTAATTGTCTCTCTTACCATTCTTACCATTAATCTGCATATTTCTACATATAATTCAGTCTAGAGTCTGGATATATATATTACAGTGACATGACGGGGAGGACATTGCATTTCCTGGGCTCCTGTATTCAGTCATCTGTTATCTGATGCAGACCTCTGGGGAGAACCGCTGATTAAATTCTCCAGGATAGTCCCATATACACAATTTATCTCACATCCACTTTTATGAAAATGAGATCAGCGGGTTCCATTGTGGAGCTGGCTCTGTGACTTCAGCCCATATCTCTCCAGCCTTCTAATTAAAAATGCCCCTCGCAACTCCATCCATTAGGAGCTAAACAGAAATGGATTGATGATCTCAGCCTCCCAGCCTTTGTTCTCCCGAGTGATGACATCATCAGATAGTCACTAATTATTTTATATATGGCACTGGTGACCTGGCTGAGGGTAGAGTCAGGACATCTAAATCCACCGCTTACATCGCATCCATCATTTTTCATGTGGCTGCTGCCCTCGGACGCCTGTCAGGTACTCGATGATCTGTAAATGTGATGTCATTTGAGGTTTTTCAGCTCACACTCCTCATCTCTGCATCTTCTGACCTGTGATCACCTATGAGGACTCTCTGCTCGCTGTCAAATGCAAGACATGACATAAGATGCAGGGTGGTGGACGCACCGACATCATTCATATGGCGATAGTTATAAGGAACTAATATGACAATGACAAAAGAGAGGAAATGGAAAGGTAACCCAACCTCCAATGTGATCATATGGAGGGACAGTACAAGTGACCTGTAAGGCCAGGCTTTATAATGACCTTGGTCATGTGACTACAGGCAGGATACAAGATGATGTTGGAACCTTCATACAATTTGGCAGAAAGTGGCGAGAAACAGCGGACTTGGCTTTGCTCCAAATATAAGCCAACTTATCTCACACCTATGCTAGAAACTTAGAGAATTGGTAAATCTCCCCATTATGCCACAAAATAACATTCTATATTAAAAAGTAAAATTATTTGCCACGAAATAAACTTTTTTTTTGACAAACGTCACATGTGCCTTCTGTGTAAGCACCAAATAAATGATGTGAGCACATACATGGTGCGAGGAGTTCTCTGGATACAGAATGTATTCTGTGCTCATGTCAGATATTTTGTGACATATGTTTGCTGTCCTGTGGGCTTACACAATGCACTGTGAACAAACAGCGCCCCCTACATCCAGACTTCAACCATGAGTTGGTGTCCACCTCAGTTCGTGGGAGGTCAATGGTGCTCAGAAGTGCTCGGGAACTTACCATGTGTTATCTATAATACCGCTGCCTTCTTAGGTTGTAGAGAGGTCTATGGGCCCCCAGAGGCTCAGGGGCCCAGTAGTGATGGCTACCTATGGGCCCCGATAGCTACGCCCCTGCAGGAGTTTTCTACAATGTTTGCATGCAATTCTTGTGCTGGTGTGGATTGTCTTGAGATTCCCCACTTTATTTTTCTCCCCATAAATATTGAAAGGGGAACTGGAAGAAACGGAAGGGAGAAAAAGGAGAGAGGAAGGAAGAAGAGACAGAAGGATACAAGAAGTAAGGAA
Source organism: Leptodactylus fallax (assembly GCA_947044405.1). NCBI lineage: Eukaryota > Metazoa > Chordata > Amphibia > Anura > Leptodactylidae > Leptodactylus > Leptodactylus fallax. The sequence goes on from CAMRHE010000485.1 coordinate 87,763, forward strand.
AGAAATAGATGGAGGGAGAGTGGAAATTATAGAAGGAGAAAGAGAGAAAAAGAGAAATGAAGAATGAAAAAATGAAAGGAAGAAAAAAAGGGAAGTAAAGTGATGGACCGAGTAAATAAAGAAGGATAGAAGGAAAGGAAAGAAGAGAGGAAAGAGGAAAGGAGGAAGGAGGGGAAGAAAGAATGGAAGGAAGGAAGGAAGGAAGGAAGGAAGGAAGGAAAGACATGAAGGAAGGAGCACAGAAGGAAGGAAGGAGACATGAAGGAAAAATGGAAGGAAGGAAGGAGGGAAAGAAAGAGAAAGAAAGAAAGAAAGAAAGAAAGAAAGAAAGAAAGAAAGAAAGAAAGAAAGAAAGACATGAAGAAAGGAGCATGGAAGGAAGGAACAATATAGATAAAAGGAAAAAAAGAAAGACGGAATGAATAAAAAAATGGAGTAAAACAATGAAGAAAGGAAGGAAAAACATGGAGGATGGAAGGAAAGAGATGGAGAGAGGAAGATGCACAAAAAAAGAAACAAAAAATAAAGGAATAAAGAAAAAAGGGAGGGAGGAAAAGAGCAAAAGATGGAGGAAAATAGAGAGATAGGAAAGGAAGGAGAATGAGAGAAAGAAAGGGAGTGATTCTTAAGGAAGTCCGCACCACATTAGTATGATGAGGCTAAATAGTTACATTTTTAGTACATTCCATATTTCTGGATACTTGGAATGATCGCTGTTATTAGACACTGTTAATCTATTCTAAATGTTGTCAGATTTCCGTCCTCCCTGTTATGTGGATGACTAGTCTGTAGCTCGCGCTTAGCACCAGGTGAGGGATCCCTCCTTATCTATCATTATGTGTCCTCTTAGGAGAGGATGATGTCGTCTCCTCATCTGAGATTTCTACTCAAACTCACAAATCCAATTAGTTCCCTACGATAAGCGGAATTTACAATGTCTGGTGCTGAGCCACAACACAGGTGTCTGAGAGCTCGGATACCCAGCATGAAGGATTAATAGCAGATGAGAGACAGCAAAATCTAGTGTCAGGTGACTATGGCGGCGGCCAGATATAGATGTAGGATTTCAAGTGGATTATAGGATGTGGATAGGCTGGTACATGCTGACTACTAATGCCTGATATCTGGCAGGTACGAGAGGGTAGAGGGTCAGGTGACTACAGAATATAAGAGGCTGCAATTAACCAGATGTATCAGCCCATTATACAGTAATAATGTATAGTGTATTATATCATGTGCTATACAGTATATCATACTAGTAGAGACAGTGTATCAATGACTATATGGGGAACTTCACAAGCTGCAGAATTGCTGTGGATTTGCCTTGTGGTTTCCAAACCATAAATCTGCAGTGATTTCTATGAGGTTCAGAAAGATCAATGGTAGAATATTTCCTGTGTATTTAGAGAAATGTGCATCAATATAGAGAGCTTTGTAGTCAGTGTAAATCCTGCTGTAATCTGTCCCACTTGTATCTCCTGCCCATAAGGATTGCATGTACCGGCCATGACTTAGGCAGTGAGAACCAGAACACCATGCCGTTTTACAACAGTATTGCTGGACTAGATCATGTGGTCCAAAAGGTTACTCTAGGTCACAAACTGGGTCAGTAACCCCCTGAACACACCCAAACCAGCCAATGACCATTGGTTAATTCACATCCTGCAGTCTGGGAGGTTACTCTAGTCATTGTAAAGAAATTATACTCAGAGCTCCATTGTCTAATATTTAACACAATATTTAATACAATTGAATACAATATATAATATAATTTTATATAATATTTAATACAACAATTAATACAATTTAAAACAATATAAATCTAATATTTAATACAATATCACAACCTGCTAGGAAATCCCTGGACAGGCTGCAATTCACCTTGCAACCAGTGGGTGGTGATCATAAACCGTATACAGGATAGACATCACATGATAGAGTATCATGAAATCAGGTTGTTTTAATAAGTTGTGCATCTTGTGACATATACTGGGACATGTCCGGCCAATAGGTAAGGATGTGCGTGGTCTTCAGTGGCAGATGGGGAGGGGTGTCACCAGAGGACAGCCACCATTTTGATTTTCACCATTGGAGTCTCCCATACCTCTAAAGAATTAAGCAATAGAACCCTATGAGATTATGACATTTAGGATAAGAATTGCTCCACCTCACCCCAACTTTGCTGTCATTCATGGTGACAATGACTGTCTTCTGACACACTTTATCTGTATATGATAAGCAGCAATTACATTGGCACTCATTAAGTTATGTTATATTAGGGGAATCGATATTACATGAGCGAGCAGACGGATGGTAATTGTTTTACTGCCTGTTAACACTTTGTTATCTGACATCATTACATGCTATGTCCTTAATCACACTCATCCTAATGGAGCGCTCTACAGCAATGGCATCACCTATATTACAGTGGTGGAGAGTCATCGGGGATCTGTCCGGGTTACAGATTGAGGATTATTATTTCTATTTTCATTAACAATTTATTTCTGAATTTTTATCACTTCCAGTAGAAAATGTAACAGATAAAGATTCTAGATCTGAGCCATTTCATACCTGGATGGATTATTATTAGGGATTTCATTGGGTACACAGAAGCTTCTGGTGAATCAGAGAGAGGTTGCTGTTTACTTTGGCAACCTAAGAGCACAGAGCTGACAGATGGCGCAGCTTTAACTTCACAACTTGCCACCTAGAGGTTAATTTGCAAATTAAACATAACATGGTCGTTGACTGCCTTTGTAGATGGTCATAAAATGTCCTTATATATAGTAACATAAAGAAGAAACCTGGAGGCAAAAACCAATGATCGACATACGTATATTCTTGTACATAGGGGCAGTATTATAGTAGTTATATTCTTGTACATAGGAGTTAGTATTATAGTAGTTATATTCTTGTACATAGCAGTATTATAGTAGTTATATTCTTGTACATAGGAGGCAGTATTATAGTAGTTATATTCTTGTACATAGGGGTAGTATTATAGTAGTTATATTCTTGTACATAGGAGCAGTATTATAGTAGTTATATTCTTGTACATAGGAGTAGTATTATAGTAGTTATATTCTTGTACATAGGAGCAGTATTATAGTAGTTATATTCTTGTACATAGGAGCAGTATTATAGTAGTTATATTCTTGTACATAGGAGCAGTGTTATAGTAGTTATATTCTTGTACATAGGGGCAGTATTATAGTAGTTATATTCTTGTACAGGAGGGTTTTTATATCTTGGAGGTAGTATTATAGTAGTTATATTCTTGTACATAGGAGCAGTATTATAGTAGTTATATTCTTGTACATAGGGGTAGTATTATAGTAGTTATATTCTTGTACATAGGAGTAGTATTATAGTAGTTATATTCTTGTACATAGGAGGTAGTATTATAGTAGTTATATTCTTGTACATAGGAGCAGTATTATAGTAGTTATATTCTTGTACATAGGGGCAGTATTATAGTAGTTATATTCTTGTACATAGTAGCAGTATTATAGTAGTTATATTCTTGTACATAGGAGTAGTATTATAGTAGTTATATTCTTGTACATAGGAGTAGTATTATAGTAGTTATATTCTTGTACATAGGAGGTAGTATTATAGTAGTTATATTCTTGTACATAGGAGTAGTATTATAGTAGTTATATTCTTGTACATAGGGGGCAGTATTATAGTAGTTATATTCTTGTACATAGGAGCAGTATTATAGTAGTTATATTCTTGTACATAGGAGGCAGTATTATAGTAGTTATATTCTTGTACATAGGAGCAGTATTATAGTAGTTATATTCTTGTACATAGGGGCAGTATTATAGTAGTTATATTCTTGTACATAGGGGCAGTATTATAGTAGTTATATTCTTGTACATAGGAGGTAGTATTATAGTAGTTATATTCTTGTACATAGGAGGTAGTATTATAGTAGTTATATTCTTGTACATAGGGGCAGTATTATAGTAGTTATATTCTTGTACATAGGAGCAGTATTATAGTAGTTATATTCTTGTACATAGGAGTAGTATTATAGTAGTTATATTCTTGTACATAGGAGCAGTATTATAGTAGTTATATTCTTGTACATAGGGGCAGTATTATAGTAGTTATATTCTTGTACATAGGGGCAGTATTATAGTAGTTATATTCTTGTACATAGGGGCAGTATTATAGTAGTTATATTCTTGTACATAGGAGCAGTATTATAGTAGTTATATTCTTGTACATAGGAGCAGTATTATAGTAGTTATATTCTTGTACATAGGAGCAGTATTATAGTAGTTATATTCTTGTACATAGGAGTAGTATTATAGTAGTTATATTCTTGTACATAGGAGCAGTATTATAGTAGTTATATTCTTGTACATAGGAGCAGTATTATAGTAGTTATATTCTTGTACATAGGAGCAGTATTATAGTAGTTATATTCTTGTACATAGGAGTAGTATTATAGTAGTTATATTCTTGTACATAGGAGCAGTATTATAGTAGTTATATTCTTGTACATAGGAGTAGTATTATAGTAGTTATATTCTTGTACATAGGAGCAGTATTATAGTAGTTATATTCTTGTACATAGGGGCAGTATTATAGTAGTTATATTCTTGTACATAGGGGCAGTATTATAGTAGTTATATTCTTGTACATAGGAGGTAGTATTATAGTAGTTATATTCTTGTACATAGGAGCAGTATTATAGTAGTTATATTCTTGTACATAGGAGGCAGTATTATAGTAGTTATATTCTTGTACATAGGAGTAGTATTATAGTAGTTATATTCTTGTACATAGGAGTAGTATTATAGTAGTTATATTCTTGTACATAGGAGCAGTATTATAGTAGTTATATTCTTGTACATAGGAGCAGTATTATAGTAGTTATATTCTTGTACATAGGAGCAGTATTATAGTAGTTATATTCTTGTACAGGGGTAGGGGAGGTATTATAGTAGTTATATTCTTGTACATAGGAGCAGTATTATAGTAGTTATATTCTTGTACATAGGAGCAGTATTATAGTAGTTATATTCTTGTACATAGGAGCAGTATTATAGTAGTTATATTCTTGTACATAGGAGCAGTATTATAGTAGTTATATTCTTGTACATAGGAGTAGTATTATAGTAGTTATATTCTTGTACATAGGAGCAGTATTATAGTAGTTATATTCTTGTACATAGGAGTAGTATTATAGTAGTTATATTCTTGTACATAGGAGTAGTATTATAGTAGTTATATTCTTGTACATAGGGGCAGTATTATAGTAGTTATATTCTTGTACATAGGAGCAGTATTATAGTAGTTATATTCTTGTACATAGGAGCAGTATTATAGTAGTTATATTCTTGTACATAGGAGCAGTATTATAGTAGTTATATTCTTGTACATAGGGGGCAGTATTATAGTAGTTATATTCTTGTACATAGGGGGCAGTATTATAGTAGTTATATTCTTGTACATAGGAGCAGTATTATAGTAGTTATATTCTTGTACATAGGAGCAGTATTATAGTAGTTATATTCTTGTACATAGGAGCAGTATTATAGTAGTTATATTCTTGTACATAGGAGCAGTATTATAGTAGTTATATTCTTGTACATAGGAGTAGTATTATAGTAGTTATATTCTTGTACATAGGAGCAGTATTATAGTAGTTATATTCTTGTACATAGGAGCAGTATTATAGTAGTTATATTCTTGTACATAGGAGCAGTATTATAGTAGTTATATTCTTGTACATAGGAGGCAGTATTATAGTAGTTATATTCTTGTACATAGGAGGTAGTATTATAGTAGTTATATTCTTGTACATAGGAGTAGTATTATAGTAGTTATATTCTTGTACATAGGAGGTAGTATTATAGTAGTTATATTCTTGTACATAGGAGGTAGTATTATAGTAGTTATATTCTTGTACATAGGAGGCAGTATTATAGTAGTTATATTCTTGTACATAGGAGCAGTATTATAGTAGTTATATTCTTGTACATAGGAGCAGTATTATAGTAGTTATATTCTTGTACATAGGAGCAGTATTATAGTAGTTATATTCTTGTACATAGGAGCAGTATTATAGTAGTTATATTATTGTACATAGGAGCAGTATTATAGTAGTATATATTCTTGTACATAGGAGGCAGTATTATAGTAGTTATATTCTTGTACATAGGGGCAGTATTATAGTAGTTATATTCTTGTACATAGGAGCAGTATTATAGTAGTTATATTCTTGTACATAGGAGCAGTATTATAGTAGTTATATTCTTGTACATAGGAGCAGTATTATAGTAGTTATATTCTTGTACATAGGAGCAGTATTATAGTAGTTATATTCTTGTACATAGGGGCAGTATTATAGTAGTTATATTCTTGTACATAGGGAGCAGTATTATAGTAGTTATATTCTTGTACATAGGGGCAGTATTATAGTAGTTATATTCTTGTACATAGGAGCAGTATTATAGTAGTTATATTCTTGTACATAGGAGCAGTATTATAGTAGTTATATTCTTGTACATAGGGGGCAGTATTATAGTAGTTATATTCTTGTACATAGGAGCAGTATTATAGTAGTTATATTCTTGTACATAGGAGCAGTATTATAGTAGTTATATTCTTGTACATAGGAGCAGTATTATAGTAGTTATATTCTTGAACATAGGAGCAGTATTATAGTAGTTATATTCTTGTACATAGGAGGTAGTATTATAGTAGTTATATTCTTGTACATAGGGGCAGTATTATAGTAGTTATATTCTTGTACATAGGAGCAGTATTATAGTAGTTATATTCTTGTACATAGGAGTAGTATTATAGTAGTTATATTCTTGTACATAGGAGCAGTATTATAGTAGTTATATTCTTGTACATAGGGGCAGTATTATAGTAGTTATATTCTTGTACATAGGGGCAGTATTATAGTAGTTATATTCTTGTACATAGGAGCAGTATTATAGTAGTTATATTCTTGTACATAGGAGCAGTATTATAGTAGTTATATTCTTGTACATAGGAGCAGTATTATAGTAGTTATATTCTTGTACATAGGAGCAGTATTATAGTAGTTATATTCTTGTACATAGGAGGTAGTATTATAGTAGTTATATTCTTGTACATAGGAGCAGTATTATAGTAGTTATATTCTTGTACATAGGAGCAGTATTATAGTAGTTATATTCTTGTACATAGGAGCAGTATTATAGTAGTTATATTCTTGTACATAGGAGGTAGTATTATAGTAGTTATATTCTTGTACATAGGAGGCAGTATTATAGTAGTTATATTCTTGTACATAGGAGGCAGTATTATAGTAGTTATATTCTTGTACATAGGAGTAGTATTATAGTAGTTATATTCTTGTACATAGGAGCAGTATTATAGTAGTTATATTCTTGTACATAGGAGGCAGTATTATAGTAGTTATATTCTTGTACATAGGAGCAGTATTATAGTAGTTATATTCTTGTACATAGGAGCAGTATTATAGTAGTTATATTCTTGTACATAGGAGGTAGCATTATAGTAGTTATATTCTTGTACATAGGAGCAGTATTATAGTAGTTATATTCTTGTACATAGGAGCAGTATTATAGTAGTTATATTCTTGTACATAGGAGGTAGTATTATAGTAGTTATATTCTTGTACATAGGAGGCAGTATTATAGTAGTTATATTCTTGTACATAGGGGCAGTATTATAGTAGTTATATTCTTGTACATAGGAGCAGTATTATAGTAGTTATATTCTTGTACATAGGAGTAGTATTATAGTAGTTATATTCTTGTACATAGGAGCAGTATTATAGTAGTTATATTCTTGTACATAGGAGGCAGTATTATAGTAGTTATATTCTTGTACATAGGAGCAGTATTATAGTAGTTATATTCTTGTACATAGGGGCAGTATTATAGTAGTTATATTCTTGTACATAGGGGCAGTATTATAGTAGTTATATTCTTGTACATAGGGGGCAGTATTATAGTAGTTATATTCTTGTACATAGGAGCAGTATTATAGTAGTTATATTCTTGTACATAGGGGGCAGTATTATAGTAGTTATATTCTTGTACATAGGAGCAGTATTATAGTAGTTATATTCTTGTACATAGGGGGCAGTATTATAGTAGTTATATTCTTGTACATAGGAGCAGTATTATAGTAGTTATATTCTTGTACATAGGAGCAGTATTATAGTAGTTATATTCTTGTACATAGGAGCAGTATTATAGTAGTTATATTCTTGTACATAGGGAGCAGTATTATAGTAGTTATATTCTTGTACAAGCGAGTATTATAGTAGTTATATTCTTGTATAGAGCAGTATTATAGTAGTTATATTCTTGTACATAGGAGCAGTATTATAGTAGTTATATTCTTGTACATAGGAGGCAGTATTATAGTAGTTATATTCTTGTACATAGGAGCAGTATTATAGTAGTTATATTCTTGTACATAGGAGGCAGTATTATAGTAGTTATATTCTTGTACATAGGAGTAGTATTATAGTAGTTATATTCTTGTACATAGGGGGCAGTATTATAGTAGTTATATTCTTGTACATAGGAGGTGCAGTATTATAGTAGTTATATTCTTGTACATAGGAGGACAGTATTATAGTAGTTATATTCTTGTACATAGGAGCAGGGGGTATATAGTAGCCTTATAGCGTAAAGATATATATTCTGAGGTACACGTAGAGAAGGGCAGTATTATAGTAGTTATATTCTTGTACATAGGAGCAGTATTATAGTAGTTATATTCTTGTACATAGAGTAGTAGTAGTATTATAGTAGTTATATTCTTGTACATAGGAGCAGTAAGTATTATAGTAGTTATATTCTTGTACATAGGGGCAGTATTATAGTAGTTATATTCTTGTACAGAGTTATAGGAGCAAGGACAGTATTATAGTAGTTATATTCTTGTACATAGCAGGATGGGCAAGTATTATAGTAGTTATATTCTTGTACATAGGAGGCAGTATTATAGTAGTTATATTATTGTACATAGGAGCAGTATATAGTGAGTATACATTCTTGTACATAGGACAGTATTATAGTAGTTATATTCTTGTACATAGGGGGCAGTATTATAGAGAGTTACATTCTTGTAGATAGGGGCAGTATAATAGTAGTTATATTCTTGGAACAGGAGGGGGCAGTATTATAGTAGATATATTCTTGTACATAGGGGCAGTATTATAGTAGTTATATTCTTGTACATAGGAGCAGTATTATAGTAGTTATATTCTTGTACATAGGAGCAGTATTATAGTAGTTATATTCTTGTACATAGGAGCAGTATTATAGTAGTTATATTCTTGAACATAGGAGCAGTATTATAGTAGTTATATTCTTGTACATAGGAGTAGTATTATAGTAGTTATATTCTTGTACATAGGAGTAGTATTATAGTAGTTATATTCTTGTACATAGGAGCAGTATTATAGTAGTTATATTATTGTACATAGGAGCAGTATTATAGTAGTTATATTCTTGTACATAGGAGCAGTATTATAGTAGTTATATTCTTGTACATAGGAGCAGTATTATAGTAGTTATATTCTTGTACATAGGAGGCAGTATTATAGTAGTTATATTCTTGTACATAGGAGGTAGTATTATAGTAGTTATATTCTTGTACATAGGAGGTAGTATTATAGTAGTTATATTCTTGTACATAGGAGTAGTATTATAGTAGTTATATTCTTGTACATAGGAGCAGTATTATAGTAGTTATATTCTTGTACATAGGAGTAGCATTATAGTAGTTATATTCTTGTACATAGGAGCAGTATTATAGTAGTTATATTCTTGTACATAGGAGGCAGTATTATAGTAGTTATATTCTTGTACATAGGAGCAGTATTATAGTAGTTATATTCTTGTACATAGGAGCAGTATTATAGTAGTTATACGTACGAAAAAATTATATTCTTGTACATAGGAGGCAGTATTATAGTAGTTATATTCTTGTACATAGGAGCAGTATTATAGTAGTTATATTCTTGTACATAGGAGTAGTATTATAGTAGTTATATTCTTGTACATAGGAGCAGTATTATAGTAGTTATATTATTGTACATAGGAGTAGTATTATAGTAGTTATATTCTTGTACATAGGAGCAGTATTATAGTAGTTATATTCTTGTACATAGGAGCAGTATTATAGTAGTTATATTCTTGTACATAGGAGCAGTATTATAGTAGTTATATTCTTGTACATAGGAGGCAGTATTATAGTAGTTATATTCTTGTACATAGGAGGCAGTATTATAGTAGTTATATTCTTGTACATAGGAGTAGTATTATAGTAGATATATTCTTGTACATAGGGGGCAGTATTATAGTAGTTATATTCTTGTACATAGGAGTAGTATTATAGTAGTTATATTCTTGTACATAGGAGCAGTATTATAGTAGTTATATTCTTGTACATAGGAGGTAGCATTATAGTAGTTATATTCTTGTACATAGGAGGCAGTATTATAGTAGTTATATTCTTGTACATAGGGAGCAGTATTATAGTAGTTATATTCTTGTACATAGGAGCAGTATTATAGTAGTTATATTCTTGTACATAGGGGGCAGTATTATAGTAGTTATATTCTTGTACATAGGAGCAGTATTATAGTAGTTATATTCTTGTACATAGGAGGCAGTATTATAGTAGTTATATTCTTGTACATAGGGGGCAGTATTATAGTAGATATATTCTTGTACATAGGGAGCAGTATTATAGCAGTTATATTCTTGTACATAGGAGGTAGTATTATAGTAGTTATATTCTTGTACATAGGGGCAGTATTATAGTAGTTATATTCTTGTACATAGGAGCAGTATTATAGTAGTTATATTCTTGTACATAGGGGGCAGTATTATAGTAGTTATATTCTTGTAGATAGGGGGCAGTATTATAGTAGATATATTCTTGTACATAGGGAGCAGTATTATAGTAGCTATATTCTTGTACATAGGGGCAGTATTATAGTAGATATATTCTTGTACATAGGGGGCAGTATTATAGTAGTTATATTCTTGTACATAGGAGGCAGTATTATAGTAGTTAAATTCTTGTACATAGGGGGCAGTATTATAGTAGTTATATTCTTGTACATAGGAGCAGTATTATAGTAGTTATATTCTTGTACATAGGAGGTAGTATTATAGTAGTTATATTCTTGTACATAGGGGGCAGTATTATAGTAGTTATATTCTTGTACATAGGAGCACTATTATAGTAGTTATATTCTTGTACATAGGGGGCAGTATTATAGTAGTTATATTCTTGTAGATAGGGGCAGTATTATAGTAGTTATATTCTTGTACATAGGAGCAGTATTATAGTAGTTATATTCTTGTACATAGGGGGCAGTATTATAGTAGATATATACTTGTACATAGGGGGCAGTATTATAGCAGTTATATTCTTGTACATAGGAGGTAGTATTATAGTAGTTATATTCTTGTACATAGGAGCAGTATTATAGTAGTTATATTCTTGTACATAGGAGCAGTATTATAGTAGTTAAATTCTTGTACATAGGGAGCAGTATTATAGTAGTTATATTCTTGTACATAGGGGGCAGTATTATAGTAGATATATTCTTGTACATAGGGGGCAGTATTATAGTAGTTATATTCTTGTACATAGGAGCAGTATTATAGTAGTTATATTCTTGTACATAGGAGCAGTATTATAGTAGTTATATTCTTGTACATAGGAGCAGTATTATAGTAGTTATATTCTTGTACATAGGAGGTAGTATTTTAGTACTTATATTCTTGTACATAGGAGGTAGTATTATAGTAGTTATATTCTTGTACATAGGGGCAGTATTATAGTAGTTATATTCTTGTACATAGTAGTAGTATTATAGTAGTTATATTCTTGTACATAGCAGTAGTATTATAGTAGTTATATTCTTGTACATAGGAGCAGTATTATAGTAGTTATATTCTTGTACATAGGATCACTATTATAGTAGTTATATTCTTGTACATAGGGGGCAGTTTTATAGTAGTTACATTCTTGTAGATAGGGGCAGTATTATAGTAGTTATATTCTTGTACATAGGGGGCAGTATTATAGTAGATATATTCTTGTACATAGGGGCAGTATTATAGTAGTTATATTCTTGTACATAGGAGCAGTATTATAGTAGTTATATTCTTGTACATAGGAGCAGTATTATAATAGTTATATTCTTGTACATAGGAGCAGTATTATAGTAGTTATATTCTTGTACATAAGAGGTAGTATTATAGTTGTTATATTCTTGTACATAGGAGGTAGTATTATAGTAGTTATATTCTTGTACATAGGAGTAGTATTATAGTAGTTATATCTTTGTACATAGGAGCAGTATTATAGTAGTTATATTCTTGTACATAGGAGGTAGTATTATAGTAGTTATATTCCTGTACATAGGAGGTAGTATTATAGTAGTTATATTCTTGTACATAAGAGCAGTATTACAGTATTATAGTAGTTATATTCTTGTACATAGGAGCAGTATTATAGTAGTTATATTCTTGTACATAGGAGGTAGTATTATAGTAGTTATATTCTTGTACATAGGAGCAGTATTATAGTAGTTATATTCTTGTACAAACAAAAAAATCTACATAGGAGGACAGTATTATAGTAGTTATATTCTTGTACATAGGAGGTAGTATTATAGTAGTTATATTCTTGTACATAGGAGCAGTATTATAGTAGTTATATTCTTGTACATAGGAGGTAGTATTATAGTAGTTATATTCTTGTACATAAGAGCAGTATTATAGTAGTTATATTCTTGTACATAGGAGCAGTATTATAGTAGTTATATTCTTGTACATAGGAGGTATCATTATAGTAGTTATATTCTTGTTCATAGGAGCAGTATTATAGTAGTTATATTCTTGTACATAGGAGCAGTATTATAGTAGTTATATTCTTGTACATAGGAACAGTATTATAGTAGTTATATTCTTGTACATAGGAGGTAGTATTATAGTAGTTATATTCTTGTACATAGGAGCAGTATTATAGTAGTTATATTCTTGTACATAGGAGGTAGTATAATAGTAGTTATATTCTTGTACATAGGGGGCAGTATTATAGTAGTTATATTCTTGTACATAGGAGCAGTATTATAGTAGTTATATTCTTGTACATAGGAGGTAGTATTATAGTAGTTATATTCTTGCACATAGGAGCAGTATTATAGTAGTTATATTTTTTCACATACAAATTATAGTAATTATATTTTTATATACATATAGATATAATTTTTTATAAAAAAAATTTCTTATGATGGCTGGGGGGGACGTCATGTGGGGATAGTGCAAAAGATGACATATAACATAAGGTTGCCTCTCAATAAAAATATTAACATGATTCATCAACTGAACACTAAGTGGCAAATTATCCATGGTCAGGCAGAGCCCGTGTGGCTGAATAACTACACAGAGGCCACCATTTATCGGTAGCCATAATGAATGACTACTGAGAGTTAGGAGAATTCCAGAGTGAAAGATTTGCAGTTACATTGCTCATTATTGCTTGTGCTTTATGCAGATCCTTAGTAAGAAGTGTTGGACTATTATATCTCTATGCAGCTAGATATCTTAGGTTTTCCTAAAATGATACTTCAGGAATTATGTTACACAACCTGCAGGTGACGAAAACCACTAATATACATCTTACACCAGTAATGAGCATTCCAAACCACAGGAAGTGATTAGACTGATACAATTATACTCTGTGGTGCTGACTCATGGCCACAAACCGGCGGCCGCCTGTTAGGTGACTCTAGTAAGGAATAGTGTTCTAATACAGCAAATAAAAGAGAGTGAATGCAGCTCTGGAGTATAATACAGGATGTAACTCAGGATCAGTACAGATAAGTAATATAATGTATGTACACAGTGACTGTACCAGCAGAATAGTGAGCGCAGCTCTGTAGTATAATACAGGATGTAACTCAGGATCAGTACAGGATAAGTAATGTAATGTATGTACACAGTGACTGTACCAGCAGAATAGTGAGCGCAGCTCTGGAGTATAATACAGGATGTAACTCAGGATCAGTACAGGATAAGTAATGTAATATATGTACACATTGACTGTACCAGCAGAATAGTGAGTGCAGCTCTGGAGTATAATACAGGATGTAACTCAGGATCAGTACAGGATAAGTAATGTAATGTATGTACACAGTGACTGTACCAGCAGAATAGTGAGTGCAGCTCTGGAGTATAATACAGGATGTAACTCAGGATCAGTACAGGATCAGTAATGTAATGTATGTACACAGTGACTGCACCAGCAGAACAGTGAGCGCAGCTCTGGAGTATAATACAGGATGTAACTCAGGATCAGTACAGGATAAGTAATGTAATATATGTACACAGTGACTGTACCAGCAGAATAGTGAGCGCAGCTCTGGAGTATAATACAGGATGTAATTCAGGATCAGTACAGGATCAGTAATGTAATGTATGTACACAGTGACTGCACCAGCAGAACAGTGAGCGCAGCTCTGGAGTATAATACAGGATGTAACTCAGGATCAGTACAGGATAAGTAATGTAATATATGTACACAGTGACTGCACCAGCAGAATAGTGAGCGCAGCTCTGGAGTATAATACAGGATGTAACTCAGGATCAGTACAGGATAAGTAATGTAATATATGTACACAGTGACTGCACCAGCAGAATAGTGAGCGCAGCTCTGGAGTATAATACAGGATGTAACTCAGGATCAGTACAGGATAAGTAATGTAATGTATGTACACAGTGACTGCACCAGCAAAATAGTGAGCGCAGCTCTGGAGTATAATACAGGATGTAACTTGTGATGTGATGTGTACATTTCAAGTTTCTTCAGTTTCAGCACCATGGACAGTGATGTTCTGTTCTTCTTATACTATATGTCTGCATTATATGTGATTAGAGATGGGCGAATCAGATTGTACTGAGCCAGGTTTAACCCAAATATGTCTTGTAGCATTGTATAGGGTGCTGTGTACAGGATACTTTGATCTGACTGTATCAATGACAGATGAGGATATTGGTGATTCTGCTCATTGATACTTCCCCATCATTACTATACACAGCTAACACCATATTATATTATTATAACAGCTTATTTCATCAGCACTGCAGGCGGCGTACAACAGACAAGGGGATCGATCCTTACCTGCTGCCTGATTATTCAGCCACACAGATTAATGAAATGTAATAGATGGCTGCTGTATAAGTGATATGTGCAAAACACACATATAATATACTGAGCATACACTAGCATATATGTAACCTGTGAACTTGTATACAGGTATAGCTATAGGAGTCACAGCCACACCCTGGGGTAAGCAAAGACTCCCCTGCTACATAACTAGACATCAGAATTCTAAGGGGAAGTTAACACGGAATCTGCCTTAAAATCTGCCTCAAAAAGTCTCCCAACAGTACAATGGGAGGCAGGAGCAGATTTTTCCAGGAGACCGTCAAGACCTGGAAGTGGATTCTGGCCTGGAAAGTCCACTGAAACGAATAGGAGGCAGAAAAGAATGCGAGCGTTTCTTAGCAGCCGCTTTTGCAAAAAAAATTATCCAAAAACATTGTTGCAAAAACAGTATAAATTCTATCTGCCTCCCATTCCCAAAACCTGCCTGATGATGGGACCTGACACTTCCTTATTACTGCCCCCACATCAAACCATATAATATTACTGACCCCACATCAGACCATATAATATTACTGACCCCACATCAGACCATATAATATTACTGACCCCACATCAAACCATATAATATTACTGACCCCACATCGGACCATATAATATTACTGACCCCACATCAGACCATATAATATTACTGACCCCACATCACACCATATAATATTACTGACCCCATATCACACTACACATTACTGACCCCACATCAAACCATATATTATTACTGACCCCACATCAGACCATATAATATTACTGACCCCACATCAGACCATATAATATTACTGACCCCACATCAGACCATATAATATTACTGACCCCACATCAGACCATATAATATTACTGACCCCACATCGGACCATATAATATTACTGACCCCACATCAGACCATATAATATTACTGACCCCACATCACACCATATAACATTACTGACCCCACATCAAACCATATATTATTACTGACCCAACATCAGACCATATAATATTACTGACCCCACATCAGACCATATAATATTACTGACCCCACATCAGACCATATAATATTACTGACCCCACATCAAACCATATAATATTACTGACCCCACATCAGACCATATAATATTACTGACCCCACATCAGACCATATAATATTACTGACCCCACATCAGACCATATAATATTACTGACCCCACATCGGACCATATAATATTACTGACCCCACATCAGACCATATAATATTACTGACCCCACATCAGACCATATAATATTACTGACCCCACATCAGACCATATAATATTACTGACCCCACATCAAACCATATATTATTACTGACCCCACATCAAACCATATATTATTACTGACCCCACATCAGACCATATAATATTACTGACCCCACATCAGACCATATATTATTACTGACCCCACATCAAACCATATATTATTACTGACCCCACATCAGACCATATATTATTACTGACCCCACATCAAACCATATATTATTACTGACCCCACATCAAACCATATATTATTACTGACCCCACATCAGACCATATAATATTACTGACCCCACATCAGACCATATAATATTACTGACCCCACATCAGACCATATAATATTACTGACCCCACATCAGACCATATATTATTACTGACCCCACATCACACCATATAATATTACTGACCCCACATCAGACCATATATTATTACTGACCCCACATCACACCATATAATATTACTGACCCCACATCAGACCATATAATATTACTGACCCCACATCAGACCATATAATATTACTGACCCCACATCAGACCATATAATATTACTGACCCCACATCAGACCATATAATATTACTGACCCCAGACCATATATTATTACTGACCCCAGACCATATAATATTACTGACCACAGACCATATATTATTACTGACCCCACATCAGACCATATAATATTACTGACCCCACATCAGACCATATATTATTACTGACCCCACATCAGACCATATATTATTACTGACCCCACATCAGACCATATATTATTACTGACCCCAGACCATATATTATTACTGACCCCAGACCATATAATATTACTGACCCCACATCAGACCATATAATATTACTGACCCCACATCAAACCATATATTATTACTGACCCCACATCAAACCATATATTATTACTGACCCCACATCAGACCATATATTATTACTGACCCCAGACCATATATTATTACTGACCCCAGACCATATATTATTACTGACCCCACATCAGACCATATAATATTACTGACCTCACATCACACCATATATTACTGACCCCACATCAGACCATATAATATTACTGACCCCACATCACACCATATATTATTACTGACCCCACATCACACCATATATTATTACTGACTCCACATCAGACCATATAATATTACTGACCCCGCATCAGACCATATATTATTACTGACCCCACATCACACATATATTATTACTGACCCCACATCAGACCATGTAATATTACTGACCCCACATCAGACCATATAATATTACTGACCCCAGACCATATATTACTGACCCCACATCAGACCATATAATATTACTGACCCCAGACCATATAATATTACTGACCCCAGACCATATAATATTACTGACCCCAGACCATATATTATTACTGACCCCACATCAGACCATATATTATTACTGACTCCACATCAGACCATATAATATTACTGACCCCGCATCAGACCATATAATATTACTGACCTCACATCAGACCATATAATATTACTGACCCCACATCAGACCATATAATATTACTGACCCCAGACCATATAATATTACTGACCCCACATGAGACCATATAATATTACTGAACACAGACCATATATTATTACTGACCCCACATCATACCATATAATATTACTGACCCCACATCAAACCATATATTATTATTGACCCCAGACCATATAATATTACTGACCACAGACCATATATTATTACTGACCCCACATCAGACCATATAATATTACTGACCCCACATCAAACCATATATTATTACTGACCCCACATCAAACCATATAATATTACTGACCTCACATCAAACCATATAATATTACTGACCCCACATCAGATCATATAATATTACTGACCCCACATCAGACCATACATTATTACTGACCCCAGACCATATATTATTACTGACCCCAGACCATATAATATTACTGACCCCGCATCAGACCATATAATATTACTGACCCCAGACCATATATTATTACTGACCCCACACCAGACCATATATTATTACTGACCCCAGACCATATATTATTACATTGTCCTGTAATTCACATGATCAGGATGAGCCTCCGGATATAAGACAGAATCTTTCTCATCACTGACAGCAAAGTTCTTGGAGGAATATATATATATATATATATATATATATATATATATATATATTTATATATACTGTCTATACGCCCGCTGTAGATGATGTGTATACTGGGGTATTCATATAGTTTTCAGTCCACACTTCTCATATCAGTGTCTGTCCTTGTGTCATTCTCTTTCACACAGTTTCTGGCATCACTAGGGTTAACCCCTTCTTATCTTGCCCCCATCCTCCATCCTATGGCTTCGGTTGCGG
Organism: Leptodactylus fallax; assembly: GCA_947044405.1. Classification (NCBI taxonomy): domain Eukaryota; kingdom Metazoa; phylum Chordata; class Amphibia; order Anura; family Leptodactylidae; genus Leptodactylus; species Leptodactylus fallax. Next base: position 106,603 of record CAMRHE010000485.1, read on the forward strand.
TTTTATCACAGGTAAGTCGCGGTCACCTCCCTGGCATGTTCTCATGAATGATCCAGCCATATCTTCTCATCTCCTAAATTCATTAGTGAACTTAATTGGCATTTATTAATGTCGTTACTTCTTCAGCGTGTTCATCGTGTGACAAACTGCCGAGGACAAGGAAGGCGCCAACCTAATTACCTCCGGAGCTGTGCTCCTGAAGTGTGACAGCAATGACTGATCCTGAGAAGGCAGGAGGAAACATCTCGTTCCCTGGGTGATCTATGTCTGCCCATCACAAGAAGGGCCTAGGTCATGGTAAAGTGGACGCCACTGATCACACAGGATGTAGCAAAGCTAGAGTACCCCCATAACTATATAGACACCTATGGACATGGGGCTCAGCAAATACACCAAGGGCAAAGATTTAGCTCAAAATTCTCCAAGTTCTGCTTTCTCATTAATTCAGTAGGGGTGCAAAAGGAGCAGATGCCCCCAGAGCATAGAACCTCAGGGATAGGACTGAGACAGAGTATTTAGACCCATGTCCTAAGAAGATTAAGCAAATTGTGCACCCCTAACCCCAAAATTACATCAGAACCGAAAATTACCATACAGACCATCTATCAAATCTTAAAACAGACAGATGAGACAACAAAATTAATTCAGACCCCAAATCAGACCCCAAATCAGGTCTTACGGTTATCACAGACAACTGATCAAAGCCTCAGATTAATACAGACCCCAGACCAGACCCCTAAACTAATACAGACCTCAGACCAGACCCCTAAACTAATACAGACCCCAGACCAGACCTCTAAACAATACAGACCCCAGACCAGACCCCTAAACTAATACAGACCCCAGACCAGACCCCTAAACTAATACAGACCCCAGACCAGACCCCTAAACTAATACAGACCCCAGACCAGACCTCTAAACTAATACCCCAGACCCCACACCCCCACCACCCAACCCCCCCCTAAACTAATACAGACCCCAGACCAGACCCCTAAACTAATACAGACCCCAGACCAGACCCCTAAACTAATACAGACCCCAGACCAGACCCCTAAACTAATACAGACCCCAGACCAGACCCCTAAACTAATACAAAACCCAGACCAGACCGCTAAACTAATACAGACCCCAGACCAGACCTCTAAACTAATACAGACCCCAGACCAGACCCCTAAACTAATACAGACCCCAGACCAGACCTCTAAACTAATACAGACCCCAGACCAGACCCCTAAACTAATACAGACCCCAGACTAGACCCCTAAACTAATACAGAACCCAGACCAGACCCCTAAACTAATACAGACCCAAGACCAGACCCCTAAACTAATACAGACCCCAGACCAGACCCCCTAAACTAATACAGACCCCAGACCAGACCTCTAAACTAATACAGACCCCAGACCAGACCCCTAAACTAATACAGACCCCAGACCAGACCCCTAAACTAATACAGACCCCAGACCAGACCCCTAACCCCCACCACCCCTAAACTAATACAGACCCCAGACCAGACCCCTAAATTAATTCAGACCCCAGATCAGACCCCAAATCAGGTCTTACGGTTATCACAGACAACTGATCAAAGCCTCAGCCCCCCCCCCCCCCCCCCCAATAATACAGACCCCAGACCAGACCCCTAAACTAATACAGACCTCAGACCAGACCCCTAAACTAATACAGACCCCAGACCAGACCTCTAAACTAATACAGACCCCAGACCAGACCGCTAAACTAATACAGACCCCAGACCAGACCCCTAAACTAATACAGACCCCAGACCAGACCCCTAAACTAATACAGACCCCAGAGCATACCCCTAAACTAATACAGATCCCAGATCAGACCCCTAAACTAATACAGACCCCAGACCAGACCCATAAACTAATACAGACCCCAGACCAGACCTCTAAACTAATACAGACCCCAGACCAGACCCCCTAAACTAATACAGACCCCAGACCAGACCTCTAAACTAATACAGACCCCAGACCAGACCCCTAAACTAATACAGACCCCAGACCAGACCCCTACAACTAATACAGACCCCAGACCAGACCCCTAAATTAATTCAGACCCCAGATCAGACCCCAAATCAGGTCTTACGGTTATCACAGACAACTGATCAAAGCCTCAGCTAAATAAAGACCCCAGACCAGACCCCCTAAACTAATACAGATCCCAGACCAGACCCCTAAACTAATACAGATCCCAGACCAGACCCCTAAATTAATTCAGACCCCAGATCAGACCCCTAATCAGGTCTTACGGTTATCACAGACAACTGATCAAAGCCTCAGATAAATACAGACCCCAGACCAGACCCCCTAAACTAATACAGACCCCAGACCAGACCCCTAAACTAATACAGACCCCAGACTCCTAAACTAATACAGACCACAGAACAGACCCCTAAACTAATACAGACCCCAGACCAGACCCCTAAACTACTACAGACCCCAGACCAGACCCCCTAAACTACTACGGACCCCAGACCAGACCCCCTAAACTACTACAGACCCCAGACCAGACCCCTAAACTAATACAGACCCCAGACCAGACCCCTAAACTAATACAGATCCCAGACCAGACCCCCTAAACTAATACAGACCCCAGACCAGACCCCTAAACTAATACAGACCCCAGACCAGAACCCTAAACTAATACAGAACCCAGACCAGACCCCTAAACTAATACAAACCCCAGACCAGACCCCCTAAACTAATACAGACCCCAGACCAGACCCCTAAACTAATACAGACCCCAGACCAGACCCCCTAAACTAATACAGACCCCAGACCAGACCCCTAAACTAATACAGACCCCAGACCAGACCCCTAAACTAATACAAACCCCAGATCAGACCCCTAAACTAATACAGACCCCAGACCAGACCTCTAAACTAATACAGACCCCAGACCAGACCTGTAAACTAATACAGACCCCAGACCAGACCCCTAAACTAATACAGACCGCAGATCAGACCCCTAAACTAATACAGACCCCAGACCAGACCCCTAAACTACTACAGACCCCAGAACAGTCCTCCTAAACTAATACAGACCCCAGACCAGACCTCTAAACTAATACAGACCCCAGACCAGACCCCCTAAACTAATACAGACCCCAGAACAGACCCCCTAAACTAATACAGACCCCGGATCAGACCCCTAAACTAATACAGACCCCAGACCAGACCCCTAAACTAATACAGACCCAAGACCAGACCCCTAAGCTAATACAGACCCCAGAACAGACCCCCTAAACTAATACAGACCCCAGAACAGACCCCCTAAACTAATACAGACCATAGACCAGACCCCTAAACTAATACAGACCCCAGACCAGACCCCTAAACTAATACAGACCCCAGACCAGACCCCTAAACTAATACAGAGCCCAGACCAGACCTCTAAATTAATACAGACCCCAGACCAGACCCCTAAACTAATACAGACCTCTAAACTAATACAGACCCCAGACCAGACCCCTAAACTAATACAGACCCCAGACCAGACCTCTAAACTAATACAGACCCCAGACCAGACCGCTAAACTAATACAGATCCCAGAGCAGACCCTTGAACCAATACAGAAACCCAGACCAGACCCCTAAACTAATACAGACCCCAGACCAGACCTCTAAACTAATACAGACCCCAGACCAGACCTCTAAACTAATACAGACCCCAGACCAGACCCCTAAACTAATACAGACCCCAGACCAGACCTCTAAACTAATACAGACCCCAGACCAGACCCCGCTAAACTAATACAGACCCCAGACCAGACCCCTAAACTAATACAGAGCCCAGACCAGACCGCTAAACTAATACAGACCCCAGACCAGACCCCTAAACTAATACAGAGCCCAGACCAGACCTCTAAACTAATACAGACCCCAGACCAGACCTCTAAACTAATACAGACCCCAGACCAGACCCCCTAAACTAATACAGACCCCAGAAAAGACCCCCTAAACTAATACAGACCCCGGATCAGACCCCTAAACTAATACAGACCCCAGACCAGACCCCTAAACTAATACAGACCCAAGACCAGACCCCTAAGCTAATACAGACCCCAGAACAGACCCCCTAAACTAATACAGACCCCAGAACAGACCCCCTAAACTAATACAGACCATAGACCAGACCCCTAAACTAATACAGACCCCAGACCAGACCCCTGAACTAATACAGACCCAAGACCAGACCCCTAAACTAATACAGAGCCCAGACCAGACCTCTAAACTAATACAGACCCCAGACCAGACCCCTAAACTAATACAGACCCCAGACCAGACCCCTAAACTAATACAGAGCCCAGACCAGACCTCTAAACTAATACAGACCCCAGACCAGACCCCTAAACTAATACAGAGCCCAGACCAAACCTTTAAACTAATACAGACCCCAGACCAGACCTCTAATCTAATACAGACCCCAGACCAGACCCCTAAACTAATACAGACCCCAGACCCCTAAACTAATACAGACCCCAGAACAGTCCTCCTAAACTAATACAGACCCCAGACCAGACCTCTAAACTAATACAGACCCCAGACCAGACCCCTAAACTAATACAGACCCCAGACCAGACCTCTAAACTAATACAGACCCCAGACCAGACCGCTAAACTAATACAGATCCCAGAGCAGACCCTTGAACCAATACAGAAACCCAGACCAGACCCCTAAACTAATACAGACCCCAGACCAGACCTCTAAACTAATACAGAGCCCAGACCAGACCTCTAAACTAATACAGACCCCAGACCAGACCCCTAAACTAATACAGAGCCCAGACCAGACCTCTAAACTAATACAGACCCCAGACCAGACCTCTAAACTAATACAGACCCCAGACCAGACCCCTAAACTAATACAGAGCCCAGACCAGACCTCTAAACTAATACAGACCCCAGACCAGACCCCTACACTAATACAGACCCCAGACCAGACCTCTAAACTAATACAGACCCCAGACCAGACCGCTAAACTAATACAGACCCCAGACCAGACCCCTAAACTACTACAGACCCCAGACCAGACCCCTAAACTAATACAGACCCCAGAACAGACCCCTAAACTTATACAGACCCCAGACCAGACCCCTAAACTAATACAGACCCCAGACAACCTAAACAAACAGACCCCAGACCCCTAAACTAATACAGACCCCAGACCAGACCCCTAAACCAAAAAACCCAAACCCAACCCAAAACCACAGACCCCGCGCCCCTAAACTAATACAGACCCCAGACCAGACCTCTAAACTAATACAGACCCCAGACCCCTAAACTAATACAGACCCCAGACCAGACCCCCTAAACTAATACAGACCCCAGACCAGACCCCTAAACTAATACAGACCCCAGACCAGACCCCTAAACTAATACAGACCCCAGACCAGACCCCTAAACTAATACAGACCCCAGACCAGACCCCTAAACTAATACAGACCCCAGACCAGACCCCTAAACTAATACAGACCCCAGACCAGACCCCTAAACTAATACAGACCCCAGACCAGATCGCTAAACTAATACAGACTCCAGATAAAGTGATAAATGTTAATGCCCCCCCAAATAAAAAAAGCAAACCCTAATTTGATACAGAAACCAGATCATACCATAAATTATTACAGATGAGAGATCAGACCCCAAATTGAATACATACCCCAGATATAGGCCGTAGTTCCCTAAATTCCGTCTCAAACCAGATAGATTGATAGATATAGTGAGAAAGTGACTGGCAGGGTTCTGGAAAGTTGCTGTCTCTCCCCCAGGTTCCTCACCTATGTACGGTTATTATTAGCCCGGTCCTGATATTCAGGATACCTCAGCCCAGGTGTGGCTCATTACTGGGCCATACATGTCTGCAGGGCTGGGGAAGACTCAGGATGTGTCTGTGCAGTCTGGTGAGGGAAACTTGCTCTCGTTTATATTTTGTTTTCCCAGGGGCCGGTAGTAAGCCCCTCATATAGTGAGGGAAGTATGTGTTTAGTTAGAGCTCGGCCAAGCAGGTTTGTGTTTAGTTAGAGCTCGGCCAAGCAGGTTTGTGTTTAGTTAGAGCTTGGCCAAGCAGGTTTGTGTTTAGTTAGAGCCCGGCCAAGCAGGTTTGTGTTTAGTTAGAGCCCGGCCAAGCAGGTTTGTGTTTAGTTAGAGCCTGGCCAAGCAGGTTTGTGTTTAGTTAGAGCCGGTGTGTTTAGTTAGAGCCGGCCAAGCAGGTTTGTGTTTAGTTAGAGCTCGGCCAAGCAGGTTTGTGTTTAGTTAGAGCTCGGCCAAGCAGGTTTGTGTTTAGGGTTAGAGCTTGGCCAAGCAGGTTTGTGTTTAGTTAGAGCTCGGCCAAGCAGGTTTGTGTTTAGTTAGAGCCGGCGAGCGACCTCCATTACTGATGTCCTAATGGACACACTTATCGGATCCCTACAATCCTGTGCTACATCTGGAGTGTTCTCTGCTGTATACACTAACCATATAACAATCTGTCCTACAATCTATGTAAATTGTAGAACTTTTTATAAACCAATATTATGGCTGCTCAAGAACATTCCCGCCAGCTCCGACCATACTGGCCGCAAATCTGTAGGAGTAAAATACTTTCTGCCCTTTACTTTAAGAAAAAAAGTGAACCAGGGTCATTCCAGTAGAAGTCAGGGATGTTATTTACATGAAAAATGGATTTTATTAGCGAGCGCCGCAGTAATGAACATGTACACAGCCTGTAATGAGAAAAAGACAAGTTGTATTTAAGAAGAGCCGCACCGCTGTGAAAATGTTCATCTGGTATAATCCTAATCGAATTGCCTGCTGGGTTTAATTGTACGTCCAGAAACCTGCAGAGCAACAGTAACCCCGTGTCACCAGAACACAGTGACATATGTACCCGGGCGCGTCACTCCGGAAACTGGAATCAAAGCAACTACTTATAATAACAAGGAAAGAATCTCAATATACCAGAAATATCTATATAGTTATATATCAGCAGATACCCAGGTTATACCAGCACAATCCTCATCACTATATACAAGAAGATGTATAACTTATACCAGCTGTACATATATAATTATATACAGGAGATACCCAGGTTATACCAGCATGTACACATATAATTATATACAAGGAGATGTCTAGGTTATACCGGCTGTACATATAGAATTATATACAGGAGATACCCAGGTTATACCAGCTGTACATATATAATTATATACAGGAGATACCCAGGTTATACCAGCTGTACATATAGAATTATATACAGGAGATACCCAGGTTATACCGGCTGTACATATATAATTATATACAGGAGATACTCAGGTTATACCAGCTGTACATATATAATTATATACAGGAGATACCCAGGTTATACCAGCTGTACATATATAATTACAGTCATATGAAAAAGTTTGGGTACACCAGCTATTAATCTATAATCATTTTTAGTTCTAAATATTTGGGTGTTTGCAACAGCCATTTCAATTTGATATATCTAATAACTGATGGACACAGTAATATTTCAGGATTGAAATGAGGTTTATTGTACTAACAGAAAATGTGCAATATGCATTAAACCAAAATTTGACCGGTGCAAAAAGTATGGGCACCTCAACAGAAAAGTGACATTAATATTTAGTAGATCCTCCTTTTGCAAAAATAACAGCCTCTAGTCGCTTCCTGTAGCTTTTAATCAGTTCCTGGATCCTGGATGAAGGTATTTTTGACCATTCCTCTTTACAAAACAATTCCAGTTCAGTTAAGTTTGATGGTCGCCGAGCATGGACAGCCCGCTTCAAATTATCCCACAGATGTTCAATGATATTCAGGTCTGGGGACTGGGATGGCCATTCAAGAACATTGTAATTGTTCCTCTGCATGAATGCCTGAGTAGATTTGGAGCTGTGTTTTGGATCATTGTCTTTCTGAAATATCCATCCCCGGCGTAACTTCAAATTCGTCACTGATTCTTGTACATTATTCTCAAGAATCTGCTGATACTGAGTTGAATCCATGTGACCCTCAACTTTAACAAGATTCCCAGTGCCGGCATTGGCCACACAGCCCCAAAGCATGATGGAACCTCCACCAAATTTTACAGTGGGTAGCAAGTGTTTTTCTTGGAATGCTGTGTTTTTTGGACGCCATGCATAACGCCTTTTTGTATGACCAAACAACTCAATCTTTGTTTCATCAGTCCACAGGACCTTCTTCCAAAATGAAGCTGGCTTGTCCAAATGTGCTTTTGCATACCTCAGGCGACTCTGTTTGTGGCGTGCTTTCAGAAACGGCTTCTTTCGCATCACTCTCCCATACAGCTTCTCCTTGTGCAAAGTGTGCTGTATTGCTGACCGATGCACAGTGACACCATCTGCAGCAAGATGATGCTGCAGCTCTTTGGAGGTGGTCTGTGGATTGTCCCTGACTGTTCTCACCATTCTTCTTCTCTGCCTTTCTGATATTTTTCTTGGCCTGCCACTTCTGGGCTTAACAAGAACTGTCCCTGTGGTCTTCCATTTCCTTACTATGTTCCTCACAGTGGAAACTGACAGGTTAAATCTCTGAGACAACTTTTTGTATCCTTCCCCTGAACAACTATGTTGAACAATCTTTGTTTTCAGATCATTTGAGAGTTGTTTTGAGGAGCCCATGATGCCACTCTTCAGAGGAGATTCAAATAGGAGAACAACTTGCAATTGGCCACCTTAAATACCTTTTCTCATGATTGGATACACCTGGCTATGAAGTTCAAAGCTCAGTGAGGTTACAAAACCAATTTTGTGCTTCAGTAAGTCAGTAAAAAGTAGTTAGGAGTATTCAAATCAATAAAATGATAAGGGTACCCAAATTTTTGCACCGGTCAAATTTTGGTTTGATGCATATTGCACATTTTCTGTTAGTACAATAAACCTCATTTCAATCCTGAAATATTACTGTGTCCATCAGTTATTAGATATATCAAATTGAAATGGCTGTTGCAAACACCCAAATATTTAGAACTAAAAATGATTAAGATTAATAGGGGTGCCCAAACTTTTTCATATGACTGTATATACAGGCTATACCCAGGTTATACCAGCTGTACATATATAATTATATACAGGATATACTCAGGTTATATCAGCTGTACATATATAATTATATACAGGAGATACCCAGGTTATAGCGGCTGTACATATATAATTATATACAGGAGATACCCAGGTTATACCAGCATGGTCCATATCACTATATACTGTACAAGAAGATGTATAACTTATACCAGCTGTACATATATAATTATATACAGGAGATACCCAGGTTATACTGGCTGTACATATATAATTATATACAGGAGATACCCAGGTTATAGCAGCTGTACATATATAATTATATACAGGAGATACCCAGGTTATACCAGCTATACATATATAATTATATACAGGAGATACCCAGGTTATACCAGCATGGTCCATATCACTATATACAAGAAGATGTATAACTTATACCAGCTGTACATACACACGTGGACAAAATTGTTGGTACCCCTCCCTCGTTTAATGAAAGAAAAACCCACAATGGTCACAGAAATAACTTGAATCTGACAGACTGGAATTTGCCAAACTACATGTTGACAAGCCACAAAGCTTCTGGGAGAATGTCCTATGGACAGATGAGACAAAAATCGAAAATTTATGGCAAGGTACATCAGCTCTATGTTCACAGACGGAAAAATGAAGCCTATCTTGAAAAGAACACTGTCCCTACTGTGACACATGGAGGAGGCTCTGTTATGTTCTGGGGCTGCTTTGCTACAGGAGATACCCAGGTTATACCAGCTGTACATATATAGTTATATACAGGAGATACCCAGGTTATACCAGCATGGCCCATATCACTATATACAAGAAGATGTATAACTTATACCAGCTGTACTTATATAATTATATACTGGAGATACCCAGGTTATACCAGCTGTACATATATAATTATATACAGGAGATACCCAGGTTATACCAGCGGTACATATATAATTATATACAGGAGATACCCAGGTTATACCAGCTGTACATATATAATTATATACAGGAGATACCCAGGTTATACCAGCTGTACATATATAATTATATACAGGAGATACCCAGGTTATACCGGCTGTACATATATAATTATATACAGGAGATACCCAGGTTATACCAGCTGTACTTATATAATTATATACAGGAGATACCCAGGTTATACCAGCTGTACATATATAATTATATACAGTAGATACCCAGGTTATACCAGCTGTACTTATATAATTATATACAGGAGATACCCAGGTTATACCAGCTGTACATATATAATTATATACAGGAGATACCCAGGTTATACCAGCTGTACATATATAGTTATATACAGGAGATACCCAGGTTATACCAGCATGGCCCATATCACTATATACAAGAAGATGTATAACTTATACCAGCTGTACTTATATAATTATATACAGGAGATACCCAGGTTATACCAGCTGTACTTATATAATTATATACAGGAGATACCCAGGTTATACCAGCTGTACATATATAATTATATACAGGAGATACCCAGGTTATACCAGCTGTACATATATAATTATATACAGGCTATACCCAGGTTATACCGGCTGTACATATATAATTATATACAGGAGATACTCAGGTTATACCAGCTGTACATATATAATTATATACAGGAGATACCCAGGTTATACCAGCTGTACATATATAATTATATACAGGCTATACCCAGGTTATACCAGCTGTACATATATAATTATATACAGGATATACTCAGGTTATATCAGCTGTACATATATAATTATATACAGGAGATACCCAGGTTATAGCGGCTGTACATATATAATTATATACAGGAGATACCCAGGTTATACCAGCATGGTCCATATCACTATATACTGTACAAGAAGATGTATAACTTATACCAGCTGTACATATATAATTATATACAGGAGATACCCAGGTTATACTGGCTGTACATATATAATTATATACAGGAGATACCCAGGTTATAGCAGCTGTACATATATAATTATATACAGGAGATACCCAGGTTATACCAGCTATACATATATAATTATATACAGGAGATACCCAGGTTATACCAGCATGGTCCATATCACTATATACAAGAAGATGTATAACTTATACCAGCTGTACATACACACGTGGACAAAATTGTTGGTACCCCTCCCTCGTTTAATGAAAGAAAAACCCACAATGGTCACAGAAATAACTTGAATCTGACAGACTGGAATTTGCCAAACTACATGTTGACAAGCCACAAAGCTTCTGGGAGAATGTCCTATGGACAGATGAGACAAAAATCGAAAATTTATGGCAAGGTACATCAGCTCTATGTTCACAGACGGAAAAATGAAGCCTATCTTGAAAAGAACACTGTCCCTACTGTGACACATGGAGGAGGCTCTGTTATGTTCTGGGGCTGCTTTGCTACAGGAGATACCCAGGTTATACCAGCTGTACATATATAGTTATATACAGGAGATACCCAGGTTATACCAGCATGGCCCATATCACTATATACAAGAAGATGTATAACTTATACCAGCTGTACTTATATAATTATATACTGGAGATACCCAGGTTATACCAGCTGTACATATATAATTATATACAGGAGATACCCAGGTTATACCAGCGGTACATATATAATTATATACAGGAGATATCCAGGTTATACCAGCTGTACATATATAATTATATACAGGAGATACCCAGGTTATACCAGCTGTACATATATAATTATATACAGGAGATACCCAGGTTATACCGGCTGTACATATATAATTATATACAGGAGATACCCAGGTTATACCAGCTGTACTTATATAATTATATACAGGAGATACCCAGGTTATACCAGCTGTACATATATAATTATATACAGTAGATACCCAGGTTATACCAGCTGTACTTATATAATTATATACAGGAGATACCCAGGTTATACCAGCTGTACATATATAATTATATACAGGAGATACCCAGGTTATACCAGCTGTACATATATAGTTATATACAGGAGATACCCAGGTTATACCAGCATGGCCCATATCACTATATACAAGAAGATGTATAACTTATACCAGCTGTACTTATATAATTATATACAGGAGATACCCAGGTTATACCAGCTGTACTTATATAATTATATACAGGAGATACCCAGGTTATACCAGCTGTACTTATATAATTATATACAGGAGATACCCAGGTTATACCAGCTGTACATATATAATTATATACAGTAGATACCCAGGTTATACCAGCTGTACATATATAATTATATACAGGAGATACCCAGGTTATACCGGCTGTACATATATAATTATATACAGGATATACCCAGGTTATACCACCTGTACATATATATAATTATATACAGGAGATACCCAGGTTATACCAGCATGGCCCATATCACTATATACAAGAAGATATATAACTTATACAAGCCTTACATATATAATTATATACAGGAGATACCCAGGTTATACCAGCTGTACATATATAATTATATACAGGAGATACCCAGGTTATACCAGCTGTACATATATAATTATATACAGGAGAACCCGCCACCCAGGTTATACCAGCTGTACATATATAATTATATACAGGAGATACCCAGGTTATACCAGCTGTACATATATAATTATATACAGGAGATACCCAGGTTATAATGGCTGTACATATATAATTATATACAGGAGATACCCAGGTTATACCAGCATGGTCCATATCACTATATACAAGGAAATGTATAATTTATACCTGCTGTGCCTCATCTGTCAGGACTAGGAATGACAGGTGACATGATGCAGTTGCGGTGTTTTGTGCGCTGTAATTAAATTCTCCGCTGACAATGTGTTTCATCTCAAAAGTTTAATTATAAGAGTTAGTTAAATGCTAATCTCCATCTCCATCCCGGTTATATCTGCCAGTAATACGTGAGGCCCAGAGGCAGATTTTTTTTTTTATTGTATTAATTAGCTGCATTTGACCTCAGCATGAATATTATTAGAATTGGATGATGTTCCTTCAGGTGCAAAATCACATTAAGATTGGTCCTCTAGAAAGTGCGGAATCATCTGTGAATCCAACGCATATACTGTACCATGACTGAGCCCGCCCTGCTCTAGGATGTATTAGGATAGTTACTAAATAAAGTACATCTGATATTATGGAGCAGGTCACAACTATATAATGTACACAAAATACAATATGGTCACTTTCTAAAGCAATTTCAGCTCTGAAGCCTCTGAAGAGTTCAGCTCTGGAGTATAATCAGGATCAGTACAGGATAAGTAATGTAATGTATGTACACAGTGACTGTACCAGCAGAATAGTGAGTGCAGCTCTGGAGTATAATACAGGATGTAACTCAGGATCAGTACAGGATAAGTAATGTAATGTATGTACACAGTGTCTGCACCAACAGAATAGTGAGTGCAGCTCTGGAGTATAATACAGGATGTAACTCAGGATCAGTACAGGATAAGTAATGTAATGTATGTACACAGTGTCTGCACCAACAGAATAGTGAGTGCAGCTCTGGAGTATAATACAGGATGTAACTCAGGATCAGTACAGGATAAGTAATGTAATGTATGTACACAGTGACTGCACCAGCAGAATAGTGAGCGCAGCTCTGGTGTATAATACAGGATGTAACTCAGGATCAGTACAGGATAAGTAATGTAATGTATGTACACAGTGACTGTACCAGCAGAATAGTGAGCGCAGCTCTGGAGTATAATACAGGATGTAACTCAGGATCAGTACAGGATAAGTAATGTAATGTATGTACACAGTGACTGTACCAGCAGAATAGTGAGTGCAGCTCTGGAGTATAATACAGGATGTAACGCAGGATCAGTACAGGATAAGTAATGTAATGTATGTACACAGTGACTGTACCAGCAGAATAGTGAGCGCAGCTCTGGAGTATAATACAGGATGTAACTCAGGATCAGTACAGGATAAGTAATGTAATGTATGTACACAGTGACTGTACCAGCAGAATAGTGAGTGCAGCTCTGGAGTATAATACAGGATATAACTGAGGATCAGTACAGGATAAGTAATGTAATGTATGTACACAGTGACTGTACCAGCAGAATAGTGAGCGCAGCTCTGGAGTATAATACAGGATGTAACTCAGGATCAGTACAGGATAAGTAATGTAATATATGTACACAGTGACTGCACCAGCAGAATAGTGAGCGCAGCTCTGGAGTATAATACAGGATGTAACTCAGGATCAGTACAGGATAAGTAATGTAATGTATGTACACAGTGACTGCACCAGCAGAATAGTGAGCGCAGCTCTGGAGTATAATACAGGATGTAACTCAGGATCAGTACAGGATAAGTAATGTAATGTATGTACACAGTGACTGTACCAGCAGAATAGTGAGCGCAGCTCTGGAGTATAATACAGGATGTAACTCAGGATCAGTACAGGATAAGTAATGTAATGTATGTACACAGTGACTGTACCAGCAGAATAGTGAGCGCAGCTCTGGAGTATAATACAGGATGTAACTCAGGATCAGTACAGGATAAGTAATGTAATGTATGTACACAGTGACTGCACCAGCAGAATAGTGAGTGCAGCTCTGGAGTATAATACAGGATGTAACTCAGGATCAGTACAGGATAAGTAATGTAATGTATGTACACAGTGACTGTACCAGCAGAATAGTGAGTGCAGCTCTGGAGTATAATACAGGATGTAACTCAGGATCAGTACAGGATAAGTAATGTAATGTATGTACACAGTGACTGCACCAGCAGAATAGTGAGTGCAGCTCTGGAGTATAATACAGGATGTAACTCAGGATCAGTACAGGATAAGTAATGTAATGTATGTACACAGTGACTGTACCAGCAGAATAGTGAGTGCAGCTCTGGAGTATAATACAGGATGTAACTCAGGATCAGTACAGGATAAGTAATGTAATGTATGTACACAGTGACTGCACCAGCAGAATAGTGAGTGCAGCTCTGGAGCTCTTAACCCACCATCTTGGTGTACCTATCCCACTCTACCCCAGACAGGGTGTTACTAAGTTACAATCTTTGGACAATACACAAGTATTAATCACATACAGTGGGGAAAAAAAGTATTTAGTCAGCCACCAATTGTGCAAGTTCTGCCACTTATAAACATGAGGCCGGGCTGTAATTGTCATCATAGGTAGACCTCAACTATGAGAGACAAAATGAGAAAACAAATCCAGAAAATCACATTGTCTGATTTTTTAAGAATTTATTTGCAAATTATGGTGGGAAATAAGTATTTGGTCACCTACAAACAAACAAGATTTCTGGCTCTCACAGACCTGTAACTTCTTCTTTAACCGGATAAGGACCGGGCCTAAAAGTTCCTTATGGACCAGGCCTCATTTTTCAATACTGGCATGTGTCACTTTATATGGCAATAACTTTGAGATGCTATAACTTACACAAGTGATTTTGAGACTGTTTTCTCATGACACATTGTACTTCATGTTAGTGGTAAACATTGATCAATATTTTTGTATTTATTTATAAAAAATTCAGAAATTTGAGGGAAATTTGGAAAAAAATTGCAATTTTCAAAATGTAAAATGCTCTGCTTTTCAGATAGATAGTCATACCACCCAAATACATGAATAAATATTATCTACCATATCTCTGCTTTATATCGGCATCATCTTTTAATCATCCTTTAATTTATTTTGGATGTTAGAAGGCTTACAAGTGTAACAGCGATTTTCCAGATTTACAAGAAAATTTCCCAAACTCATTTCTTAGGGACCACTTCAGTTCTGAAAGGGATTATAAAGGCCTATATATTAGAAACCCCCATAAGTCACCCCATTTTCAAAACTGCACCCCTCAAATAATTCAAAACAGCATTTGGGAAGTTTGTTAACCCTTTAAGCATTTCACAAGAATAAAACAATATGGAGGTGAAATTTAGACATTTCATTTTTATCCAATAATACATTAATTTATCCCTAAAATTAACACCTTCACAAAGGGTTAAAGGAGAAAATGCATCTCACAGTTTGTTGTGCAATTTCTCTCGTGCACAGAAATACCCCACATGTGGGTGTAAAATGATTTTTGGGCACACGGCAGTGCACGGAAAAGAAAGAGCGACACTGGGCGTCTGAAAAGCAGATTTTGCTGGAATGGTTTTCACGTGCCAGGTCTCATTTGCAGAGCCCCTAGAGTATCAAAACAATGGAAAACCCCTAAAAGTGACCCCATTTTGGAAACTACACCCCTGACAGAATTTATCAAGGGGTATACTGAGCATTTTGACCCCACAGCCGTTTCATAGATTTTATTAACATTGGGATGTGTAAATGAAAAATTACTAAAACATCACTTTATCCCCAAAGTTTTCATTTTCACAAGGGGTTAAAGGAGAAAAAGCCGCCCACAGTTTGTTACACAATTGCTCCTGAACACATCAATACCCCATATTCGATCGAATTTGCTGCATGGGTACATGGGGGGCTCGGAATGGAAAGAGCGCTAGTTGACTTTTGAAGGGCAGATTTTGCTGGAATAGTTTTCAGGTGCCATGTCCAATTTGCAGAGCCCCTAGAGTACCAATATAATGGAAACCCCCAAAAGTGACCCCATTTTGGAAACTACACCCCTCACAGAACATATCAAGGGGTATAGTGAGCATTTTGACCCCACAGCCGTTTCACAGATTTTATTAACATTGGGACATGAAAATGAAAAATTACTTTCTTTCCAATAAACCATCAATTTAGCCCCAAATTTTTCATTTTCACAAGAGGATAAAGGAGAAAAAGCTCTCCAAAGTTTGTTACACAATTTCTCCTGAATACAGGAATACTCCCCATGTGGTCGTAATCTGCTGTATGGGTACATGGTGGGGCTCAGAATAGAAAGAGCGCTATTTAGCTTTTGGAGGGCAGATTTTGCTGGAATAGTTTTCAGGTGCCATGTCGCATTTGCAGAGCCCCTAAAGTACCAATACAATGGAAACCCCTCAAAAGTGACCCTATTTTGGAAACTACACCCCTCAAGAAATTTCTCAAGGGGTATGGTGAGCATTTTGACCCTACAGTTGTTTCACAGATTCTATTAACATTGGAATGTAAAAATTAAAAATTACTTTTTTTTTTCCAATAAACTGTCCATTTAGCGACATATTTTTAATTTTTACAAGGGGATAAAGAAGAAAAAACCCCACAGTTTGTTACACAATTTCTCCTGAACACAGAAATGCCCCATATGTGGTCGTAAACTGCTGTATGGGTACATGGTGGGGCTCAGAATGGAAAGAGCGCTATTTGGCTTTTGGAGGGCGGATTTTGCTGGAATAGTTTTCAGGTGCCAGGTCGCATTTGCAGAGCCCCTAAAGTACCAATACAATGGAAACCCCTCAAAAGTGACACCATTTTAGAAACTACACCCCCCAAGGAATGTATCAAGGGGTATAATCATTTTGAGCCTAAAAATGCTTCCCAAAAATTAATGTACAAAGTGAAAATTGACAATTTTAAATAAATATGCCATTTTGGTGCCCAATACGTTGTACCCACTTTGTGGCATCAGAGACATGAACTCCTAAAACTATTAAGTGGACTATCCCGGGGGGAAAAAAAATTATATATGTGGGTGTAACCTGCTGCTTGGGCACACAGCAGGGCTCAGACAGGAAGGAGCACTGCGCTTTTTAGCTTTTGGAGTACAGATCTAGAGGGACTTTCTGGACGCCATGTTGTTTTTGCAGAGGTGCCAGTAAATTGGAATTGCCCAAGAAATGACCCCATTTTGTAGGGGCAATTTTAGGGTCCTTGCCAATTTGACATGGTGTCCAAAATCCAACAATCTAAATCTATGCTCCAAAAGCCACATAGCGTTCCTTCACCTCTGCCCCCTGCTGTGTACCCAAATGGCAGTTTGCACCCACATGTATGACACTGGTGTACCCAGGATAACGTACTTGGTATAAACTGCTGCTTGGGCACAGCCGGGCACAGAAGGGAAGGAGCGCTATTTTGGTTTTTGAAGCACAGTTTGGTTTTTGGACACCATGCCACTTTTGCAGAGCCCCTGGATTGCCAGTAAAATGGAATCCACAGACTTGTGACCCCATTTTGGGAACTACACCCCTGAAGGGATTTATCAAGTGGGGTAGCGAGTATTCTTAACCCTTAAGTGTTGTATTCATTTAATTTCAATAAATGAATGCGCAGCCGATAATGAAAAGGGAAAATTGCAATTTTTCCAGAGATTCGCCATTTCAGTGCCCGATATTTTGTGCCCAGCTTATGTCAGCAGGACACAAACACTCTAAAAGTGGGTATCCGGGGCACAACATCTTTTGGAGCGTTCACATCTGATACAAGCCGGACACAACGTATTATGCATTGAAATAAAATATTCCTGGAAAAATTGTCATTTTCACCTTTCACAATCATCTGCGTATTCATTTCTGGAAAATAAATTATAGCAACACTTGGAGGTAAAAAATGCTCACTGTACCCCGGGATAAATTCCTTCAGAGGTGCAGTTTCCAAAATAGGGTCACGTATCAGGGGATTCCACTTTACTGGCATTTCAGGAGCTCTGCAAAAGTGTCATGGCGTCTAAAAGCTAAACTGTCTAAATCTGTGCTCCAAAAACCTAATAGCGCTCCTTCCCTTCTGTGCCCGGCTGTGCCCAAACAGCAGTTTATACCCACATATGACATTATGTACGTTATCCTGGGTACACCAGTGTCATACATGTGGGTATAATCTGCAGTTTGGGCACACAGCAAGGCACAAAAGGGAAAGAGCGCTATGTGGCTTTTGGAGCGCAGATTTAGATGTTTGGTATCTGGACGCCATGTCATGTTTGCAGAGCCTCTAAGGTACCAGAAAAGTGGAATCTCGTAGGGAGTGACCCCAGTTTGAAAACTGCACCCCTCAAAGAATTTATCAGAGGGTGTAATAAGCATTAGTATCCCAGATGTGACTGCACAGCGGATGGTGAAGAGTGAATATGTAAGCTGTGCGGAGTACATGGGGTACACCAAATTCCCTACTATGTCCCCAGTAGCTCCTATGATTGGGGGAGGGGGGTCACTCTGGGGGTCACTTCTGGTTTATTATCCCTCATAAGCTCTAAATCTGGTTTGTCCCCTGATATAGGCTCGCACCGCTTATACGTTCCCTTCCTGCCGCAGCCAGTTGTGTTCTAATGATTTGGTGATTTTTGGGGTTTTTGTCTTCACATTGTACAAGCTGTATTCTTTATTTTTCGGATGATGTAGCCATATGAGGGCAGATTTTTTGCAGTATGATATGCATTTTTTAATGACACCATTTTTTTGGGTGTCTATAGCTTATTGAATAAATGATATTAACTCTTTCTGGGTGGATTAAAAAAAATATCAATTTTGGAATTGGTTTTTACCTTTTAATTTTTTTGCCGTGTGGCGTACAGCATAAGTCACATGTTACCTTTATTCTGCAGGTCGGTACAATTATGGCAATACCTCATTTATATTGTTTTTTTATGCGTTACTAATTCTGCAGAACAAAAACCCATTTGTGGACATAAATCAATTGTTTTTGCATCACCATCTCCTGAGAGGCGTAACATTTTTATTTTTCGGTTGACAGACTTGGTTTAGGGCTTATTTTTTGCGGGAGGACATGCGCTTTTTATTGGTATTGTTTTGAGGTACATATGAGTTTTTGATCACTTTTTATAGTATTTTTTTGTAAGCGACATAGTCAAAAATCATTACTTCCAGCGTTTTTTTTCCGTTTTTTTTTTTTCGACGTTCACGGTGTATGTTAAATATTGTTTCAGCTTTATTGTACAGGTTGTTACGGATGCAGCGATACCAAATATGTGTTGTTTTTATTATTTTTTTTATTTTTTTTATGTATACGTAATTAATTTTATATAGGAAAAGGGATTTTTGGGGGCTTTATAACTTTATTAATTTTTTTTTTTTACACACTTTATTTTTTTTTTAACTGTTTTTTTACATACTCTTGTGTTGCAGTCTATACAAGAATGTCAGCCGATGTAGATGCATCGGCTGACTTCTTCACATCCCGGCAGGATCAGCCAGGTAGTGGGGGCTTCAGGTAGCCTGGGGTCACTGGCCAGACCCCGGGCTACAGAAAATAGACATCGGCAACCCCCGATCTCGTGGCGGGGGTTGCCGGTGGGGGCGGTAACATGGCGGAACCTCTTGGATGCCGCAGTCATGTTTAAAACCTCCGATCGGAACTAAATTCCTACCGGGGGTTATGGAGCAGGGTGTTAGCTGTCAGTTACAGCTAACACCCGCTCCCGATCCCGGTCACAGGGTCTCTGAAGTGCCGGCTATAAATTTACTATTGGCCGGACTTCAGAGACCAGGACCGCTGGCCGTAAATTTACAGCCGGTGGTCGTCAACCGGTTAAGAGGCTCCTCTGTCCTCCACTCATTACCTGTAGTAATGGCTCCTGTGTGACATTGTTATCAGTATAAAAGACTCCTGTCCACAACCTCAAACAGTCACACTCCAAACTCCACTATGGTGAAGACCAAAGAGCTGTGGAAGGACACCAGAAACAAAATGGTAGCCCTGCACCAGGCTGGGAAGACTGAATCTGCAATAGGCAAGCAGCTTGGTGTGAAGAAATCACCTGTGGGAGCAATAATTAGAAAATGGAAGACATACAAGACCACTGATAATCTCCCTCCATCAGGGGCTCCACGCAAGATCTCACCCCGTGGGGTCAAAATGATCACAAGAACGGTGAGCAAAAATCCCAGAACCCCACGGGGGGACCTAGTGAGTGACCTGCAGAAAGCTGGGACTAACGTAACAAAGGCTACCGTCAGTAACACACTACGCCGCCCGGGACTCAGATCCTGCAGTGCCAGACGTGTCCCCATGCTTAAGCCAGTACATATCCGGGCCCGTCTGAAGTTTGCTAGAGAGCATTTGGATGTTCCAGAAGAGTATTGGGAGAATGTCATATGGTCATATGAAACCAAAGTAGAACTGTTTGGTAGAAACACAACTCATGGTGTTTGGAGGAGAGTGAATGCTGAGTTGCATCCAAAGAACACCATACCTACTGTGAAGCATGGGGGGGCAACATCATGTATGGGGCTGTTTCTCTGCAAAGGGACCAGGACGACTGATCCGTGTACATGAAAGAATGAATGGGGCCATGTATGGTGAGATTGTGAGTGCAAACCTCCTTCCATCAGCAAGGGCATTGAAGATGAAACGTGGCTGGGTCTTTCAGCATGACAATGATCCCAAGCACACCGCCAGGACAACGAAGGAGCGGCTTCGTAAGAAGCATTTCAAGGTCCTGGAGTGGCCTAGCCAGGTCTCCAGATCTCAACCCCATAGAAAACCTTTGGAGGGAGTTGAAAGTCCGTGTTGCCCAGCGACAGCCCCAAAACATCCCTGCTCTAGAGGAGATCTGCATGGAGGAATGGGCCAACATACCAGCAACAGTGTGTGCCAACCTTGTGAAGACTTACAGGAAACGTTTCACCTCTGTCATTGCCAACAAAGGAGATAGAACAAAGGATTGAGATGAACTTTTGTTATTGACCAAATACTTATTTTCCACCGTAATTTGCAAATAAATTCTTTAAAAATGTGATTTTCTGGATTTGTTTTCTATTACTGTTGGGGTAGCTTACAAAAGAAAAATAAAGTTTAATAAAGTTTTTTGGTTTTTTTTAAAAATGTAAAAATAAAAAAAAACAACTCACAAATAAAAGTGTAGATCTCTTTTCTTTCGTAATTTTACATATAAAACTAGCTAAGCAATGAAAAAAGTAGACAGCTTGTAACAATGAGCCCTGACACAGCCCTGTAGATGGAAATGGATGTTGGATATGGCTATACAAAGCAATTTTTCTTAAACATTTAAACGATGTAAATTTGATATTACTATAATCACAGAATAAAGGTAAAAGGTCTTTTTTATATGACACTGCACACTGTAAACACAAAATCCAAAAAACTGTGGTAAAATTGTGCAACATTTCAGGTGACAGAATGACTCAGGGCCGTTAAAAAATACAACCTATCCCTCACAAAACAAGTCCTCGTGCATATATGTGAATGCTAATACTAGAAAAGCGGTATGAGGACCTATACATATATATGGGTATATAGCTGCCTGGTTTATCCTGAACCCCTCTCCAATAGTGATGCACTGGGTCCACAAAGTGAAAACTGCTGCAGGTCTCAGACCAAAGTCCTCATCATCTCTATCCTGTAATTCCACCTATTCAGAGGGGATATTCCCATGTATCCCTTCCTTAATATATTCATTGGCTACAAGGTCTCCGAGGACCCTCCGTTACATTATTACAACCTACATAGAATCTCACTGTAATATCCACACACCCTGCGCCTCTCATACTAATGGATTCTGTGAATCTTCTTTCATGTCCAGTCCTGACCTTTTGCTGGATCAATAAAGATCTAACCTCAGGGAAGGAAACGTCACAAGTATTTACTTTGTCAATTCATTAAAGTCTATGGAGAATTCACTCAATAAATTCATCGAGACTACAAATATTTCCTGCACCAAAACCATCCAGACTCATCAAAAAAGTTTTATTCCTGCCTAAATGGCTACATATTCATTTCAGATCACCTGCCACAGCACTAAAATGCCTCTTTAGCAGCCCCATTAGTACAATCCCATTATAGAGGACCCCTCCATAAACCAGGTACACAACCAGTCACCAGTTACATAGTATCAGTTTGGTTGTGTTGTGTTCAGCGTCATAGACTTTGAATAGGGCATGTTCGATTCATGCTCTATTAAAAGTCCTCCTAGTCATAGTCTTGGTCCTGGGAAGAACAGGGAACCAGGGTCCTCCATCCAGAACCCTACTAATCTAGCAGCTATTACCTTAAAGGGGTCGTCCAGGAATTAAAGGAAACTCAGGGGCGGCCTGTATAAAGTTATACTCACCTATACCCCATGCTCCATACTACAGTCACAATCTATTGGAACACACCGGACTCGAAGAGAAGAGGGTCACATGATTCCCAGGACAAATCACTGGCCTCAGTGCTCTCTAGAGAGGGATTGGTGACATCACTCAGATAGGTTTGTTAGTCATTGTTCTCAGTGGTCATGTGACACTCTCTGCTTCTGGACCAACAAGTCCCAACATGGGAGGGAAAGGGAACCAGGACTGTACAAAGTTGCCCGAATTTAGATCAGTATTTTGGATTTACCTCCACCCAGCCACTCCTTAATTTCCAAGAATTTCATGACAACCCCTTTATGCTATGGATACCCTTAAGGTTGTATTGTGTGCACTCAATGTCACGTAGGCTCTACAAAGCATATAACAAAATGTGTTGTCTCACTGAAATCAAGTCAGTCAAGACCCATCATCCATTAGAGCCCTAGAGCCCATCATCCATCTTCAGGTGCCAACAAAAGTCATCTCAACACATAACCTCTGACCTCCCATGCAAATCTGCCATTGCTGCCAGAAATCAGTTACGTCAATAACATTGGACAGAACGGTCACTGCAGGCGACCATTGTCTCCTGATATAAGGAAGATTTGTTCAATGCTACTTCATTGAAGAAATATAAAAAAAAACATAAAAAAGTAGAAAAAGGAACGAGCAGATGAGGAAAGTCAAGGATGATGAATGACGGGACCCTTGATGTAGGAGCCGCTTAGTCAGCTATGAGGCCGAATGACATCTGACCCCATAAATTCAGTAAATTGAAACTGTCTGACATAGGCAGGATCAATCCATATGAAATGCTTGTCACCGAATCCATCACTGATATCTACAGTAGTTTTCGACAAGATGGAAAATCAGCGTTTTTGATGCAGTTTATAACCCTGGACAAGGGACGAAGAAGTTGAGCGTGACTGTAATTGTAGGGTGACGGATGAAGAGGGAATAAAACATGGGCACTTGGATTGTGCCAGGCGCACCATGAATGTGTTCTCCATAGATGGTGATATAAATGGACAACGGCCAAGTACAGGGGCCAGAAACGCCGGGGCCCATGGCGATCAGCTGGTCACTGCTCCGGCTCTATTCACCAAAGAAGTTGTCTTCATGACACATCTACTCCACATAACACCAACTCCACTAAAAATCTTAAAATATTGGTATTACTACATTTATCCCTACTCTCACCTATGTATCTTCACCAGATATGAGGCGCTGTAGAGTTACTTTAGCTGTCTGTGTGACTGCCACTAAAATGAAAAGAACATGGTGGTCACCCGGGAAAATGGCGGATCTGGGGAATAGTATGTTTGAGAAAATTGTATAGTTATGCAAAGACCTTCAATATACATAAGAAGCAGGTGCCAAATAAACATTTGTGATATCAGAATCGCAATCCACGAAATGGACGTTCACTAAGATGTCACCAATGGGTATTTAATGGCTGCTACATCCGTATAGTCCCTGAATCAATGACACAACGTCCTCAGCCTCCAACTATACAGCAGCGATAGTAACACACCGTATTCTCATCTCTGATCACATTGAGCTGGAAATCCTCGTCTATACAATCATCCTAATTAAATAATTATTCCAGAGTAAAAATGTTCTTATTTCTAATCAACGCAACGAACCGAGGATTGATCCTGAAAATGGTAATGAATTCTCAGTATTCACTGGAGTGGGCCTGTAATGTCAGACATAACAGTAAAACTAATGTAGACCATCACTTCAATTACATAAAGTGTCCTCATCAAGAAGAGGATCCAAGAAACAACCGAGAGGTCAAAGAGTAAAAGATGGAACTGTAAGATTAACTAAGGTTAACAACGACAACTGTTCTCAGGAAAATGGTTCTTAATAACAATCATTACGTAGAAGAACACTAACTGCTATAATACTGCCCCCTATGTACAAGAATATAACTACTATAATACTACCTCCTATGTACAAGAATATAACTACTATAATACTGCTCCTATGTACAAGAATATAACTACTATAATACTACTCCTATGTACAAGAATATAACTACTATAATACTACCTCCTATGTACAAGAATATAACTACTATAATACTACCTCCTATGTACAAGAATATAACTACTATAATACTGCCCCTATGTACAAGAATATAACTACTATAATACTGCTCCTATGTACAAGAATATAACTACTATAATACTACCTCCTATGTACAAGAATATAACTACTATAATACTGCTCCTATGTACAAGAATATAACTACTATAATACTGCTCCTATGTACAAGAATATAACTACTATAATACTACCTCCTATGTACAAGAATATAACTACTATAATACTGCTCCTATGTACAAGAATATAACTACTATATTACTACCTCCTATGTACAAGACTATAACTACTATAATACTACTCCTATGTACAAGAATATAACTACTATAATACTGCTCCTATGTACAAGAATATAACTACTATAATACTGCTCCTATGTACAAGAATATAACTACTATAATACTGCCTCCTATGTACAAGAATATAACTACTATAATACTGCCAGTATGTACAAGAATATAACTACTATAATACTGCCCCCTATGTACAAGAATATAGCTACTATAATACTGCTCCTATGTACAAGAATATAACTACTATAATACTGCTCCTATGTACAAGAATATAACTACTATAATACTGCCCCCTATGTACAAGAATATAACTACTATAATACTGCTCCTATGTACAAGAATATAACTACTATAATACTGCTCCTATGTACAAGAATATAACTACTATAATACTGCTCCTATGTACAAGAATATAACTACTATAATACTGCCAGTATGTACAAGAATATAACTACTATAATACTGCCCCTATGTACAAGAATATAACTACTATAATACTGCTCCTATGTACAAGAATATAACTACTATAATACTGCCTCCTATGTACAAGAATATAACTACTAGAATACTGCTCCTATGTCCAAGAATATAACTACTATAATACTGTTCCTATGTACAAGAATATAACTACTATAATACTACTCCTATGTACAAGAATATAACTACTATAATACTGCTCCTATGTACAAGAATATAACTACTATAATACTACCTCCTATGTACAAGAATATAACTACTATAATACTGCTCCTATGTACAAGAATATAACTACTATAATACTACCTCCTATGTACAAGAATATAACTACTATAATACTGCTCCTATGTACAAGACTATAACTACTATAATACTGCTCCTATGTACAAGAATATAACTACTATAATACTGCCCCCTATGTACAAGAATATAACTACTATAATACTGCCACTATGTACAAAAATATAACTACTATAATACTACCTCCTATGTACAAGAATATAACTACTATAATACTGCTCCTATGTACAAGAATATAACTACTATAATACTGCCCCCTATGTACAAGAATATAACTACTATAATACTACCTCCTATGTACAAGAATATAACTACTATAATACTGCTCCTATGTACAAGAATATAACTACTATAATACTACCTCCTATGTACAAGAATATAACTACTATAATACTACCTCCTATGTACAAGAATATAACTACTATAATACTGCTCCTATGTACAAGAATATAACTACTATAATACTGCTCCTATGTACAAGAATATAACTACTATAATACTGCCCCCTATGTACAAGAATATAACTACTATAATACTACCTCCTATGTACAAGAATATAACTACTATAATACTGCTCCTATGTACAAGAATATAACTACAATAATACTACCTCCTATGTACAAGAATATAACTACTATAATACTGCTCCTATGTACTAGAATATAACTACTATAATACTGCTCCTATGTACAAGAATATAACTACTATAATACTACCTCCTATGTACAAGAATATAACTACTATAATACTACTCCTATGTACAAGAATATAACTACTATAATACTACCTCCTATGTACAAGAATATAACTACTATAATACTGCTATGTACAAGAATATAACTACTATAATACTTCTCCTATGTACAAGAATATAACTACTATAATACTGCCCCTATGTACAAGAATATACCTACTATAATACTACCTCCTATGTACAAGAATATAACTACTATAATACTGCTATGTACAAGAATATAACTACTATAATACTACCTCCTATGTACAAGAATATAACTACTATAATACTGCTCCTATGTACAAGAATATAACTACTATAATACTGCTCCTATGTACAAGAATATAACTACTATAATACTGCTCCTATGTACTAGAATATAACTACTATAATACTGCTCCTATGTACAAGAATATAACTACTGTAATACTACTCCTATGTACAAGAATATAACTAGTATAATACTACTCCTATGTACAAGAATATAACTACTATAATACTACCTCCTATGTACAAGAATATAACTACTATAATACTGCTCCTATGTACAAGAATATAACTACTATAATACTGCTCCTATGTACAAGAATATAACTACTATAATACTGCTCCTATGTACAAGAATATAACTACTATAATACTGCCCCCTATGTACAAGAATATAACTACTATAATACTGCTCCTATGTACAAGAATATAACTAGTATAATACTACTCCTATGTACAAGAATATAACTACTATAATACTGCTCCTATGTACAAGAATATAACTACTATAATACTGCTCCTATGTACAAGAATATAACTACTATAATACTACCTCCTATGTACAAGAATATAACTACTATAATACTGCTCCTATGTACAAGAATATAACTACTATAATACTACCTCCTATGTACAAGAATATAACTACTATAATACTGCTCCTATGTACAAGAATATAACTACTATAATACTGCTCCTATGTGCTAGAATATATATTTGGTATTACTGTAGTGATTCTTCAGCTTGTCGTCCTTATTAGGTGATGTTGGGGGTTGTAGTCTCTTTCTCCTTCCTATATACTGTAACGTTGAGTGTTCTTTATCTTAGTCTTATATCTTCCTTCCTATTATATATTTCTCCTAGGTCTCCCCCTCCCCCTCCTTCTCTCCTGCTTGGGTCTGGGCACGCTCCTCTCCGCTCTCTTCTCCGTTGTGTTGGGTTTTCGTTATTTTTATCTGCAGACTTTATTGTTCTATAAGATTCCGTCGCTTTTCTTTGTCTGAGTCAAGTGGAATGGATGAATGGTATCCAGAAATAAATGTTACAGTCTCACATCTTAGAATTTCTAGACGCTCAAAGTTTTATTTTTTGTATTTTGTTCTATTCGGGTAAAGTAAAACTCTCTTTCCATTTTTTATATTTTATACTTTTAAAGCGCGGTAAAGCAAGTGATAGGGGCCGTATATACACAGTATAAGTCAGATCTGTCCATATACTAAGGGCAATGCTCAGCGAGTCTAACATAACTGTATTATTGGAGCCTGAAGATCTGAATTCTAATTTCTGTCCACCATGCTTTATACTGTAGTATTGCTTGCTGCTTTTCAAAAGATATTTTTTTTTATAAATGACAAGAAACCACAGTGAAAAAAGGGAAGTTTATTATATACCTGTACCCTAGATAGATAGGTTAGTGTCACCAACATATCACCCCAGCCCTGCAGATAGATAGGTTAGTGTCACCAGAACCAGCCTATCACCCCAGCCCTGCAGATAGATAGGTTAGTGTCACCAGAACCAGCCTATCACCCCAGCCCTGCAGATAGATAGGTTATTATTACCAGAACCAGCATATCACCCCAGCCCTGCAGATAGATAGGTTATTGTCACCAGAACCAGCATATCACCCCAGCCCTGCAGATAGATAGGTTATTGTCACCAGGACCAGCATATCACCCCAGCCCTGCAGATAGATAGGTTAGTGTCACCAGACCCAGCATATCACCCCAGTCCTGCAGATAGATAGGTTAGTGTCACCACAACCAGAATATCACCCCAGCCCTGCAGATAGATAGGTTATTGTCACCAGAACCAGCATATCACCCCAGCCCTGCAGATAGATAGGTTATTGTCACCAGAACCAGCATATCACCCCAGCCCTGCAGATAGATAGGTTATTGTCACCAGACCATACACCCCAGCCCTGCAGATAGATAGGTTATTGTCACCAGAACCAGCATATCACCCCAGCCCTGCAGATAGATAGGTTAGTGTCACCAGAACCAGCATATCACCCCAGCCCTGCAGATAGATAGGTTAGTCTCACCAGAACCAGCATATCACCCCAGCCCTGCAGATAGATAGGTTAGTGTCACCAGAACCAGCATATCACCCCAGCCCTGCAGATAGATAGGTTAGTGTCACCAGAACCAGCATATCACCCCAGCCCTGCAGATAGATAGGTTAGTGTCACCAGAACCAGCATATCACCCCAGCCCTGCAGATAGATAGGTTAGTGTCACCAGAACCAGAATATCACCCCAGCCCTGCAGATAGATAGGTTAGTGTCACCAGAACCAGCATATCACCCCAGCCCTGCAGATAGGTTAGTGTCACCAGACCAGCATATCACCCCAGCCTGCAGATAGATAGGTTAGTGTCACCAGACCCCAGCATACACCCCAGCCCTGCAGATAGATAGGTTAGTGTCACCAGAACCAGCATTCAACCCAGCCGTGCAGATAGGTTAGTGTCACCAGAACCAGCATATCACCCCAGCCCTGCAGATAGATAGGTTAGTGTCACCAGACCCAGCATATCACCCCAGCCCTGCAGATAGATAGGTTAGATCGATATTTTCTTCTATAAATATTATTACCTATATATTAAGTGCTGCTGTATCTGGTTGTTATAATTGAAGCCTCAACATTTATATCCAGAGTATATATAGCATATAGCATTATGACACTGTGCTGGTGAGCCGCAGTCTTACAAGACCCCAAGGAACGTCTTCCCGTATTCTGCTGTTATATGGAAAGGTCACAATAAGGACAGACCCTCGTGGAGGGGGTCTCTGGAGTCTTTTGTTCCCTTGGAAACCATCACCTAATTATTGCATAGACAAACCAATAATCTCAGATGGGCAAAGGAGAAGTAAACAGGGCAGAGGTCAGTATATATGCCAGAAGTGTAAGATATATATAATCATTAACCCCTTCATAAGTTTCAGTGTTTGTTTGTGTCCAGGCAGGCTTTGAGTTTCTGGACATCAATGTTACAGTAAAGTCTCTACATTGTAGCAGTTTGTGTCTGTGATCTCTATTGTTTCCGTAAAGATTTTTTTTCCTTTGACAAGAAGAAAAGAGCTGCAGAAATGTGACGGTATCTGCAGCTGATTCCCCCATGTAGATGTGAACAGAGGCTTACATTGTGTAATGACTGCTTCCTATACACAGCAGAAAGGACAAGATGCTGTAAAGGTCCAGCAGCAACATAAGCAAATGTCACTTTCCATCTTCTCGTATACACCAAAAATGAATAACTTGACTTACAGTCTTGATTAAAAATGTTGTGTGCGCAGTTTAATACAGACTAGTGTGTCTCCATGGTAACAGACTACAAAGCCTGTGTAGTCTGATCCCGCAGACATATGTTATTTTGTGTCCTCTTCCACTGTCTATAGACTGCTCTCTGTTTCTTTCTGGTATACACACAAAATAGGAGAATCTAAACTTGTTATTGTCACAACCGGGAGAGTGGGGTAGATGCCCCGCCAATATTCATAACATGCCACTGCAGATTTCATAAATTTTCTCCCTCTTCTTCTAAATAGTCTCTGCAGCATCTGAAACCCAGGACTTTCATTATGATAGGCAGAATCCCTAGCAGTGAGCGGCGATAGGCAGCAAAGTGATCTATGAGATATACAGGCCACAGTTTTCTATACAAGTAATTTGTAAAAACTTCTTTGCAGACACAATGTACTGATATACAGATGTCTCCAAAATTGCCTCAGCTGACTCTCAAACCCAAGACTTGCATTACAGGAAGCAGTAACTCTAGCATTGAGCCATAGATAGCAATGCGGTCTATGAGAGTCACAGGCTGCACTGTTGTCTATGAGAGCAATTTTTAAAAACCTTACTTCTTTAATGTACTGGCAGACAGACATCTCTCTCTCTCTCTCTTTCTCGCTGTACATTATAGGTAAAAAGAACAAAAGAATGAATCCACAAAGAATATATGGTCTCATAATCATAAATATATATCCAATATGATAGAGAACACCGGAGCAAAACTCAAAGTAAGAAACCAATAATAATTCTCAAATCAATCAAGTCATAAATAATCAAAATTCATCTTTATTAAACAAGAAAATCCATTTCATTATATTGCCAAAGTTAAAAACGAGTAAAAACACAACAAAATGTGGTCCAATGTGGTACACAGAGATGGCATACATATACAGTGCCTTGTATTTGTCCCCCTTGAACTTTTCAACCTTTTGCCACATTTCAGGCTTCAAACATAAAGATATAAAATTTTAATTTTTTGGTGAAGAATCAACAACAAGCGGGACACAATTGTGAAGTGGAACGAAATTTATTGGTTATTTTAAACTTTTGTAAAAAATAAAAAACTGAAAAGTGGGGTGTGCAATATTATTCGGCCCCTTTACTTTCAGTGCAGCAAACTCACTCCAGAAGTTCAGTGAGGATCTCTGAATGATCCAATGTTGTCCTAAATGACTGATGATGATAAATATAATCCACCTGTGTGTAATCAAGTCTCCGTATAAATGCACCTGCTCTGTGATAGGCTCAGGGTTCTGTTTAAAGCGCAGAGAACATCATGAAGACCAAGGAACACACCAGGCAGGTCCGTGATACTGTTGTGGAGAAGTTTAAAGCCAGATTTGGATACAAAAAGATTTCCCAAACTTTAAACATCCCAAGGAGCACTGTGCAAGCGATCATATTGAAATGGAAGGAGTATCAGACCACTGCAAATCTACCAAGACCCGGCCGTCCCTCTAAACTTTCATCTCAAACAAGGAGAAGACTGATCAGAGATGCAGCCAAGAGGCCCATGATCACTCTGGATGAACTGCAGAGATCTACAGCTGAGGTGGGAGAGTCTGTCCATAGGACAACAATCAGTCGTACACTGCACAAATCTGGCCTTTATGGAAGAGTGGCAAGAAGAAAGCCATTTCTCAAAGATATCCATAAAAAGCCACCTGGGAGACACCAAACATGTGGAAGAAGGTGCTCTGCTCAGAGGAAACCAAAATCCAACTTTTTGGCCACAATGCAAAACGATATGTTTGGCGTAAAAAGCAGCACAGCTCATCCCCCTGAACACACCATCCCCACTGTCACACATGGTGGGGGCAGCATCATGGTTTGGGCCTGCTTTTCTTCAGCAGGGACAGGGAAGATGGTTAAAATTGATGGGAAGATGGATGGAGCCAAATACAGGAGCATTCTGGAAGAAAACCTGTTGGAGTCTGCAAAAGACCTGAGACTGGGACGGAGATTTATCTTCCAACAAGACAATGATCCCAAACATAAAGCCAAATCTACAATGGAATGGTTCCCAAATAAACGTATCCAGGTGTTAGAATGGCCAAGTCAAAGTCCAGACCTGAATCCAATCGAGAATCTGTGGAAAGAGCTGAAAACTGCTGTTCACAAACGCTCTCCATCCAACCTCACTGAGCTCCAGCTGTTTCCCAAGGAAGAATGGGCAAGAATTTCAGTCTCTCGATGTGCGAAACTGATAGAGACATACCCCAAGCAACTGCAGCTGTAATCACAGCAAAAGGTGGCGCTACAAAGTATTAACTTAAGGGGGCCGAATAATTTGGCACACCCCACTTTTCATTTTTTTTTTTTTTTTACAAAAGTTTAAAATATCCAATAAATTTCGTTCCACTTCACGATTGTGTCCCACTTGTTGATTCTTCACCAAAAAATTTAAATTTTATATCCTTATGTTTGAATCCTGAAATGTGGCAAAAGGTTGAAAAGTTCAAGGGGGCCGAATACTTTCGCAAGGAACTGTAATTTTATAAATGACAGGATAATGCGGTCTATTTAACAATCAATTCATATATGAATAGAAGAATTGCCAAAACTGAATAACGCCAAGTAACGATGAATGAAAAGTGCAATGTGCAAATATACAAGCCAGGAAATATAACCAGCTGTGGCCCAAAACTTAGTCACATAAATTCCATTATAATATAAGCCACCTAGTCAAAATAATACCAACCAGCCATCATACCGCCTGCGACCACATGGACCACCACAACGCACGTTTCATGATAGCTTCTTCAGGGGGTGCTGGTTCAGTGTATAATGGAGGTTTTTATAGGCACAGCAAATACTATCCCACTGTATTAGCTCCAAAATAGAGCTCGACTGTGCATTCCTACGTGGCGCATGAGCCAAAAAGTGGATCCTCATCGCATCACGGCTGACGTCCCCTGCCGTGGAACGCATTCTGTTCCACTGACACATATAATGGCGCCGTCGCGATGAAATGATGAAACCAAATATCCGGCGCATGTGCACAACACCGGTGCATAGCGGCGGCCATCTTAAAACCAGGAGAACTAATGTAAAGGCTGGAATAGTCCTAGATAATTAAAGAAAGCTCCCAATCGATCATCATAATAAATGATCATATAGAAAAATAACAGTGCAAGACAAAAAAACATAAAAAGGAAAACATAACTATGCATAATACGTTACATAATAAAAAGGATATCCAAACAATTATAGACCAATAAGGAACCACAACAATATCACTAAATATATGTCTCCCCAGAAAAGAAACCGACACAGATGAAATACAGTCACACATCTTCAAAACCCCTTGTTAGTAGTAGATGCTGCAGAACCTATAAAAACCCATCAAAAAAGATAATTTTATATATATAATTATCACAAATAAATAATGTATGATAACCATCAAAACCATCAAAATTAAATAACCCATACCAAAAACAAAAGGGTCTGGAGACTGATCCCCCCCCCCCCCATTATAGAAATGGGGAAAAGTAATCATTTATTTCAAACCCTTTGGGGCTACTGTCTGTAAAGTTGGGATCCATTTACACTCTTTCTGAGCAAGGATCCTTTTAATATTGCCCCCTCTACTTCCCAAAGCTACTTTGTCAATACCTCTAAACTTCAGTAATCTCCAATTACCTTGGTGGAATTCTCTAAAGTGACATGGGATAGGCTACAGGATCCTGAATCTTCATTGCATTTTTTATATCTCTTATATGTTCCAAGATACGGACACGAAATGCACGTGAGGTGAGACCAACATATATCAGTTGGCATGGACATATTGCATAGTAGACCACGGCCGTTGTTCTACAGGTAATGTGATGAACTATTAGAAACTCTCTATTGCCGGATGAATCAAGAAACTTTGTCTGTTTTTCCATCAAAGAACAAGCACCACAATCCCCACAAGGATATGATCCCCATTTCAAACCCTGTGAACTAAAAATAAATTTGGTAGATGGTGCAACATAATGACTTTTGACCAACATATCCCTAAGGTTACGTGATCTCCTAGGAGTCCCAGAGGGATGGTGAGCAACTGCCATCCTAATATCCTCATCAGTATGTAGAATAGGCCAAAATCGTGCCAGAATTGAGTTCATCTCACGCCATTGCACATGATATCTCGTAATGAATCTTACCTTGTTATCTGTTTTCTCAAGAAATTTGGGTTTCAAAAGGGATGCACGAGCTGTCATTTTTGCTCTTTCATAACCGCGCTTAATATCCTGGCTATGATAACCTCTAGCGTGGAATCTTTCCACCAAATCATATGCTTGTTTTTCAAAAAGATGATCTGTCGAACAGATCCATTTTGCTCTTAAGAATTGGCCAGTGGAAATGGCTTTTAAAGTCTGTATGGGGTGAGAGGATTTGGCAAAAAGAAAAGAGTTAACCGATGTTTCCTTTCGGGATATGTCCGTCAAAACATTCCCATCCACCGCTTTACTGATCCTTTGCTCCAAAAAATCAACCTCAGTCTGACTCCACTTTGAAGTGAGACGAATATTTAAATCATTTGCATTGAGTCCATACAAACATGCCATACAAACATGATATCATCAATGTAACGCATCCATATAAGGATGGCTCCATCATCATAACCTGGCATACTCATGTCCTGCTCCCATAAACCAAGAAAGAGGTTGGCATATGAGGGCGCAAACGTCACCCCCATAGCAACACCTCTCTCCTGCAAGAAATATCTATCCTTAAAAATAAAAAAATTATGACACAAGACAAACTCTATTTTGATTATTTATGACTTGATTGATTTGAGAATTATTATTGGTTTCTTAAAAAGAATAAAAGTCAGTTTTTTTGGTACATTTATAATATAAAACGTGCAAAAACACAATATTTTTAAGACACTTTCGTAATTTTTATGTTGGTGCTGTGGCTGTCACTGCTATGGCGTCATGTGTTACGTTGCTCAGTTCACATTATGATTTTGACACAAAGCTCTGCCATGTATTTGTTGCGACCATTTATCAGGGTTGTATATTTCATGCTATGTAGATACAGACATTATCCTCTCTCTCCCCGTCAGCAGACACCTATCACTGGCACTTGTCTCCATCTTGTGAGATCCATCGCTCCCATCTCCCGGGGCTTCCATCCTGACACATCTCCTTCCCATATCAGTCTTGTCACACTCTCACGTCCTGTCTTCTTCATGACAAATGTTATTATACCTATAATGGCTCTTTCATATCTGCTGCCCCTGTGACATCTGTCACTGTCCAAACCACAGGTTGTCCTTATCAGTCACCAGCAGACAGACTGGAGTGTGAGCGGTCTCTGACTGTCACCTATCACTTACTGGTCTCATATACTGAGACAGAGCTGCTGGAGTCTGCACAGAGACATACTACACTCCATGGACCCATCGTGATTCTACACATGCTCATGGACTGTCATATAGCAAAGACTATGGAGTTGCTGCATATATTGAACTGCATGCATAGACCTGTGTCCCGATAACCAATGACAGCCAAAGTGCCCCCATAAACAATGACAGCCAAAGTGTCCCCATAACCAATGACAGCCAAAGTGTCGCCATAACCAATGACAGCCAAAGTGTCCCCATAACCAATGACAGCCAAAGTGCTCCCATAAACAATGACAGCCAAAGTGTCCCCATAACCAATGACAGCCAAAGTGTCGCCATAACCAATGACAGCCAAAGTGTCCCCATAACCAATGACAGCCAAAGTGCCCCCATAACCAATGACAGCCAAAGTGTCCCCATAACCAATGACAGCCAAAGTGTCCCCATAACCAATGACAGCCAAAGTGCCCCCATAACCAATGACAGCCAAAGTGTCCCCATAACCAATGACAGCCAAAGTGCCCCCATAACCATTGACAGTCAAAGCCAAGGCCAGTTGCAATGCCCCATAACATGAATAGCAACAATACTATCACCACAGTAATCATAAATCGACATACTTCTATATCTTTTCTAATCTAACAGTTATATCAAAGGAACCCAATGGTGCAAGTCAGGTTTACCCATGTAATATTCCGAGAAGACCAGTAATGTCTGCCATGGAAGAAGAAAGTAGATACTGTACTGTACATATCATACATAGAATCCTCCTTGTTACCACTCTACTCACTGGGTTATTCTCACTGGGTTATTCTCACTGGGTCATGCTGGCTTGCTTGCTTGGTTATGCTCAATGGGTTTGCTAGCTGGGGTCTGCCTTCTGGGACATGGAGAGGTTTGGTTAAGAGTGTCCCACATATTCCCTTCCTACAGAACTACAGGGTTGATGGGATGTATCATTTAAAAGGATTGTCCACATTCCTCTTTCTCTAACCAATCAATCAGTCAATAGTTTGCAGAACACTGGGAATTTGTCTTCATGAATTCCCTATAAGCTCCACATTTGCTGTAGAGGCCATGAAGTATTACATGCTGTCCAGTGAAGTCAATGAGTGACCATTAATATATAGGTGCACTATAGCCACTATCAATGGCGTAACTAAAGTCTTGTGGGCCCTGGTGCAATCTTTTGTCTGGGGCCCCCTACCTCATCCCTACAGTGAATTCTTGATCGTGATGGTTACGGGTGTAAGGAGTTTAATCATCCTTAGTGTGGTTAGGGTAATCTGTGGGTCTCCTGGGCTTATGGGCCAAATGGAAGCTGCAATCTCAATACTGATGCCAGTGCTTATGGGCCCCCTAAGGCTCCTGGGCCCCGGTGTGACTGCACCCTCAAGTTACACCCCTGGTCACTATCGGCTCTTCACTCTGTAAATAGTTGGGAGTCTTATAGGTGGGGGCTCAGATGAAACAGCTACGTCTATACCCGCTATACCTCTGTATCCTATATACTCTAAGTCTACCATGTGAGGACGACATAGCACAATGACGAAGTATAACGGCGCACTACTACAGCTGTGGAGCAATTACATATAAAGACCCCGAACGTGTCTCTAATATATTTGTTTCATAAAATCCCCATCTCTGGCTGCGATCAATCTGAATTACTCTGCATTACTCTCACATGTATATCAATAGCGCGCCTTTCTCTAGGTAATGAAGTCACTCCCCAGATACCGGTGATCATCTCCCGCCTGCAACCACCATGAGCTCAGCATTTGTCATTATGTGCCGGGCGGAGGACACAAAGTGAAAGCACTATTGGATAATATGGTGTCTGGGAATAAACAGCTATCGACCCGGAGAGCGGCAGAAAACACAAGGAGCAGATACAATGTATCATTACTGGAATCAATTCATACTGGGTTATGGATGTGACATCATCACAGGCTTATTGATACAAAGCCAAGAACAAGTCAACATGAAATAATAATTCATCATTATGGTTATTACACTGTTATATATTACTAGTAGTAGTGGGAGTAGTAGTCAGTGTGAAATAATAATATGTAGCAGTGTAATAACCATGATTAATAATAATAATAATAATTATTATTATTATTATCATTATTAGTCAGTGTGATTATTACCAGTATATCACTATTGCCCTCAGCATTTCCTTCCTGACCTTTGTAACATCATCCATAACATTAAAGACATTATCAAGGTTATGACTAAGTAATACCACACATACCGTGTCTAAATAATACCACTACACAGCGTTATAATAATACCAGTATACACTGTTCAAATATTACCCTACAGTGACCAAATAATACCACTATATCATGCGCCAATAATACCACCATACAGTGAACAAATTATAACACCATACAGTGACCAAATAATGCCAATATGCTGTGCTCAAATTCTGTAATACCAACACACACAGCCCAAATAACATTAATATACTGTACATTGCTGAAATAATACCTGCATACAGCTCCCAAAGAATACCACCATACAGTGTACAAATAATATCACTGCACAGTGTCAAAATAACATCACCATACAAGGGAGAAATAATATCACTGTCTGTGTAGTGTTCACACAATGCCAACATATATTGCCTGAATCATATCACCGTACAGTAACCAAATAATACCACCATACAATACCCAAATAATACCCTTATTGCCTTATGCCTTCACTTTCTGTCTGATGGGGCTCCAACTGCCATTTGTTAGAGGAACCACAGCGCTAACCCAAAGCTACAGCCCAATGATTCTCAGGACCCTAGAAAGAAAGGCAGGATAAGTTCTATAGTGCCGTACACTGTACAATAGATCATTCCATACACTGCCTAATAATAAATCCCATACAGTACGGGGCCCAAATAATAGTGCCATTAAACAATGATATATAGTGCCGCAATCATTTTATACTGCAAAATCGTTAAGAAATACTGCCATACAATGCCCAAATAATGCTGTCATACAGAGCCCCAATAATACCGTCATACAGAGCCCCAGTAATACCATCATACAGAGCCCCAATAATACCATTATATCCCTTATCAACATCAATATCAATATCCAGTGCCAAATAATACCCACATACAGTATCCCTGATCCTGGCTACAGGGTGGCGTGGCAGAGCCCTGCAGGATGATGTAAGAATAAGACTTCTTAAAGGCTACTGTGGAAAGGCATATTGGAGGGTGCTAAGAGGTTAAATGGCTGCATGGTATCGGATTCATAAATATTGGCGCCCCCAGTAAGTGATTACAATGTCAGCAGTCATTCCTAAGTGTGCAGCCTCATCCTCCCCCTCCCCCTGTCATTGTCTGCACTTCCCGCTGCTTGTTGTGTGTTCAGTCCCCAAATTTTGATTTATGTCACGGAGGTGTCTTCTCATTTTGCAGGGTAATTACGGGGTCGGTGCACTGGAGGTTACCACTCGATGCTCGGGATTGTTATCTGTAACGGATATTACTGATTTCCTTCCCGGGCAGATTCGTCACTGGGGAGTCCTTACTGGTTTATGTCTGGAAATGGAGAAATAGCTGGTTATTTAGCCCCTCCTGGGGGGCACAGTCTATGGCCCCTCCGCTGTATACCCTGCAATATACACAACGTGGCTAGAGCATTGGTGTGCCCCACTCCATTCACTTTTATGGGGCTGCTTGAGATCGCCTTTCTGGCACCCCCTAGAAGTCAATGGAGCAGTGGCCAAGAATACACACCATACACACAGCATACACACCATACACACCAGACACACACCATACACACCATACACACCAGACACGCACCATACACACTAACATACACACCATACACACCATACACACACCATACACACACCATACACACACCATACACACCATACACACCATACACACACCATACACACTATACACACCAGACACACACCATACACACTATACACACCATTGCTCCATTCACATGGAGCACTCACTTATGGGTCCCTGTTCTTCTGATTGTTGGGAGTCCCGGCAGTCGGGCCCCATAGATCAGACACTTATTCCAGTGGATAGGGGGGATTTGTTAATAGGGACAATCCCTTTAAGGTTATGCTCATATATTGAGTTTTTTCAGCATTTATCGGGGGCTTTTTGCAACAAAAATTGCTCTTGAATCCCTTGTGATTTGGCCCATTATGGAATGTTTTTGGAAACAATTATGGCAAATTCTGGAAATGTGTGAGAATTACAAAACTTTGCCCAAAAAGGCAGCTCTAGGGCCCCTTTCTTGGTGAATATTTATTAAAGGGGTCATCCAGGACTGTCATATTGATCTCCACTTCAACTTCTCAGGCCAGTGACATCACACCCCACGGTCATGTGACCATGCCGCAGCTCAGTCACATTCAAATGGGACGTCACCACAGCGACCTGGGACTGTCGGCACAGTCACCTGATGTGTCATCGCCATGGATTAAGGGAGTTTAACAAGAAATTTTTGAAGACGTAGCTGGAGATGCTCCAAGAGTTGCAACTTCCTTACTGTATGACAAGTGACACATTTCCTGCCCTTTTTCCATAAGATATTACTTAAGTAATCCGGTCTTGACAGTTTCACTTTTTTTACTGCATCTTAATGCCACAAAGTGTCAGTAAAGTCACTAATAAGATGTTGAGGGGCCTATTAGGAGAGGAAGAATATTCCCATACAGGGCTGGGTGTATAAAGGTGACTTTCTGTGTCACTGGTAGACTCTATACACAGAGATCACAATGATAATGGGTCACCGCAGGGCTGGAAGACATTTGTACCTGCAAAAATACTAAATGTTTCTACCACTAGATGGAGTTCTAAGGTGTATAGGATTTCCTCAGCAGCACACCAAGAGGCCTGGCATGGTATAGCAACTACCTAATCTTAAAAAAGCTCACCAGAATCACAGGATTCACATCCCAGAGATCGGAGCCCCGACAATCATAAAGTGATGTCATATGTTAGGCATATGATATCACTTTAGGAAGATATGTATATCTATTCAATACCAGTCATGTCTATCATTTGCAGTACCATTTTTCACCACAGCGACATTGACATCATTATCCATAGACAGAAATGCAACAGCGCCCCCAGCTCTGAATTTTTATTCTGTGGCACCATTGATCTCGGAAATATAATAACTTTAAAATTAAAACTTTCTTACCAGGCAGTCCTATAAAATGCCAAATGAAAGCCGCACAGTAACCATATTTTATCAGAATAATTTTTTGAAAAATGTAGAAACCTTCCATCATAAGGTCTATTGTTTATGCATTTATACTGTGTCCTCATAGTACTACCAGGAGCAGCCCACATAATACTGCCCTATCATCATATAATACATAAATAATACTGCCATAACATTCCTAAATAATACTTCTATGCTGTTTCCTTATAATACTACCATAAGCTGCCCATAGAATGCCATAAATAAATAATACTGCCATATAATGGAAACATAATATTGTCATATTGTGCACAAATAATACTGTCATACAGTGCCAACAGAATATCATCATATAGTACCATAAATAATACTGCAATATCTTTGCTACTTAATACTTCTACACTGTATTCTCATAATATTACCATGAGTTGCCAACATAATACCACAATATTGCACCAAAATAATGCTGCCATTCAGTGTCAAAAGAATATCACGATATACTGCATAAATAATACTGCCATATCATTTCTACATAATACTTCTATACTGTATTCACATAATACTACCATGAGTTGTCAACAAAATTCCACAATATTGCACCATAATAATACTGCCATGCAGGTACATCAGAATATAGTGCATAAATAATAATGCTATAAAATATCTAAATATTCCTACACTGTGTTCTCATGGTACTACCAGGTGCTCACTTATCACTACCCCATACAAAATAAATAATGCTGGCATACATTCTGGGTCCTCTTAATGCTACCATGAACTGCCCACATAATTCTATAATACTGCAGCAAAATACTACTGCCATATGATGGCAACATAATATCATCATATCGTACAAAAATAATTCTGCTATACAGTGCCAACAGAATATCATATAGTACATAAATAATACTGCCATATAATGTCGACATAATACTTCTAAACTGTATTCATATAATGCTGCCATGAGCTGCCCACATAACACCACAATACTCCAGCAAAATACATACAGTAGCAACAGAATAAATAATGCATAATAATAATACTCCTATACTGTGTCCTCATACTACTACTTAATACCACCAAACAGCAGAAAATACCGCCATATAGTGCCAGCATAACAATAATACTCCTATACTGTGTCCTCATACTACTACTTAATACCACCAAACAGCAGAATATACCGCTATACAGTGCAGCATAATAATACTCCTATACTGTGTCCTCATACTACTACATAATACCACCAAACAGCAGAAAATACCGCCATAAAGTGCAGCATAATATACACTAATGTGAAACAAATGATAAGCAGAATCCAGTATCAAAGTACTTCAATGTAACAAGAAGAGCAGACAGTTTGATACAGCCACTTAGATTCCTTTAATGATCCCTTTAAGGGAGACCTGTGTAAGGACGTGTTCTCCTCATGTTTTCAGGATATATTGCCTCTTGTAACTTGCATAAAGATGAAGCATCACACTGGCTGATCCATGGAGGGTTATATTGCTCCGGGCTATTACAGCCTCAGACAGATTGAAAGGAAACTTTGCAGCGTTTTGCTTCACCTAATCAACAATGTGTCTGGTGATGCGCCACTAACCATGATGCGATTACAGGCTGCGGCACCGCTCGGCCTCTGTCAATATTTCACACTCAGCATCTAGGAAGTTGCAAGGTCTCCCAGGTGGGGCCCGGCCTGCCAAGTCTGCCGGAGGAACTCTACATTCTGGGCACGTCAGAGCAGCTGGAACCTCTGCCATACCCAGAACAGAACCGCTAGGAATATTCTATCTCACTATGGTCAGAGAGGATGGGCAGTATATACAGTATATAACAGTATATAATACGTGTCACAGGGAAGATAGTCAAGATAACTGGTCTTTTGGAGAGGTAGATAAACAGAAAGAAAGAAAGATAGGTAGATAGATATGAGATAGATAGATAGATAGATAGATAGATAGATAGATAGATAGATAGATATGAGATAGATAGATATGAGATAGATATATAGATAGATAGATATGAGATAGATATATAGATAGATAGATATGAGATAGATAGATAGATATGAGATAGATAGATAGATAGATAGATAGATAGATAGATAGATATGAGATAGATAGATAGATAGATATGAGATAGATAGATAGATAGATAGTGTGAGATAGATAGATAGATAGATAGATAGATTGAGATAGATAGATATATGGAGATAGATAGATATGAGATAGATAGATAGATAGATAGATAGATAGATATGAGATAGATATTAGATAGATAGATAGATAGATAGATAGATATGAGATAGATAGATAGATATGAGATAGATAGATAGTATGAGATAGATAGATAGATATGAGATAGATAGATATAGATAGATAGATATGAGATAGATAGATATGAGATAGTAGATAGATAGATATGAGATAGATAGATAGATAGATAGATATGATATGAGATAGATAGATAGATAGATATGAGATAGATAGAGATATGAGATAGATAGATATGAGATAGATATATATGAGATAGATAGATATATAGATAGATAGATTAGATAGATAGATATGAGATAGATAGATATGAGATAGATAGATAGATAGATATGATAGATAGATAGATATGAGATAGATAGATATGAGATAGATAGATATAGATAGATAGATAGATAGATAGATAGATAGGAGATAGATAGATAGATAGATAGATAGATAGATAGATATGAGATAGATATTAGATAGATATGAGATAGATTAGATAGATAGATAGATAGATAGATAGATAGATAGATAGATATGAGATAGATCTGGACACAGTTTGTGAATGGTTAACTCTCCGCCATTACTTCCCATACCGCAGCACCAGTTACATGGCACATATTCACACAGAGCTCATTGTTACACATTTTATTGCCTCTCTCCTGGATGTTTGTGGTCTTCCTGCGCTCTCTGTACTATCGATCTCCGCCGCGCTCTTCACACCCGCTGTGCATTTCTAGATGCAATTTGTTCAAGAACCTTTCACTTTAAGTATAGATAAAAGCCGGACTGAAACCACAAGTAAGTCGTCTTATCCTGTGGTAAATGTCACGAGGAATCACAGAAATAATACCCAGAGCCAAGGAAGAGCCGAGCCCTCATTGTGTCTGCCTATAAAGGAGGACCTTGGTGAAACCGCCATCATACACACCCGCCATATGACTACTGTATCTTTATACGGTATTTTCTTGTCTTCACCCTTCACCCCCACTAACCCTCTTCTCTGCTTCATCTGAATTCTTATGTCGTATGATCCTTGTGCAGTTCCTTCTGCGCCCTCTAATGGTGCACTGTCATATAGTGTACCGATATCTATACTATATAGTGTTACATACAATATGGTGCCCAAGTAACAGCGCCATATGTAAGCCAGATAACATGTAACTCAATACAACTGCCAACTAATAAGTAAATACTGCTGCGCAGTGCTCAAATAATATTATATAGATATTATCACTGTATGCAGGTATTATATGAGCACGGTGGGGGAACCCAGTCCTGAAATAATACCTCCATACAGTGACAAAATACCAGTATTATACATAGAGGCATCTGATAACAATATTGAGGAAATACCACCATACCATGCTCAAATAATACCACTATACAGAAACCAAATAATATCACCAAACAGTGCTCAAATAATACCAACATACAGAGCTCAAATGATAGCACCATACAGTGTTCATATAATACCAATAGAAAGAGCTCAAATAATGTAATAGCACCATATATAGCTCAAACTGTACTAAATAATACCACCAAACAGTGCTTCATGCTACCATACCTTGGCTAAATAAGAGCTCCATATGTAAAAGAGTCTAGCAGCAATGCTAT
Organism: Leptodactylus fallax; assembly: GCA_947044405.1. Taxonomy (NCBI): domain Eukaryota; kingdom Metazoa; phylum Chordata; class Amphibia; order Anura; family Leptodactylidae; genus Leptodactylus; species Leptodactylus fallax. The sequence continues at coordinate 151,507 of CAMRHE010000485.1, forward strand.
GCAATAAGTGAATACCACCATAGCTATACCTCGAATACCTCTAAACAGTGACCATATTCTAGCTACATATACACACACGGACAAAATTGTTGGTCCCCTCCCTCGTTTAAGGAAAGAAAACCCCACAATGGTCACAGAAATAACTTGAATCTGACAAAAGTAATAATATATAAAAATTCTAAGAAAATGAACAAATGAAAGTCAGACATTGCTTTCCAACCCGGCTTCAACATGAAACAGGCCTGGACAGAAATGAGGGTTCCCTTAACTTAATATTTAGTTGCACAACCTTTTGAGGCAATCCCTGCAATCAAACGATTCCTGTAACTGTCACTGAGACTTCTACACCTCTCAGCAGGGATTTTGGCCGCTCCTCATGAGCAAACTGCTCCAGTTGTCTCGGGTGTGAAGGGTGCCTTTTCCAGACGGCATGTTTCAGCTCCTTCCAAAGATACTCAGTAGGATTTAGGTCAGGGCTCATAGAAGGCCACTTCAGAATAGTCCAATGTTTTCCTCTTAGCCATTCTTGGGGGTTTTTAGCTGTGTGTTTTGGGTCATTATCCTGTTACAAGACCCATGACCTGTGACTGAGACCAAGCTTTCTGACACTGGACAGCACATTTCTCTCTAGAATACCTTGATAGTCTTGAGATTTCATTGTACCCTGCACAGATTCAAGACACCCTGTGCCAGATGCAGCAAAGCAGCCCCAGAACATAACAGAGCCGCCTCCATGTCTCACAGTAGGGACAGTGTTCTTTTCAAGATAGGCTTCATTTTTCCGTCTGTGAACATAGAGCTGATGTGCCTTGCCAAAAATTTCGATCTTTGTCTCATCTGTCCATAGGACATTCTCCCAGAAGCTTTGTGGCTTGTCAACATGGAGTTTGGCAAATTCCAGTCTGGCTTTTTTATGATTTGTTTTCAGCAATGGTGTCCTCCTTGGTCGTCTCCCATGAAGTCCACTTTGGCTCAGACAACGACAGATGGTGCGATCTGACACTGATGTTCCTTGAGCTTGAAGTTCACCTTTAATCTCTTTAGAAGTTTTTCTGGGCTCTTTTGTTACCATTCGTATTATCCTTCTCCCTGATTTGTCTTCAGTTTTCCTGCTGCGGCCACGTCCAGGGAGGTTGGCTACAGTCCCATGGATCTTACATTTCTGAATAATATGTGCACCTGTAGTCACAGGAACATCAAGCTGCTTGGAGATGGTCTTATAACCTTTACCTTTAACATGCTTGTCTATAATTTTCTTTCTAAGCTCCTGAGACAACTCTTTCCTTCACTTCCTCTGGTCCATGTTGAGTGTGGTAGTCACCATGTCTCCAAGCAGCACAGTGAGTATCTGTAGCCCTATATACAGGCCACGGACTGATTACAGGATTGTAGGGACCGGGGATGATAATTAGTGGGGACACCTTGATGTAACATGTCACTTTGGTCACATTATTTTCAGGGAACCATCATTTCTGTCCAGGCTTGTTTCATGAGATTTCTTTTTTTTTTAAATTCTGTTGAAAAGCAATGTCTGACTTTATTTGTTCATTTTCATAGAATTTTTATATATTATTACTTTTGTCAGATTCAAGTTATTTCTGTGACCATTGTGGGGTTTTCTTTCATTAAACGAGGGGACCAACAATTTTGTCCACGTGTGTATATAAGAGTATTATAATAGTGCTATACAATATACCAGCATATAGCACTTTAAGCATACCCCACTGCAGAGATAAATATTACCATCACAGAATGCTCAAATGATACCTCTGTAATGTGACTAAATAATACTCCATACAGTGACCAAATAACACTATTATTCAATGTTCAGGTGATTATAGTTCCATGTGAAGGAGTCTAATAACTGCGCTGCATAATGAATACCACCATATAATGCTGAACTAATACCCCCATAGAATGACAAATAAAAGGCTAATGACATTGCTATACAATCAAGTAATTACCACCATATACTGAAATAATACTGCTATAGAGTGACTCCAGCACACCCATGTTGTGTCAGCTGCAGGCAGTTCAGTACATGTGGACAGAAGCCATCACCACAGGCAATAAGAGCCAGCGGCTGCGTTTATATATATATATATATATATATATACAGAACATTCCTAATGAAGGGATACTGTGGCTCCCCCTGGTGGTGAGTACCAGCAATGAAGCCTGGGTGATGGCAGGCCGCAGAGGAGCAATACTCTGGACTATCTGGCTCCGGTCTGGGGGATTTGAAGCCTTCAGAACATTTTTTCAGTGTGTGCATCCTACCTGTGTACCAATAATTCTGACAGGTCACATGTCCAATTTAGGATAACTGATTAGAGACCACGTCTGCAGCCATAGAAGGGGACAGGGTTTTTTTTGGGGGGGAGGTGGTGTCGGCTGCTTATATTATAATGTCTCTTTTTTATTTAATTCATTTACTTTTTTCTTAAGAGGACCTGAAGGCTCTAAGGCTCCTCCACCTTATATTATACACCAATATTATAACACATCATTTACAAGGAATAATAAGGAGACAGTACTATCAGTGCCTAATTCAGTGACAAGGGATAATAAGGAGGCAGCACTATCTGTACCTACATCAGTGACAAGGGATAATAAGGAGGCAGCACTATCTGTGCCTACATCAGTGACAAGGGATAATAAGGAGGCAGCACTATCTGTGCCTACATCAGTGACAAGGGATAATAAGGAGGAAACACTATCTGTGCCTACATCAGTGACAAGGGATAATAAGGAGGCAGAACTATCTGTACCTACATCAGTGACAAGGGATAATAAGGAGGAAACACTATCTGTGCCTACATCAGTGACAAGGGATAATAAGGAGGCAACACTATCTGTGCCTACATCAGTGACAAGGGATAATAAGGAGGCAACACTATCTGTGTCTACATCATTGACAAGGGATAATAAGGAGGCAGCACTATCTGTGCCTACATCAGTGACAAGGGATAATAAGGAGGAAACACTATCTGTGCCTACATCAGTGACAAGGGATAATAAGGAGGCAGCACTATCTGTACCTACATCAGTGACAAGGGATAATAAGGAGGAAACACTATCTGTGCCTACATCAGTGACAAGGGATAATAAGGAGGCAACACTATCTGTGTCTACATCATTGACAAGGGATAATAAGGAGGCAGCACTATCTGTGTCTACATCATTGACAAGGAATAATAAGGAGGCAGCACTATCTGTGCCTACATCATTTACAAAGGATAATAAGGAGGCAGTACTATCTGTGCCTACATTAGTGACAAGGAATAATAAGGAGGCAGTACTATCTGTGCCTACATCAGTGACAAGGCATAATAAGGAGGCAGTACTATCTGTGCCTACATCAGTGACAAGGCATAATAAGGAAGCAGTACTATCTGTATCTACATCATTTACAAGGGATAATAAGGAGGCAGTACTATCTGTGCCTACATCACTTACAAGGACTAATATGAAGGCAAGACTGTCTGTGTCTACATTATTTTCAGGAAGAGACAGTGAGGCAGTACTATCTGTACCTACATCAATAATAGGAAGAGACAGTGAGGCAGTACTATCTGTATCTACATCATGTAATTAGAAGGAGGAGCTTAAGGTTATGCCTCTGTATACTACGTCTCTGCTGGTCTAGTTACATCTTTCGCTCCCTCCTGCTTTCAGTAGCCTGGCTATCAAATGATCAGTTACATTAACCACCAGGATCAATGGCAATGTAAACCAAAATCTGAGATAAAACTGTGCCCAAAAAAAGTTTAGTCTGAAATGATGTGCAATGATAATTTAGAAGCTGTCCGCCTGTAGATCCGTCTGTGACATGGGCAGTGGTGAGCCACATGAATCTCAGGATAATATGTATCTACCATTTGTGTTGGAAGAAACAACATTTTTCCATGTGATCGGTGACCCCAGACGCCATGAATCAGCTCCCAGATAACATCAGGCTGTAACGGAATTTAATGGGGCTCACATGGGACCTCCAGATATTTATATCTATCATTAATCAGCCGGTTGGAGCAATGGCTGCCGATCTGTCAGATGAGATCTGGATTGTGATCAGGTGTTTGCTAAAATTTATCATCCCCCTGAGCCTCACAAAAGAGCAATTAACTAACCGCTCTGTTATAGGAGAACGTAAAATAGAATCAGAAATCCTGACTGCTGGTGCTGGATTATATCACTGCATAATGGGTTAGATTACCCGGTGTGGGTAAACTGGGAGCTGTAATATTGGCTTACATATGTCATATAGATAGAAAGAAAGAAAGAAAGAAAGAAAGAAAGAAAGAAAGAAAGAAAGATAGATAGATAGATAGATAGATAGATAGATAGATAGATATGCGATAGATAGATAGACATATGATAGATAAATAAAAAGATAGATAGATATAGATAGATATGAGATAGATAGATAGATATGAGTTAGTTAGATATGAGATAGATATGAGATAGATAGATAGAACAGTCTATCTATCTCATATCTATCTATCTATCTATCTAGCTCATATCTATCTATCTATCTATCTCATATCTATCTATCTCATATCTATCTATCTATCTATCTCATATCTATCTATCTATCTATATCATATCTATCTATCTCCTATCTATCTCATATCTATCTATCTATCTATCTATCTCATATCTATCTATCTCATATCTATCTATCTATCTCATATCTATCTATCTATCTATTTATCTGTACCTATATTATATCATTTAAGGAGGCAATACTATCAGTGCCTACATCATTCACAGGAATTGATACAGAGGCTGTACTATCTGTACCTACATTATCTATAATAAATAAGGAGACAGTACAATCTGTGCCTATATCATTTTCAGTCAATGATAAGGAGGCAGTACTTGCTGTGCCTATATCATTTAGAGGAATTAAGGAGACAGTACTATCTGTGCCTACATTATTTGCAACAAATTATAAGAAATGAACAGGAGGCAGTCTTACTATTTCAGAAAGAAAAAGTGAGCCAGTAGTGCTCTCTATCAATTTCAGGGAGAGGCACAGAGGTAGTATTGAGAGTCAGGGAGACTTTGTGTACACTTTGTGTATCAATGTGATTTTTCTTCAATGCGCAAAGCTAATGTCCAGTCCCACCTAGAATCCTCAGCACACAGCTGGTGGTCACATGGGACGTTGCTATGCATTGACCTGACAACTACAGTATTTCAAAAAGACTCAAAAAGAATAACTAAAAATGTCCAAAATAACAAAGAAAAACATTCCTTCAGTAACCTAATGAAGTGAGGAACAGACTGATACAGAAGACAACCTAAAACAGGCAATTACACAACACAGCGGATGAAATTTATGGATTTATTATTTATTTTCGTTTCAATATCTGTTTCTACATGGGTAAGATTCCGTGAACTGCCCCTAGTGGTGGTGCTGGCAAACTGTAGTCTGGGAGACAGTACTATCTGTGCCTTATTATGTACATGGAGATATATAGGGCTAGTACTATCTGTGCCTTTATTATGTACATGGAGATATATAGGGCTAGTACTATCTGTGCCTTTATTATGTACATGGAGATATATAGGGCTAGTACTATCTGTGCCTTTATTATGTACAGGGAGATATATTGGGCTAGTACTATCTGTGCCTTTATTATGTACAGGGAGAGATATAGGGCTAGTACTATCTGTGCCATTATTATATACAGGGAGATATATTGGGCTAGTACTATCTGTGCCTTTATTATGTACAGGGAGATATATTGGGCTAGTACTATCTGTGCCTTATTATGTACATGGAGATATATAGGGCTAGTACTATCTGTGCCTTATTATGTACATGGAGATATATAGGGCTAGTACTATCTGTGTCTTTATTATGTACAGGTAGATATATAGGGCTAGTACTATCTGTGCCTTATTATGTACATGGAGATATAGAGGGCTAGTACTATCTGTGCCTTTATTATGTACAGGTAGATATATAGGGCTAGTACTATCTGTGCCTTTATTATGTACAGAGAGATATATAGGGCTAGTACTATCTGTGCCTGTATTATGTACAGAGAGATATAGAGGGCTAGTACTATCTGTGCCTTTATTATGTACAGGGAGAGATATAGGGCTAGTACTATCTGTGCCTTATTATGTACATGGAGATATATAGGGCTACTACTATCTGTGCCTTTATTATGTACAGGAAGAGATATAGAGCTAGTACTATCTGTAACTGTATTATATACAGGGAGATATATAGTGCTAGTACTATCTGTGCCTTTATTATGTACAGGTAGATATATAGGGCTAGTACTATCTGTGCCTTATTATGTACATGGAGATATATAGGGCTAGTACTATCTGTGCCTTTATTATGTACAGAGAGATATATAGGGCTAGTACTATCTGTGCCTGTATTATGTACAGGGAGAGATATAGAGGGCTAGTACTATCTGTGCCTTTATTATGTACAGAGAGATATATATGGCTAGTACTATCTGTGCCTTCATTATGTACAGGGAGAGATATAGGGCTAGTACTATCTGTGCCTTTATTATGTACAGGGAGATATATAGGGCTAGTACTATCTGTGCCTTTATTATGTACAGAGAGATATATAGGGCTAGTACTATCTGTGCCTGTATTATGTACAGGGAGAGATATAGAGGGCTAGTACTATCTGTGCCTTTATTATGTACAGAGAGATATATATGGCTAGTACTATCTGTGCCTTTATTATGTACAGGGAGAGATATAGGGCTAGTACTATCTGTGCCTTTATTATGTACAGGGAGATATATAGGGCTAGTACTATCTGTAACTGTATTATGTACAGGGAGATATATAGGGCTAGTACTATCTGTGCCTTTATTATGTACAGAGAGATATATAGGGCTAGTACTATCTGTGCCTTTATTATGTACAGGGAAAGATATAGGGCTAGTACTATCTGTGCCTTTATTATGTACAGGGAGATATATAGGGCTAGTACTATCTGTGCCTTTATTATATACAGGGAGATATAGAGGGCTAGTACTATCTGTGCCTTTATTATGTACAGAGAGATATATAGGGCTAGTACTATCTGTGCCTGTATTATGTACAGGGAGAGATATATAGGGCTAGTACTATCTGTAACTGTATTATGTACAGGGAGAGGTATAGGGCTAGTACTATCTGTGCCTTTATTATATACAGGGAGATATAGAGGGCTAGTACTATCTGTGCCTTTATTATGTACAGGGAGATATAGAGGGCTAGTACTATCTGTGCCTTTATTATGTACAGGGAGATATATTGGGCTAGTACTATCTGTGCCTTTATTATGTACAGGGAGAGATATAGGGCTAGTACTATCTGTGCCTTTATTATGTACAGGGAGAGATATAGGGCTAGTACTATCTGTGCCTTTATTATGTACAGAGAGATATATAGGGCTAGTACTATCTGTAACTGTATTATGTACAGGGAGAGGTATAGGGCTAGTACTATCTGTGCCTTTATTATATACAGGGAGATATAGAGGGCTAGTACTATCTGTGCCTTTATTATGTACAGGGAGAGATATAGGGCTAGTACTATCTGTGCCTTTATTATGTACAGGGAGAGATATATAGGGCTAGTACCATCTGTGCCTTTATTATGTACAGGGTGATATATAGGGCTAGTACTATCTGTGCCTTTATTATGTACAGGGAGAGATATATAGGGCTAGTACCATCTGTGCCTTTATTATGTACAGGGTGATATATAGGGCTAGTACCGTCTGTGCCTTTATTATGTACAGGGAGATATATTGGGCTAGTACTATCTGTGCCTTTATTATGTACAGGGAGAGATATAGGGCTAGTACTATCTGTGCCTTTATTATGTACAGGGAGAGATATATAGGGCTAGTACTATCTGTGCCTTTATTATGTACAGGGAGAGATATAGAGCTAGTACTATCTGTGCCTAATGTACATTGTTTTCAGGGAAAGACAGGGAGGCAATACTATCTACCCTCAGGAAAGCTACCAGTCACAGCATGGTCTGACATCTGCCACTGGAGATCCTCAGGTTACAGACCATCCATCAGGGGCCCAACTTTAAGGGTTGCTTAGGTAATGGCTCCACCTGGGCCCTGGTGCCTTTTGAGAAGACACCAGTATTCTTATTTAGAACATGGAGAGAGGATAATCCTTTTATAGATTTTGCATTGGGGTCCAGGAGCTTTACATTACCCCCCTGTTGACTACTGCCCTCTAGAGAGTGGCAGTGTTCTGTGCAGTGAGTACGGCCTTGCTTACTTGCAGAGGATTTACAATAGGCTCTTGTGATTGATGTGTAATAAGTCTCGGAGGTGGGAACACTGCTGTCACCGGCTCACACTCCACAGAAGCGTCCGTATGTTTTCTATCATAGGAAGCTTTAATTTGCTTTATCCAGTAAACAATGACTCACGCCGAGAGGCTCCTGCCACACAATGATGCACAATTGTCAATATTCCCAGAAATTCTCGCTTTTGTAAGGTGAAACTTTCAGAAAACAAAAGGGTCTTCTGTGAACAGAACGGAAATGTTATCCGAGATGGCTCAAAGGAGGTAGTGACAACATGGACGAGAAGTGGAGAAAAATCACCTCCCAAGGAGACAATTCCTCACCTCTCACTACTCTTATATCTTATCTGCGCTGATTCTCTTCTTCATATATCTGTCTAGTCAGAGCTCTCTCTTCTCTACTTCTCATACAGAGCTCCGAATCCCCTGCTGTCCATGCCATGCTTAAGTCATATAGCACATATACCCCTATCATAGGACTATCAAGGGAGTCCCAGAATTAGGACCCCCACCTACTAGGCAGACATACCTCCCAACGTTCAGACGATAGATGGACAAAATCGCTGTGACAACTTTACATATGATACGTCATGCCTCAAACTCTTGTCCTGTTTACCCCACCAATCCAACCCAGTCGCTTTCTGCTCCCCCACAATATAATGCCCCCTTGTGATCCCAAAACTGTATTATGGACCCTTGTGGGATCTCACCCCACAGTAAGTCATTCCCCAGTCCTCCCCACACTGTATAACACCCTTATTGCCCCACACACAATATAATATCCCTTTTGTGACCCCCGCAGAGTATAATATCCCTTTAAAACCCACACATAGTATAATACTCTCTTATGACACTCATATAGTATGATGCCCACACACAGTATAATACCCCCCTAGGGACCCTCACACAATATAATGTTACCCTTGTGGCCCACACAGTATAATGCAAAAGGAAAATGGCCCCCACACACTATAATACTCCCCTTGTGATCTTCACATAGTATAATGCTCCCTTGTGACCCCCAAATCAGTATAATGTCTCCATTGTGGCCCCCACAGAATATAATATCCTCTTGTGGGCCCACAATAAAATGATGTAACTATACTGTGCCTGTCCAAGTTGCCGGCCATAAAGCCAGGGGTTGAGTGGGGGAACAGGGAGTCGACAGCCCCTTTTGTCAGGACATACCACCTATGGCCCAGGACAGTGGAACAACACACAAAATCCGGGACTGTCCTGTGGAACCCAAGATGGTTGGAACGTATTGGAAGGGATATAGGGAAGAAGCTTTATGCAATGACTCCATCCTAGACCTCCCCTTTAATAACAGTAGCCGGTGTTTCTAGTTTCCATCTCCTCTAGTATAGATATATATATATATACAGTCATATGAAAAAGTTTTGGCACCCCTACTAATCTTAATCATTTTTAGTTCTAAATATTTGGGTGTTTGCACACAGCCATTTCAATTTGATATATCTATATAACTGATGGACACAGTAATATTTCAGGATTGAAATGAGGTTTATTGTTACAAACAGAAAATGTGCAATATGCATTAAACCAAAATTTGACCGGTGCAAAAGTATGGGCACCTCAACAGAAAAGTGACATTAATATTTAGTAGATCCTCCTTTTGCAAAAATAACAGCCTCTAGTCGCTTCCTGTAGCTTTTAATCAGTTCCTGGATCCTGGATGAAGGTATTTTTGACCATTCCTCTTTACAAAACAATTCCAGTTCAGTTAAGTTTGATGGTCGCCGAGCATGGACAGCCCGCTTCAAATTATCCCACAGATGTTCAATGATATTCAGGTCTGGGGACTGGGATGGCCATTCCAGAACATTGTAATTGTTCCTCTGCATGAATGCCTGAGTAGATTTGGAGCTGTGTTTTGGATCATTGTCTTGCTGAAATATCCATCCCCGGCGTAACTTCAAATTCGTCACTGATTCTTGTATATTATTCTCAAGAATCTGCTGATACTGAGTTGAATCCATGCGACCCTCAACTTTAACAAGATTCCCGGTGCCGGCATTGGCCACACAGCCCCAAAGCATGATGGAACCTCCACCAAATTTTACAGTGGGTAGCAAGTGTTTTTCTTGGAATGCTGTGTTTTTTGGACGCCATGCATAACGCTTTTTGTATGACCAAACAACTCAATCTTTGTTTCATCAGTCCACAGGACCTTCTTCCAAAATGAAGCTGGCTTGTCCAAATGTGCTTTTGCATACCTCAGGCGACTCTGTTTGTGGCGTGCTTTCAGAAACGGCTTCTTTCGCATCACTCTCCCTTACAGCTTCTCCTTGTGCAAAGTGTGCTGTATTGTTGACCGATGCACAGTGACACCATCTGCAGCAAGATGATGCTGCAGCTCTTTGGAGGTGGTCTGTGGATTGTCCTTGTCTGTTCTCACCATTCTTCTTCTCTGCCTTTCTGATATTTTTTTTTGGCCTGCCACTTCTGGGCTTAACAAGAACTGTCCCTGTGGTCTTCCATTTCCTTACTATGTTCCTCACAGTGGAAACTGACAGGTTAAATCTCTGAGACAACTTTTTGTATCCTTCCCCTGAACAACTATGTTGAACAATCTTTGTTTTCAGATCATTTGAGAGTTGTTTTGAGGAGCCCATGATGCCACTCTTCAGAGGAGATTCAAATAGGAGAACAACTTGCAATTGGCCACCTTAAATACCTTTTCTCATGATTGGATACACCTGGCTATGAAGTTCAAAGCTCAGTGAGGTTACAAAACCAATTTTGTGCTTCAGTAAGTCAGTAAAAAGTAGTTAGGAGTATTCAAATCAATAAAATGATAAGGGTACCCAAATTTTTGCATCGGTCAAATTTTGGTTTAATGCATATTGCACATTTTCTGTTAGTACAATAAACCTCATTTCAATCCTGAAATATTACTGTGTCCATCAGTTATTAGATATATCAAATTGAAATGGCTGTTGCAAACACCCAAATATTTAGAACTAAAAATGATTAAGATTAATAGGGGTGCCCAAACTTTTTCATATGACTGTATACACACACACACACACACACATATATATATACAACCACACACACACACACACATCTGCAGCTTCTTTGCCGGTTCCTCATTCTTGAGCATTTGCCCTGCATTAATCCTTACACCTTAAACACCGTATTAATCCTTCCAGTAAATTCCGTCTATTTCACCACGGCGACCTCCATCACATCTGCGAGGATGTTTACAAAATAATGGTCTCATCACCGGAGAAGACAAAGGACGGAACAAAAACGCGGAAAATACCAGAACCAAATCTAATTAGATATGTTTTCCATAGGGAGAAACTGGGAGACAATGAACGATTTAATGGAGTCACATGACCGCACAGCACACGAGCGTCTTATGAGAGGAAGCATCTGATGTCTGATGGAAAGGTCCTAACATATCAGCAGATTCCTACACTACGTGGCGGTGAGAGGATTCTTCCTGAATTCACTGACCCATGGATTTATTTGCTGACTAATGTCGCCAAGTCTAAAAATCAATGGTCAATGGATTACGCCAGTGCAACCCGAGGGCCACTGAACTGGGGTCAACTGGAAGAACCTGTTGTAGAGAGATCGGACCCCAATCATACAATGTGGAAGAAGGGTTACTATCTAAATTCTGTATGGGGTCTTCTGTAAAGGTAAAAGGTAGCACCAACAATTACCCTGCCTGTAGCCTAATGCCCTCATTAATATCCCTCTATAGGGTAATTTAGGTAACAGGCAAGGGGGAGGCGACAAAAAGTAGAATTTAACAGAGGCCATGGCACTCCTTATAAGGTTAGTCCTGTCTGGTCAATTCCAGCTCAGAGTGATCGCTGCAGCTCCAGATTCACTAGTCACTGAAGAAAAGAGATTACAAAAAAGTAGTAATACAAGGCGGCCATTCAGATGAACAAGTGGAGTATTATATTATAATATATATATATATATATATATATATATATATATATATATACAGTATTATAGTAGTTATATTTTTGTACATAGGAGCAGTATTATAGTAGTTATATTCTTGTACATAGGAGCAGTATTATAGTAGTTATATTCTTGTACATAGGAGTAGTATTATAGTAGTTATATTCTTGTACATAGGAGCAGTATTATAGTAGTTATATTCTTGTACATAGGAGTAGTATTATAGTAGTTATATTCTTGTACATAGGGGGCAGTATTATAGTAGTTATATTCTTGTACATAGGAGCAGTATTATAGTAGTTATATTCTTGTACATAGGAGCAGTATTATAGTAGTTATATTCTTGTACATAGGAGCAGTATTATAGTAGTTATATTCTTGTACATAGGAGCAGTATTATAGTAGTTATATTCTTGTACATAGCGAGCAGTATTATAGTAGTTATATACTTGTACATAGGGGCAGTATTATAGTAGTTATATTCTTGTACATAGGGGGCAGTATTATAGTAGTTATATTCTTGTACATAGGAGCAGTATTATAGTAGTTATATTCTTGTACATAGGAGCAGTATTATAGTAGTTATATTCTTGTACATAGGAGCAGTATTATAGTAGTTATATTCTTGTACATAGGAGCAGTATTATAGTAGTTATATTCTTGTACATAGGAGGTAGTATTATAGTAGTTATATTCTTGTACATAGGAGGCAGTATTATAGTAGTTATATTCTTGTACATAGGGGCAGTATTATAGTAGTTATATTCTTGTACATAGGAGCAGTATTATAGTAGTTATATTCTTGTACATAGGAGCAGTATTATAGTAGTATATTCTTGTACATAGGAGGCAGTATTATAGTAGTTATATTCTTGTACATAGGGGGCAGTATTATAGTAGTTATATTCTTGTACATAGGAGCAGTATTATAGTAGTTATATTCTTGTACATAGGGGCAGTATTATAGTAGTTATATTCTTGTACCTAGGGGGCAGTATTATAGTAGTTATATTCTTGTACATAGGTGCAGTATTATAGTAGTTATATTCTTGTACATAGGAGGTAGTATTATAGTAGTTATATTCTTGTACATAGGGGCAGTATTATAGTAGTTATATTCTTGTACATAGGAGCAGTATTATAGTAGTTATATTCTTGTACATAGGAGCAGTATTATAGTAGTTATATTCTTGTACATAGGAGGTAGTATTATAGTAGTTATATTCTTGTACATAGGAGCAGTATTATAGTAGTCATATTCTTGTACATAGGAGTAGTATTATAGTAGTTATATTCTTGTACATAGGGGGTAGTATTATAGTAGTTATATTCTTGTACATAGGAGCAGTATTATAGTAGTTATATTCTTGTACATAGGGGGCAGTATTATAGTAGTTATATTCTTGTACATAGGAGGTAGTATTATAGTAGTTATATTCCTGTACATAGGAGCAGTATTATAGTAGTTATATTCTTGTACATAGGAGCAGTATTATAGTAGTTATATTCTTGTACATAGGAGCAGTATTATAGTAGTTATATTCTTGTACATAGGAGTAGTATTATAGTAGTTATATTCTTGTACATAGGAGCAGTATTATAGTAGTTATATTCTTGTACATAGGAGGCAGTATTATAGTAGTTATATTCTTGTACATAGGAGCAGTATTATAGTAGTTATATTCTTGTACATAGGAGCAGTATTATAGTAGTTATATTCTTGTACATAGGAGCAGTATTATAGTAGTTATATTCTTGTACATAGGAGCAGTATTCTAGTAGTTATATTCTTGTACATAGGAGTAGTATTATAGTAGTTATATTCTTGTACATAGGAGCAGTATTATAGTAGTTATATTCTTGTACATAGGAGCAGTATTCTAGTAGTTATATTCTTGTACATAGGAGTAGTATTATAGTAGTTATATTCTTGTACATAGGAGCAGTATTATAGTAGTTATATTCTTGTACATAGGAGCAGTATTAAAGTAGTTATATTCTTGTACATAGGAGGTAGTATTATAGTAGTTATATTCTTGTACATAGGAGCAGTATTATAGTAGTTATATTCTTGTACATAGGAGCAGTATTATAGTAGTTATATTCTTGTACATAGAGCAGTATTATAGTAGTTATATTCTTGTATATAGGAGCAGTATTATAGTAGTTATATTCTTGTACATAGGAGGTAGTATTATAGTAGTTATATTCTTGTACATAGGGGGTAGTATTATAGTAGTTATATTCTTGTACATAGGAGGTAGTATTATAGTAGTTATATTCTTGTACATAGGAGTAGTATTATAGTAGATATATTCTTGTACATAGGAGCAGTATTATAGTAGTTATAGTCTTGTACATAGGAGCAGTATTATAGTAGTTATATTCTTGTACATAGGAGGTAGTATTATAGTAGTTTTATCCTTGTACATAGAGGGCAGTATTATTGTAGTTATATGGGCAGTATTCTCCTTGTAGTAGAGGTTTCTAGTCAGTTAATATCATGTTAATTATTATATTAATATAAACTATAACTGTAATTGCTCTTTAATTAATAACCTCCATTAAAATAGATTAGAACTATCCTGGCTGCTTTCTAATGACCGGTGTTCACAGTCACATTTTGCAGTAATAGCTTTGATGTAATTAGAATTCTATTCTCTATTTGCAGAACATTTTCTGTCATTACTGATTACTCCTGTAGAATTCTCCTGCTGAGTTCTGGGATTCTTCAGAGATGTTCAGGGTCTCAGTCACCTGTTCTGTCTTCCACCTCTCCCTCCTCATATGTCTTCCTCTGTCCATCTTCTGCTTCCCTCCATCCCTTGTATCTCAGTGTGAATGACTATCAGTATGTGAGTGTCCGTGTCAAGGGTGGGGTCAGGTGCAAAAGAACCAATTCTTGAAATGCCGTGTCCTCCATTGCAGTACTTGGTGTAACCCTTTGAGTTCAGTTCATCTGACAAGGCAGGCTCCATATTATTTCCTTATGATTCATCCTTGTATAGTGGATTACATTCTATTTCTCTCATTGTTTGTACTCATTTAGTCAAATACAATGTAACGGCCTTGAAACAGCAAAGTCACCGCCACAAAGCAGGGGGCTTGTAAAATGACGCTTTCTGATACATTTTGCCTCTTCCTTCTAAAAGGCTTGGATGAGGTTGCCATGGCATCACTACCTATGAGTCAGGACCATTAAGAATCACTATGGCAACAAGTGCCTTACTCACCACTTACTGAAAGTAGCAGCGAGTTTAATCAGCGGCGCTCGTAACATAAAGTATCGGGGTGTGTACGGCAAGGCGCGCCATTTTCTCACCAGTCTCATTGATTTTTGCAAAATGTAGCATATTTTAACCCATTGAGGCCAGCCTGAAGATGAGATGCTCCACTGTATATTATACAATATATCACGTATTACCACGTATCACACTACAAACTGTTACAAATCATATGTGTTGTCCCCAGAGTTTGCAAAGCTTAGCAGTAGAGATGGGTGAACCGCATTGGCCCGAGTCGGATTTGACCCGAATATTCCAAATTGCTCGGTATTCAATGATTTTCAGTTATTTGGGGAAAGGGCAGACCTTATGGGCTTGTTTTCTATGTCCCGATTACCAGCTCGGTCACTTAATCCTGTACTGCTACATCTTCATTAAGACTGTGATGTCATGTACATTGGTCACATGACCTTTGCACCACCTTAGTTTACTGAATTTCTAGCAAGACTAAGAGATGTAGTGGTCAGATGCTGAGGATACAAGGAGCACTTATGGGTTATGACAGTGGGAATAAAATGTGGCAATGTAAAGAAGTTGTATGATTATGCTATGTCTGCCAGCTGCCATCACTCAGGAGCTTAGCATAGCAGGGAGCTCCCCCTAGTGGAGAGGGCAGAAAGACAGAATTTTTGGATGCTGCATTTGATTATAGCCCATTGTGCCACTGAATGGATATGACATGGGGCTACTCACGAAGGTGTTATTTACATGGCCCCCTGGTATTCACTCCTCATTTTCAAGGGTTTGGACTTTGCAGGGAACCACCAAGTTATTACTTCTAGGAACAGTATCTGTTCAGTGGCGGTTGATCCAGAGACACTGGTATGTTGAATCGAGGGAACAGACAGAGACATAGGGGATAGGCCAAGTTCAAGGCAGGCAGAAATTGTGCAATATAGTGACAACAGGCAGAAGATCAAGGCAGGTAGCACAGGGTAAATATGATAACCAGGCTGTGGTCAGGGCAGGAAGCACAGGGTAAATATGATAACCAGGCAGTGGTCAGGGCAGGAAGCATAGGGTCAATATGATAATAAGGCTGTGGTCAGGGCAGGAAGCACAGGGTCAATATGATACTCAGGCAGTGGTCAGGGAAGGAAGCACAGTGTCAATATAATAATTAGGCAGTGGTCAGGGCAGGAAGCACAGGGTAAATATGATAACCAGGCAGTGGTCAGGGCAGGAAGCATAGGGTCAATATGATAATAAGGCTGTGGTCAGGGCAGGAAGCACAGGGTCAATATGATACTCAGGCAGTGGTCAGGGCAGGAAGCACAGGTATAAAGGTCTGAAAACACAGAAAGCAGTTAACCTTCACAGGAACTAGACAGATTAAGAACCCTTTTCCTCAGATACTGTCCCATAGTGGAAGGTGCCTTAAATACCCCAGGGACCATGGTGATCGGCTGGGGACAGATTAGCCCATGAATGCACTGGCACTTTTAAGCCAGGAAGTACAAGAAAGCACCAGCAGAAGAAGAAGGCCATGGCAGTGACTGCAGGGGGGTCCTCCAGTGACTGTGACCACCAGGACAGGAGTTGGTCAGCAGAAATTTTGACCTGGAACAACATGATAAAGGGCGGAGGTCATCTTAAGATCTTGGGAGTCTCCTTTACTCTTACATTAAAGGTCATTCATTACTTTGTATTCTTTTCTAGGGCTCACAGAAGGTTCTCATCTGAATGGAGAAGGCGAACTAGAAAACGAGTGGCAAAACTAGAACCTGATAGCCGCTGGACGTGTAACGTGACAATAGTGTTTACTTCCTGTAGATACTACATGTAGGAGGCGAGGACTATAAAACTGTCCTACGTGTACAAAACTGGAGGAGTCAGGAAGAAGCAGCGACAAATGGTGCTCACTCTAATCTGCCTAATTTAACCAGACTTTTTCTCACGGCTGTTGATTTAGGATCAATATTTTTCATGATATAATGGTCACCATTAATAAATCCACCACTCCCACCTTATTAGACTGACTGATGAGGCGGGAAACGTGTCTAATATCTGGAGCGTGGCTCATGTCAGGCGAACCTCGCCAGAAGTGTGGGAGGCGCACAAAACAGTACATAGTGAATTGTGGGGGAAAAACCCCAAGTGTGATGGTGCAAACTGACCCAGAATCCCGGAGCATTTTACATTGTAAGTCTTGTCCAGAGTCCAAGTAAAGAGAAAACGTTCTTCGTATCTAAAGTTCCAAGAGGTCACCAGGATTAGAAAAACCTGACTGCTTTCTTCCATACACAGCGCCACCTCTATCCACAGGTTGTGCTTGGTATTACAGCCCAGACACTTTTAGGGGTTTTTCACATGTAGGAATTTGAAGCAAATTTTTTCTGCTTGTCAAAAATTTGAAGAATTTGAATTTGAAGAATGCCACTGTATTTTGCCTTCATTGGACAACTGGATTTTGGCAAATTCTGCCAAAGGAAAAGGTGTATTTTCCGCCTCCCATTCATTTCATTGGGAGTTCTCAGACCACCTGAAGAACGAGCAGGACGCTTTTTCTTTCTGCTAGCTAAAAAATAAAATCAGCTTCTGCCTCGCATTGAAATGAATGGGAGGCGGATTATGTGTAAAATTCCTACATGTGAACACCCCCTTACTCAAAAGGAGCTGGGCTGCAGTCCCGGACCACACCTTTGGACACTTGTGGCGCTGTTTCTGGATGATCGCAGCCATGTTTTTCTCATCTTGGACAATCCATTCAGTTCTAGATGTTTGTGCGGACACGCTCTGTCCTAGAATGGTGGCTCTATGTTCTTGCACATCAGACCTCATTATCCCACTTGTGTTTACCAGTCACTCCCCGAATCCTAATGAGATGACCCCGACCCTCGAGCTGTCTCATCATCCCCTGCCTTTAGACCCTCTAACCAGGACAGAGATGACGGCCGCCTGTAAACCTTCTCCTTGTTCTGCTATATGGTTTACACCCCCTCCTTAATTACAAGAACAATTCTCCCCTCCAGCCGCCCACGGGTCTCCCGGCACAGGAGATGGCGGCGCTGGTGCCAGGACTCCTCCAGCTGACAACTTGGCAGTGATGAGATACAGACAACCGATCAGATCTGCTGTATCTTCCATGGGCGACTATCACAGAACCTAATGATGTGACCCGTAGTCTGACAGACGTCTTCTGCTTCTGTGGAGTGTGACTGAGCTCTGTGAGCAGAAGTTCTGCTCGGGGGGAGGCCGTATGTTGTGTACACGTCCCCCCTCCCCCTCTACCTATGGATTGATGACTATATTTTGGGTACAGGTGCCCCCGACAGCTTGTCAGAAATCCCTATTAACCTGGCACATGTTCCAAAGTTTGCAATCAATTCTCAGATCAGGTCCCGGGAGAAGTTCCTCTCCGACATCTCCCATACATGGCGGGATTCCGTTTCTTGGTGGAGGCGTAAAATAAAATGTTAAGAACGCAGCGTTAAGGTCATTCTCTGAGGGAATATCGCGCCTCCGCTTCCGCGGTTCTTCTCTAGCAAAGCGTGGCAGAGAGCTCTCTTAATTGCTGACAATGCCCCTCGTGACAAGAGAAGATCAGATTCTGGAAATATCGGAGAGGCTGCTGCATGACGGTAAACTATTGATGCAGATGTAGTAGAGCTAAGCTTGGTGTAGCAGGGCTGAAGTTGTGCTGAGCCACCTGGGGGTGAACGACTTGTCTAGGTTAAAGTAATGCAGAAGGATTACTAGTGGTCCCATGTGCTGGGAAGGGCAGGGGGAGTGGGCCCCTGCCTAAGGCGTCATTGGGAGGGTGGGCCGCACCAGCTATGGGCTAAAAAACGCTAACATAGGTGAGGACAAAAACCAGGGGGACTCAACAGGCACATGGTAGGCACATGGTAGGCACATGGTAGTCACATGGTAGTCACATGGTAGTCACACGGTAGGCACAAGGTAGGGTAACCAGCTGGCCCTACATTGGGAGGGAAATGTGGACTATGCAAGATAAAGACAGGGTACGGTAAGTCATACAATAAGTGATTGTCCGTCCACGATGATGATATTTATTGCTGCAGCCTCTTCACTACTCACAAAGCACAGCGCCATTACTATATAGTGGCTGTGCTTGGTAATGCAGCTCAGCCCCATTCATTTGAATGGGACTGACCAGCAGAATGGTCATGTGACCAATGGCTTGGATGTCAGTGGCCTGAGAAGAGAAAATGGATCTCAGTATCAGAGTCCCGGATAACCTTTTTAAGGATCAGGTTGGGTTGGGGAAGGGACATTGTGAAACGACTACATTGGGAACAGAAATTTTTTTCTCCTTCAGGTTATTCAAGTAATTTCCATATTTTATACATTGTGCTGATACATTCGCCCCAGTTACAGGAGGAATTCAGCCTCCTAGTATACCATGCAGAGATGATAGGGCTCCTCTAGGACCCAGCAGCTCTTATAGTTCTCAGCCCCCCATGGATCACATGACCTTCGGGCCAGGAGGAAGCCGCAACATAGCTCCCGTAGCAGTGTATACAGCGCTCATTGACTCCATAGCTCTGCCCACATCTATACAGGCCATACACATATTGCTACACCTGTGGAAAGTAACTGGCCCCAATGTCGAATCCAATAATGCCCCCCAATAATGCTGCTAAATGCCCCCATTTCTATATATGGCATGCAATGGTCCTAAGCTCCAATATTACTAATACGTTCTATAGAACCTTCTATGACCACTCTTTTTACTTTGGAAAGTTGAAACTTCACAATTTTCCTCCAATACTCTAAATACAGGGAACAATATAGAATTATTATATGGAGTCTTAAGTAGAGAGTCACAATACCCCTGAGGGAGTCATTAGTCAGTGGCCCTGCCAAGGTATCAATCAATCGCCTCTCCCCTATTCTGTATTTAGGAAGCCGAACTGATTAGATCCCTGAAACCTGAAGTTCTCTGTATGGAGCGGAGATTTTTAGTGATTTTTTAATGTATATTTATTGGAGAGAACTAGTCGGGGTTGTAATTATCTCCTCGCGCCTCGGTCCTTGAGAGTTCTGTGACTGACACATAATTGGAAAGCTCACACAAGTGGGAACACGTAGTTAAGGGTTAGGGCCGCCATGAAGTGGTGAAAATATCCATTTAATAAACTGCATTCTCTCGGTCGGCTCCATAGAATGCAAAAGGGCAATTAAAGGGCCATTAAATCTGAGCTGGAATATAGAAAAGATCCAAAGTACATGCAGGAATAAAAGCCGCCGACCCGGGGACTTCGCCTATTGTCCCTCCCTTTCCTTTACAGCAGGCACATTTAGCGGGTTGCAGTTGACCCCACCAAAACAAAGTTGCTTTTTCTGAACTCATTGACTACTCATCAACATACAAAGCATATTGGCCCAAGAGGAAGGAAGGTCAAGACCCAAGCAGAGGTCAAAGACAAAGCGTTACAGTAATGTACCACAGAGGTGGACTCTCTGGATAGACGAGCTGCCGAGTCTTCATCCTCTACCTCAACTATACTTTGCCGCAGGAGGAACCCCAAATTGCTGTTCCCCGAAAAGTCATAGGTTGGCACCAATAGTGGTTATGGGGCAGTAATGGGTCAGGAACAAAGCTAAAGGTCATGACCAGGAGAACAATCAGGATGCGACAGGCTCAAGAATTAGACAAGCATATAGTCAGGGACAATCAGAGCCAGGACGAAGACAGTAGATACCAGCTAAAGAATGCAATGGGCGAGCCAAGAGCAATATCCAGGAACAAAGCTAAGGTCAAGAACAGGATCAATGTAAGTAGCACAAAATGAATGGAAAGTTCACAGGAACAGGAGTTAGTCAGAGTGAGAACTATAATCAGGTAACACATGGCAGCTCAGATTCCCTATAAATAAGCCACTAGGACCATGAAGTCCTCTCCAGGCATCAGTTGCACTGACAAGCCAATAAAGCCATGCAGAAACAGGAGAGCCGCAGGCTAAAGCAGAGGAGGTGTCCATTTGCCTGGCAACTGGATGTGGTCAATGACAGGAGTTATGGCTATTAGCAGCAGTGCACCACAAGAACCAGGAGGAGTAAGTAGTGTGTATGGTTGATATGGCCCACTGAAAAGGACCAATACACCGTGTGCCCTCTGAGAGAGACTATATCCAGTAGACTGTGTGCAAGACTGTCACTGACTTATATTATTATCCCTGTACTGTGACATCACTGTGTGTATTATCCCTGTACTGTGACATCACTGTGCGTATTATCCTGTACTGTGACATCACTGTGCGTATTATCCTGTACTGTGACATCACTGTGCGTATTATCCCTGTACTGTGACATCACTGTGTGTATTATCTCTGTACTGTGACATCACTGTGTGTATTATCCTGTACTGTGACATCACTGTGTGTATTATCTCTGTACTGTGACATCACTGTGTGTATTATCCTGTACTGTGACATCACTGTGTGTATTATCCCTGTACTGTGACATCACTGTGTGTATTATCCCTGTACTGTGACATCACTGTGTGTATTATCCTGTACTGTGACATCACTGTGTGTATTATCCCTGTACTGTGACATCACTGTGTGTATTATCCCTGTACTGTGACATCACTGTGTGTATTATCCTGTACTGTGACATCACTGTGTGTATTATCCCTGTACTGTGACATCACTGTGTGTATTATCCCTGTACTGTGACATCACTGTGTGTATTATCCTTGTACTGTGACATCACTGCGTGTATTATCTCTGTACTGTGACGTCACTGTGTGTATTATCTCTGTACTGTGACATCACTGTGTGTATTATCCCTGTACTGTGACATCACTGTGTGTATTATCTCTGTACTGTGACATCACTGTGTGTATTATCCCTGTACTGTGACATCACTGTGTGTATTATCCCTGTACTGTGACATCACTGTGTGTATTATCCTGTACTGTGACATCACTGTGTGTATTATCCCTGTACTGTGACATCACTGTGTGTATTATCCTTGTACTGTGACATCACTGCGTGTATTATCCTTGTACTGTGACATCACTGTGTGTATTATCTCTGTACTGTGACATCACTGTGTGTATTATCCCTGTACTGTGACATCACTGTGTGTACTATCCTTGTACTGTGACATCACTGCGTGTATTATCCTTGTACTGTGACATCACTTTGTGTATTATCTCTGTACTGTGACATCACTGTGTTTGAGAAGATAGAATGAGGCGCCTCAGTCTCTCTGGACTACAACTCCCAGCAGCTGCTGAACTGTACAGTCATGGCCAAAAGTTTTGAGAATGACACAAATATTCTATTTTCACATGATCTGCTGCCCTCTGGTTTTTATGTGTGTTTGTCAGATGTTTTTATCACATACAGAAATAGAATTGCATTCATATTATGAGTAACAGAAGCTTATATTGACAGTTAGAATGAGTTAATGCAGCAAGTCAATATTTGCAGTGTTGACCCTTCTTCTTCAGGACCTCTGCAATTCTCCCTGGCATGCTCTCAATCAACTTCTGGACCAAATCCTGACTGATAGCAGTCCATTCTTGCAGAATCAATGCTTTAATTTTGTCTGAATTTGTTGGTTTTTGTTTGTCCACCCGTCTCTTGATGATTGACCACAAGTTCTCAATGGGATTAAGATCTGGGGAGTTTCCAGGCCATGGACCCAAAATCTCTATGTTTTGTTCCCTGAGCCATTTAGTTATCACCTTTGCTTTATGGCAAGGTGCTCCATCATGCTGGAAAAGGCATTGTTGAGCGCCAAACTGCTCTTGGACGGTTGGGAGAAGTTGCTCTTGGAGGACATTCTGGTACCATTCTTTATTCATGGCTGTGTTTTTAGGCAAGACTGTGAGAGAGCCGATTCCCTTGGCTGAGAAGCAACCCCACACATGAATGGTTTCAGGATGCTTTACAGTTGGCATGAGACAAGACTGGTGGTAGCGCTCACCTCTTCTTCTCCGAATAAGCTGTTTTCCAGATGTTCCAAACAATGGAAAAGGGGATTCATCAGAGAAAATGACTTTCCCCCAGTCCTCAGCAGTCCACTCCCTGTACCTTTTGCAGAATATCAGTCTGTCCCTGATGTTTTTTCTGGAGAGAAGTGGCTTCTTTGCTGCCCTCCTTGAGACCAGGCCTTGCTCCAAGAGTCTCCGCCTCACAGTGCGTGCAGATGCACTCACACCTGCCTGCTGCCATTCCTCAGCAAGCTCTGCACTGCTTGTAGCCCGATCCCGCAGCTGAAACACTTTTAAGAGACGGTCCTGCCGCTTGCTGGTCTTTCTTGGGCGCCCTGGAGCCTTTTTGGCACCAATGGAACCTCTCTCCTTGAAGTTCTTGATGATGCGATAGATTGTTGACTGAGGTGCAATCTTTCTAGCTGCAATACTCTTCCCAGTTAGGCCATTTTTGTGCAGTGCAATGATGACTGCACGTGTTTCTTTAGACATAACCATGGTTAACAGAAGAGAAACAATGATGGCAAGCACCAGCCTCCTTTTAAAGTGTCCAGTGGTGTCATTCTTACTTAATCATGACAGATTGATCTCCAGCCCTGTCCTCATCAACACCCACACCTGTGTTAATGGAGCAATCACTGAAACGATGTTAGGTGGTCCTTTTAAGGCAGGGCTGCAATGATGTTGAAATGTGTTTTGGGGGATAAAGTAAATTTTCTAGGCAAATATTGACTTTGCAAGTAATTGCTGTTAAGCTGATCACTCTTTATAACATTCTGGAGTATATGCAAATTGCCATTAGAAAAACTGAAGCAGTAGACTTTGTAAAAATTAATATTTGTATCATTCTCAAAACTTTTGGCCATGACTGTACTTTGCTGTGTTCCTATCATCCATCATCTGAATTTTTAATAAAATGTGATTGATTAACATTTAGATGTGAACACAAAAGCCTCATTGATCGGCACTTACTGTGATCAATGATTTCTAAGAATCCTCAGCAACTCTCTCAGCTCTTGGAGAACAATCCTGATGGGTCAGCGCGGTCTCCTCCCCCACCACTGCTCCCAGCGCTGCAGACAGATCCATCTCACTAGATCCTTACCACTTGTGTCTCAGCTCTTTCCAGAAGACGTGTCAGCTTCACTGGAAACAATGTTAAAGGAAAGTATCAGGAAGACCGAAAAAATGGCGGCTTTCTTCCAAAAATAGAGCTTCACTGGTCCAGAGGATGTGTGCGCTATCGCTCAGCCCGATTCACTTTAAAGAAACTGAGTTGCAATACCAGACGCAACCATGGACAGGTGTGGCGCTGTTTTATAAAGTCAGCCATGTTTCACAGATCCTGTAAACCCCTGTAAGCTTATGCACTGTATCATGTAGAGCTTTATGGGGTGAGGCATGAACAGTGGCGTAACAAGGCGAACATTTGACATGGGCCCCCCACCTCACACAAACCGCATTTCTGCACGCTAATTATGTCCCCTAGTGGCCCCTGCACACACTATTATGTGCCATAGTGGCCCCTGCACACAGTATTATGCTCCATAGTGACCCTTGCCCACACTATTACATGCCATAGTGGCCCCTGCACACAGTATTATGCCCCATAGTGACCCTTGCACACACTATTACATGCCATAGTGGCCCCTGCACACAGTATTATATCCCATAGTGGCCCCTGCACACAGTATTATATTCCATAGTGACCCCTGCACACAGTATTATGCCCCATAGTGGCCCCTGCACACAGTATTATGCCCCATAGTGACCCCTGCACGCACTATTATGCGCCATAGTGGCCCCTGCACGCACTATTATGCACCATAGTGGCCCCTGCACACAGTATTATGCCCCATAGTGGCCCCTGCACACAGTATTATTCCCCATAGTGGCCCCTGCACACAGTATTATATCCCATAGTGGCCCTTGCACACAGTATTATATTCCATAGTGACCCCTGCACACAGTATTATGCCCCATAGTGGCCCCTGCACACAGTATTATGCCCCATAGTGACCCCTGCACACAGTATTATGCCCCATAGTGGCCCCTGCACACACTATTATGTGCCATAGTGGCCCCTGGACACAGTATTATGCCCCATAGTGACCCCTACACACAGTATTATGCCCCATAGTAACCCCTGCACACAGTATTATGCCCCATGAACAATTATTATACTCTGGCGTCTGAGATCCAGGGGAGGATACAAACATAAAGAACAATGTTACTTACCTCTCCCTGGCTCCAGCGCACTCCCCGCTACTTTCGTCCCTCTTCAATGTTGGACCAGATGTCACGTGAGCCAGGCATGCATCACGATGCATAATGACGCCGGCCTGGCCCACGTGACGTCTGGGACATCACCAAACAGGCCCGAAGACTGCTGGAGCGCAGGAGAGGTAAGTAACAGTGTTTTTTATGTTCCCTCACCTCCCCTAGTCCTCCGATCATTATACTCTGGGGTCTGAAAAGACCCCACAGTATAATGATAGCAGTGTTTCTGGGGTTCGTTGGCCCGCGGCCTTACTTACTGATCCCCGCTCCTGCTAACAGCCACCTCCACAGAATGGGAAGCGCAGGCAGCCGTGAGCAGGAGCGGGGATCAGTAAGTAAATAGGGCCCGTTACCTGCTGGGATTACTCCAGCAGGTAACGGCCTATTAAAAAAAAAAATATATCATCAGCCTACCGGGCCCCCTAATGTCCCAGGCCCTGTGGCAGCCGCTACTGCTGCTACCCCGGTATTGACGCCACTGGGCATGAAACAGAAACATCCACTGATCCTGCAAGTACTGGGGCTGCAGTGTGCCCCATAGGACGGGAATAACCTTTGTATTCAGGGGTCCCCTGTGAATCGTAGGGATAGGGCTGATACTCACAGCTGATGCTTTGTTACTGTATCTAGACAATCCTCTGTGAGCTAAACAGCTTGTATTGATACATTGTAACCAACTATAAGGACAAGAGAGAGAATGATGCCGACGCTAAGGCTAGGTTCACACCTGCGCTCGGTCTCCGTTTTCAGGATTCCGTCCTCCATTCTGCTTGAAAAATGTGGATAGAAAAGTCCTGCAAGTGGGACTTTTTTCTCCGCATTTTTGGGCGGAAACCCAGTGGACCCCATTATAATCTATGGGCTCTGTGGGTTTCTGCGGTAACCACTTTTTAAGCGGATTGGGTTTCCGTTTTTCAGGACCCTAAGCGGACACAAAGAAGGGAAACCCGAACGCTAGTGTGAATCTAGCGTCACAGAGGATTCTTAAGTCTGGATACAATTGTAACAAACCCCCAGCTAGAAGTATTAGCTGTACGTCTCATGATGTGCATGATCTTGACATGGTGAGGAGCGAGACACAAAGTCTATTAGAACGTTGTGGAAGTTTCCATTAAACAGCGATTAAACTTTATATTGATGTCATTATATTGATGACCTCATCAGTATGTCATTGGGGGAGGTCCTAACACCCAGGACCACCGCAGCTGTGCTGATGATGTCACATTCATCGGTCACACAATACAGCAGGAGCTCAGTCCCATTTAAGTGGATAAGGCTGTTTTGCAATACCAAGCACAGCCACTAGGATATACAGGATATGTGGTCTCCTGAATGCTGCAGCCCCTTCAACTAGCTGATCTGTGGGGGTCCCAGGTGTCAGACCCCAACCAATTACATATTGATGAGCTATCCTAAGGACATGCATCAATATATAACCCTTGTGACATAACCCAAGGAACATTACATCAAACACTAAGATGAAGACATGACATGCTGAGACTTTTAGTTCTTCCAGCACTGGCGGGCAGGAAGGTTCATGGCAGGATGAGATGAAGATGTTGCATTATGATCTCTCTCCCTGTGACATCTGGATCTGTCGCTGACACCCTCCATATCTCCGCCGCCCCCACGGTCTCAGCATTGCGCGCAGGGCACTTGAGGGCATCTGCCCTGTTAATGGAGAGCCCTGGCGGGCGGCCAGCTGGCACTGCCAGCACATAATAATCAAACATTCCTTGCTCTATGGACCCCGGGGCAATATCTGACACCCTGCGAGAGGCAGCAGAACCTGTAGTCAGCGCTCCCAGAGCCGGCTGTGGCCAGGAGACCCCATGGATAATGGAGCGTTTATTCAGCAGTCATCTATATTTAATGATACATTTATATCATAATGTAAAGGGGGCGGAGTCCTGAGCGCGAATATTCACCTCCTATAGCGGCCATGTGCAGGCCACAGCCAACTACTAACTACAATGAATCACTAAGGATACATTCAGACACAGCAGATTGTGCATGTTCATAGGCTGAAAACCTGCTGGACCTAATACTTCTCACAGCTGAGGGTTTGTTACAATTTTATCCACAGTAGGCAATCCTATAACTGCACAAATCTCTCTGCTGTCCTGATAGGTTGTTACAATGTATCAGAGCAGGTAAAATGTGGCACTCTAGACTAGAGCATTGTTTCCCAAACTGCGGGGGTCGGGTAAACCCCTCTGGGGGGCGAAGCCAAGTTCAGAGGTTTGTTACACACTGCAAAATGCCAACAATATTAATTGGCAGTATTTAGCAGACCTGACATTTGATGATGTCACAGTCATGTGACCAGTCACATGCAGGGGTGAAGCTTATAAGTAAGGGAAGAACATGGAGGTAGAAGTACTGAATGTGTGTGGGCACATGTGGATGTAGCGGTGATGAGTTTGTTTCCAGGACACAAATAAAGATGTAACAAAGCTGAGCTTGTGGGGGGAGGAAATGTGGAAGTAGCAGAGCTGAGTTTGAGTAAATGCGCATGTAGCAGCACTGAGTTTGTGGATGAAAATGTGGATGTAGCAAAGCTAAGTTTGTGGGGCCAGAAATTTGGATATAGTAGTGCTGAGTTTGTGGGGGAAGAAATGTGGATGTAGCGAGCTGAGTTTGTTTGAGGGGGCAAACATAGATGTAGCAGGGCTGAGTTTGTGGTGTAAGAAATGTGGATATAGTAGTGCTGAGTTTGTGGGAGAAGAAAATTGCATGTAGCAAAGCTGAGTTTGTTTAAGGGGGCAAATGTAGAAGCAGCAGAGCTGAGTTTGTGGAGGAAATGTGGATGCAGCAGAGCTGACTTTTTGGTGGAAAAATGTGGATGTAGGGGAAGAAAGTGAAAGTAGCAGAGCTGAGTTTGTTGGGAAAGAGAGGTGAATGTATTAGTGCTGTGTTTAAGGGAGAACATGGTGTAGCAGTGCTGTGTGTGTGTGAAGGAAGAATAAGCAGAACAGCGGCAGTATGCAGCTAAAAAGCTTAATAAATGCCAAATATAGATGACAGTTTTTTAAAATGGGATTAAATATGGTAGTGTGGGGGGGTCCCGAATGAAAGTCTCATCCAAAAGGAGGTCCGACTTTCTGAAAGTTTGGGAACCACTGCTCTAGGCCCAGCTCACAGATTATGAGTTACGTTTATACATAGTGACAAATCTTCTTCAATATACTGTGGAAAATTAGAAAAACCTTTCAGCCTTCAGCCTGAACTATAAAGGGTAAACTATTGACGAGTGGTTGTCCAAGATCTGGGACCCCGCCAATCAATGAAGAGGCTGCAGCATTTGGGTGAGTACAGCGCCATACATTGTATAGTGGCTGTGTTTGGTATTGCAGCTCAGCCCCATTTACTTGAATAAGACTGAGCTACTGCTGTACCAAGTGACCGGGGAACGTGACCTCACCAGTACAGGGAAGAGGCTGCAGCAGCTGTGAGAAGTGCAGCCTCTACAAACAGCTGATCAGCTGAGGTCCGGGGGAGTTGGGCCTATCCTAAAAACCCTTTTAACAATAATGTTCCTATTCATTTACAACAAGCAAAGGTCATGAAAATGGTGAGAGAGTGAAATGTAAATATACCAGAATACGTCACAGAACTTTTATAAGCCCAGGGCGATGTATATTCAGGCTGTATACCTCTCTAGGCCTATGGCAGGCTTATACTCCATACCAATTCCTTATAAATCCACATTATTATCTGCCCTGTAAGCCCCCCTGCAGTGCTGCTGTCATTCTACTCTGTGTGTCAGTCTTTACTGAAATTCTAGTATTCTATTCAGTTTCCTTTCTGTCATGTTATATACTGGTATTTATCAATCGTGTATCTTTTGCACTAGTCTCACTACCTGTTCTGTTTCCCCCCATTCACCGCCCCCCCTGGTCGGTAAGGCCGCACATTAGCGCCACGGCCTAGCGACTAAACGCTTTGTTTCCTTTGACAGGCCGGGACTTAATCAAATTTACAGCATGATAAAAGGCATTTGGCTCATCTGATAATTAAGGGTCATGGAGCGGGGTCATCCCGTCCCTTCTTCTAATGGGCAGCTTGGTGGTGTCAGATTAATCTCCGCCTGCCCTCCGCCAGTCGCCTTCTACCTGAGCGCACATCTCTTTCCATCTCGTTAGTCTGATTGGACGAGCATCATTTTAATGGAGACGTCTGGCGGTGTCTGACAAATGTGACAACCTAGAGAGCGTCAGCTCGAGGAAATGACAAGACGAGTCCTAATCCTTAGAGTCCTAAATACTGAAGAAAATTGTATTCAGTTACGTCTCATTCTAGGAAAGCTGGGTGACAACTATTATGACCACTATTACATTATATTGTGTGAGGACACTGGGGATTTATATATATATATATATATATATATATATATATATATATATATACACAGTTGTGCTAAAAAAGTTTACATCCCCCGGCAGATTTTTTTTGTTTTTTTTTGGCCTTTTTTCAGAGAATATGAATGATAATACAAAACCTTTTTCTCCACTCATGGTTACTGGTTGGTTGAAGCCATTTATTGTCAGACTTCTGTGTTTTCTCTTTATAAATCCTAATGACAACCAAAAACATCAAAATGACCCTGTTCAGAAGTTCCCATCCCCTGGTGATTTTGACCTTATAACAGGCCCAGAAGTTGACACAAAGGGGTTTGAATGGCTACTAAAGGTAACCTCCTCACCTGTGACCTCCTCACCTGTGACCTCCTCACCTGTGACCTCCTCACCTGTCACACAGTGTGTGTGCATAAAATCTGAGTGAGTTTCTGGGATCCAGACAGACTGTTGCATCTTTCCTCAGCCACTGACGTTTCTGGATTGTGAGTCATGGGGAAAGCAAAAGAATTGTCCACGGATCTACAGGAGAAGGTAGTTGTACTGTATAAAACAGGAAAGGGATACAAAAAGATATCCAAGGAAATGATAATGCCAGTCAGCAGTGCTCAAACTGTGATTATCAAATGGAAACTCAGGAGCTCTGTAAAAACCAAACCACGGTCAGGTAGACCAACCAAGATTTCGGCCACAGCTACCCAGGATATTGTTCAGGATGCAAAGAAAACCCCACACATAACACCAGCTGAAATACAGGACTCTCTGAAAACTATCGGTGCGGCTGTTTCAAGATGCACAATAAGGAGGCACTTGAAGAAAAATGGGCTGCATGGTGGAGTTGCCAGAAGAAAGTCATTACTGCGCAAATGCCACAAAGAATCTCGCCTTCAATACGCCAAACAGCACAGAGACAAGCCTCAAAACTTCTGGAACAAGGTCATTTGTAGGGAGGAGATAAAAATTGAACTTTTTGGCCACGACCATAAACGTTACAGTTGGAGAGGTGTCAACAAGGCCTATGATGAAAGGAACACCATTCCTACTGTAAGGCCCGGAGGTGGATCACTGATGATGTGTGAGCTTCAAAGGCTCAGGAAAGATGAATGCAGCGCGTTATCAGCAAATACTGGAGGCAAATCTGCCCTCATCAGCCAGGAAGCTGCGCATGGGACGGACTTGGACGTTCCAACATGACAACGATCCAAAACACAAGGCCAAGTCGACCTGTCATTGGCTACAGCAGAAGAAAGTGAAGGTTCTGGAGTGGCCATCTCAGTCTGACCTCAATATCATTGAGCCCCTCTGGGGAGATCTCAAGCGCGCAGGACATGCAAGACAGTCCAGGAACTTACAGGAACTGGAGAACCATCTGAGAAAATAAAGAGCCTCATCCACAACTACCACAAAAGACTTCAAGCAGTAGAGGGGGCAATACACGGGATTAAGAACTGGGGGATGGGAACTTCTGAACAGGGTCATTTTGATGTTTTTGGTTGTCATTATGAACTAAAAAGAGAAAACACAGAAGTCTGACAATAAATGGCTTCAACCAACCACTAACCATGAGGGGAGAAAAAGGTTTTATGTTATCATTCATATTCTCTGAAAAAGGCCAAAAAACAAAAAAATCTGCCGGGTATGTAAACTTTTTAGCACAACTGTATATATATTGTGTGAGAACACTGGGGAGCATTTATATATATATATATATATATATATATATATATATATATATAGTTTGTGGGAACACTGTGGAGCAGGACTGTTTTAACACATTGGTGGGCCCTGTACAAAAGTTTCATAAGTACTGTAGGTCCCCCATCACCACCACTTAGAAATACTTGACCTGCACAAATTATAATGCCCCCTCAATTACCCCACACACAGTATAATGCCTCCCTAGTAGCCCCATACAATGCCCCCACATTTTCATGTCCCCAGGTTACTCCCCCATTTATGTCCCCCCACCCTCAGGTTGCCCCCACAGTTAATACTCACATTTCCCCGTTCCCTCCTCTCTGGTCCCGGAGTCTTTAAGGAGTAACAGGCGCGATGTAAGTGATGTCACTACATCGCGCCTCCTGCTCCCCGGACACCTGGAGCAAAGACAGCAGCCGGGTGGTGAAGCAGGGAGCGGACGGCTCTCTACTTCATCACTGGCTTCAACTCTTCTTGTCCTCTGGATGCCGATGAGTTGGTACAGCAAGGACTGTCCTGCTGTCCAAAAGGGGCCCCCGCTACCATATTGCACCATTAACCCTATGGTTAAAGCGGCCCTGCTGGGGGAGCATTATATATAATATGTGAGGACACTGGGGCAAATTTCTATATATATATATATATATATATATATAATGTAGGGACATTAGGGAGCATTATACATTGAGAGAGGAGAGGAGTGTGCTGATCTTATAGAGGAGGTCACAGGGTGAGAGTTACATAGTGGGAGGAGCAGGGTCCCCAGCAGCACTGAGTATTTCAGGAGAGGAGTGTGCTGATCTTATAGGGGAAAGCTACAGTGGGGAAAAAAAGTATTTAGTCAGCCACCAATTGTGCAAGTTCTCCCACTTATAAAGATGAGGCCGGCCTGTAATTGTCATCATAGGTAGACCTCAACTATGAGAGACAAAATGAGAAAACTAATCCAGAAAATCACATTGTCTGATTTTTTAAGAATTTATTTGCAAATTATGGTGGAAAATAAGTATTTGGTCACCTACAAACAAGCAAGATTTCTGTCTCTCACAGCCCTGTAACTTCTCCTTTAAGAGGCTCCTCTGTCCTCCACTCATTACCTGTAGTAATGGCTCCTGTGTGACATTGTTATCAGTATAAAAGACTCCTGTCCACAACCTCAAACAGTCACACTCCAAACTCCACTATGGTGAAGACCAAAGAGCTGTGGAAGGACCAGATACAAAATGGTAGCCCTGCACCAGGCTGGGAAGACTGAATCTGCAATAGGCAAGCAGCTTGGTGTGAAGAAATCACCTGTGGGAGCAATAATTAGAAAATGGAAGACATACAAGACCACTGATAATCTCCCTCCATCAGGGGCTCCACGCAAGATCTCACCCCATGGGGTCAAAAGAACGGTGAGCAAAAATCCCAGAACCCCACGGTGGGACCTAGTGAGTGACCTGCAGAAAGCTGGGACTAACGTAACAATGGCTACCGTCAGTAACACACTACGCCGCCAGGGACTCAGATCCTGCAGTGCCAGACGTGTCCCCCTGCTTAAGCCAGTACATATCCGGGCCCGTCTGAAGTTTGCTAGAGAGCATTTGGATGTTCCAGAAGAGTATTGGGAGAATGTCATATGGTCAGATGAAACCAAAGTAGAACTGTTTGGTAGAAACACAACTCGTGGTGTTTGGAGGAGAGTGAATGCTGAGTTGTATCCAGAGAACACCATACCTACTGTGAAGCATGGGGGGGGCAACATCATGTATGGGGCTGTTTCTCTGCAAAGGGACCAGGACGACTGATCCGTGTACATGAAAGAATGAATGGGGCCATGTATGGTGAGATTGTGAGTGCAAACCTCCTTCCATCAGCAAGGGCATTGAAGATGAAACGTGGCTGGGTCCTTCAGCATGACAATGATCCCAAGCACATCGCCAGGGCAACGAAGGAGCGGCTTCGTAAGAAGCATTTCAAGGTCTTGGAGTGGCCTAGCCAGTCTCCAGATCTCAGCCCCATAGAAAACCTTTGGAGGGAGTAGAAAGTCCGTGTTGTCCAGCGACAGCCCCAAAACATCCCTGCTCTAGAGGAGATCTGCATGGAGGAATGGGCCACCATACCAGCAACAGTGTGTGCCAACCTTGTGAAGACTTACAGAAAACGTTTCACCTCTGTCATTGCCAACAAAGGAGATAGAACAAAGGATTGAGATGAACTTTTGTTATTGACCAAATACTTATTTTCCACCATAATTTGCAAATAAATTCTTAAAAAATCAGACAATGTGATTTTCTGGATTAGTTTTCTCATTTTGTCTCTCATAGTTGAGGTCTACCTATGATGACAATTACAGGCCGGCCTCATCTTTATAAGTGGGAGAACTTGCACAATTGGTGCCTGACTAAATACTTTTTTTCCCCACTGTATACCTCTTCCCAGCAGCACAGAGTATTTCAGGAAGTGGCTATGCAGATCCTGCACTAGACTAGCATTGCTGGAGGTATATAGTATATACCGATCACCTGATCAGAGCTCCTCAGACATAATGTCTTGGTCACGTCCAGAACTTATCAGGGTTAAATTTTTAGTATTTCTTGCTTAAGTTCTGAATACTAATAAGCCAATTTTTCGTGTAATAATGTGCCGTTCTATTAAGCCATTAGCGTCGCCCCCCCGCTGGGCCCACTGAAATGTAATTGGCCACGGGTATAGAGACCTCCCCGTATAATCACATTGTGTGAGGCCGCACCGAGCCGCAACATCTCATACAGAGGATAATAAGTCACTGGTCAAGTAACAGGGAAAACAAAGAATGTGAGACCGGAAGATCCCAACTACGTGTACTCAGCATGTATGCAGTGCGGGATCTGTAACATACACCCAATGTACACCCCTCATCTATAGAACCCCCCCCCCCACACCCCTATATATTACAAGGACACATGACCAGATTCTGAAATTTACAGATACTATTTCCTGTATATGGTGGAATTCTCAGTATCTGCTCTTATCCTGTATATATGGACAGTGCACAGTACCACTTCTCTTATCCTGTATATATGGACAGTGCACAGTACCACTTCTCTTACTCTGTATATATGGACAGTGCACAGTACCACTTCTCTTATCCTGTATATATGGACAGCGCACAGTACCACTTCTCTTGTCCTGTATATATGGACAGTGCACAGTACCACTTCTCTCCTCCTGTATATACAGACAGTGCACAGTACCACTTGTCTTATCCTGTATATACAGACAGTGCACAGTACCACTTGTCTTATCCTGTATATACGGACAGTGCACAGTACCACTTCTCTTATTCTGTATATATGGACAGTGCACAGTACTACTCCTCTTGTTCTGTATATATGGACAGTGCACAGTACCACTTCTCTTATTCTGTATATATGGACAGTGCACAGTACCACTTCTCTTATTCTGTATATATGGACAGTGCACAGTACCACTTCTCTTGTCCTGTATATATGGACAGTGCACAGTACCACTTCTCTTATTCTGTATATATGGACAGTGCACAGTACCACTTCTCTTATTCTGTATATATGGACAGTGCACAGTACCACTTCTCTTATTCTGTATATATGGACAGCGCACAGTACCACTTCTCTTATCCTGTATATATATACAGTGCACAGTACCACTTCTCTTATCCTGTATATATGGACAGTGCACAGTACCACTTCTCTTGTCCTGTATATATGGACAGTGCACAGAACTACTTCTCTTATTCTGTATATATGGACAGTGCACAGTACCACTTCTCTTATTCTGTATATATGGACAGTGCACAGTACCACTTCTCTTATCCTGTATATATATACAGTGCACAGTACCACTTCTCTTATCCTGTATATATGGACAGTGCACAGTACCACTTCTCTTGTCCTGTATATATGGACAGTGCACAGAACTACTTCTCTTATTCTGTATATATGGACAGTGCACAGTACCACTTCTCTTATCCTGTATATAAGGACAGTGCACAGTACCACTTCTCTTATTCTGTATATATGGACAGTGCACAGTACCACTTCTCTTATCCTGTATATACGGACAGTGTACAGTACCACTTCTCTTATACTGTATATATGGACAGTGCACAGTACTACTTCTCTTATCCTGTATATACGGACAGTGCACAGTACCACTTCTCTTATCCTGTATATAAGGACAGTGCACAGTACCACTTCTCTTATTCTGTATATATGGACAGTGCACAGTACCACTTCTCTTATCCTGTATATACGGACAGTGCACAGTACCACTTCTCTTATCCTGTATATACGGACAGTGCACAGTACCACTTCTCTTATCCTGTATATATGGACACTGCACAGTACCACTTCTCTTATCCTGTATATATGGACACTGCACAGTACCACTTCTCTTGTCCTGTATATACAGTGCACAGTACCACTTCTCTTATTCTGTATATATGGACAGTGCACAGTACCACTTCTCTTATCCTGTATATATGGACAGTGCACAGTACCACTTCTCTTACTCTGTATATATGGACAGTGCACAGTACCACTCCTCTTGTCCTGTATATATGGACAGTGCACAGTACCACTTCTCTCCTCCTGTATATACAGACAGTGCACAGTACCACTTCTCTTATCCTGTATATATGGACAGCGCACAGTACCACTTCTCTTATCCTGTATATATGGACAGTGCACAGTACCACTTCTCTTACTCTGTATATATGGACAGTGCACAGTACCACTTCTCTTATCCTGTATATATGGACAGCGCACAGTACCACTTCTCTTGTCCTGTATATATGGACAGTGCACAGTACCACTTCTCTCCTCCTGTATATACAGACAGTGCACAGTACCACTTGTCTTATCCTGTATATACAGACAGTGCACAGTACCACTTGTCTTATCCTGTATATACGGACAGTGCACAGTACCACTTCTTTATTCTGTATATATGGACAGTGCACAGTACTACTCCTCTTGTTCTGTATATATGGACAGTGCACAGTACCACTTCTCTTATTCTGTATATATGGACAGTGCACAGTACCACTTCTCTTATTCTGTATATATGGACAGTGCACAGTACCACTTCTCTTGTCCTGTATATATGGACAGTGCACAGTACCACTTCTCTTATTCTGTATATATGGACAGTGCACAGTACCACTTCTCTTATTCTGTATATATGGACAGTGCACAGTACCACTTCTCTTATTCTGTATATATGGACAGCGCACAGTACCACTTCTCTTATCCTGTATATATATACAGTGCACAGTACCACTTCTCTTATCCTGTATATATGGACAGTGCACAGTACCACTTCTCTTGTCCTGTATATATGGACAGTGCACAGAACTACTTCTCTTATTCTGTATATATGGACAGTGCACAGTACCACTTCTCTTATTCTGTATATATGGACAGTGCACAGTACCACTTCTCTTATCCTGTATATATATACAGTGCACAGTACCACTTCTCTTATCCTGTATATATGGACAGTGCACAGTACCACTTCTCTTGTCCTGTATATATGGACAGTGCACAGAACTACTTCTCTTATTCTGTATATATGGACAGTGCACAGTACCACTTCTCTTATCCTGTATATAAGGACAGTGCACAGTACCACTTCTCTTATTCTGTATATATGGACAGTGCACAGTACCACTTCTCTTATCCTGTATATACGGACAGTGTACAGTACCACTTCTCTTATACTGTATATATGGACAGTGCACAGTACTACTTCTCTTATCCTGTATATACGGACAGTGCACAGTACCACTTCTCTTATCCTGTATATAAGGACAGTGCACAGTACCACTTCTCTTATTCTGTATATATGGACAGTGCACAGTACCACTTCTCTTATCCTGTATATACGGACAGTGCACAGTACCACTTCTCTTATCCTGTATATACGGACAGTGCACAGTACCACTTCTCTTATCCTGTATATATGGACACTGCACAGTACCACTTCTCTTATCCTGTATATATGGACACTGCACAGTACCACTTCTCTTGTCCTGTATATACAGTGCACAGTACCACTTCTCTTATTCTGTATATATGGA
The DNA here is from genome assembly GCA_947044405.1 of Leptodactylus fallax. NCBI lineage: Eukaryota > Metazoa > Chordata > Amphibia > Anura > Leptodactylidae > Leptodactylus > Leptodactylus fallax. The sequence continues at coordinate 189,378 of CAMRHE010000485.1, forward strand.
CAGTGCACAGTACCACTTCTCTTATCCTGTATATATGGACAGTGCACAGTACCACTTCTCTTACTCTGTATATATGGACAGTGCACAGTACCACTCCTCTTGTCCTGTATATATGGACAGTGCACAGTACCACTTCTCTCCTCCTGTATATACAGACAGTGCACAGTACCACTTCTCTTATCCTGTATATATGGACAGCGCACAGTACCACTTCTCTTGTCCTGTATATATGGACAGTGCACAGTACCACTTCTCTTATTCTGTATATATGGACAGTGCACAGTACCACTTCTCTTATACTGTATATATGGACAGTGCACAGTACCACTTCTCTTATTCTGTATATATGGACAGTGCACAGTACCACTTCTCTTATCCTGTATATATGGACAGTGCACAGTACCACTTCTCTTACTCTGTATATATGGACAGTGCACAGTACCACTTCTCTTATTCTGTATATATGGACAGTGCACAGTACCACTTCTCTTGTCCTGTATATATGGACAGTGCACAGTACCACTCCTCTTGTCCTGTATATATGGACAGTGCACAGTACCACTTCTCTCCTCCTGTATATACAGACAGTGCACAGTACCACTTCTCTTATCCTGTATATATGGACAGCACACAGTACCACTTCTCTTGTCCTGTATATATGGACAGTGCACAGTACCACTTCTCTCCTCCTGTATATACAGACAGTGCACAGTACCACTTCTCTCATCCTGTATATATGGACAGTGCACAGTACCACTTCTCTCCTCCTGTATATACGGACAGTGCACAGTACTACTTCTCTTATCCTGTATATATGGACAGTGCACAGTACCACTTCTCTTATTCTGTATATATGGACAGTGCACAGTACCACTTCTCTTATACTTTATATATGGACAGTGCACAGTACCACTTCTCTTATACTGTATATATGGACAGTGCACAGTACCACTTCTCTTATTCTGTATATATGGACAGTGCACAGTACCACTTCTCTCCTCCTCTATATATGGACACCGCACAGTACAACTTCTCTAGTACCCTTGGCGCATTACTGTCACTTTCATGTAACTCTTTCATGGTCGGCTTCTATGCACTATACTTATGGCTTTAGCCCCTGGACAATCCTCATCACTTCCTGCTCTGTCATCCAGTAAGTCAGACATGAGCACACCCAGTCCTCAGATCCACAATGTAGTTTAGTCGCTGACCGGTCTGCAGTGGACACTTATATAATATACATTGTGGTCACTTATACATAAATCCACTCAATCAATCTCTACAAAACTAATGTAGGGAACTGCCATTTCTACTAGTATATAATGTATCTGGCTTCTTTGCCCCTGCAGTTTGGCTTCAGAGACCCCAGGCATTTAGTGCAAGTTTTGTTTTGTAAATACAGTGAGTCAGACACATGTGAGGCAGAGCTGCTGGGGGGAGAGATGTGAGCAGAGCTGCTGAGACAGACATGTTATGTCTGGGGGAGTCTAAGAGCCACTTGTTCCTCTTTACTTCACAGTATATAGTTAGGTATGTGTTACCCCCTATATACTCACAGGACCTAGCTAGTAACCGTAGTTAGGGATCCATATATATATACAGTTCAGGGCAGTGATAGGTTAGGCTTCCGAAGGCCAACTAGCTAGTTAGAGGCCCGGTGGCACTAGTAGTTTAGCTGGCAGGTTAAGGACTCAGTGTTAGGGTAGTCAGGCCTGCATCTACTGCCGTCACCGTCGCCCTGTTTGCGGCCTGTGAAGAATCTCACCATCATCATCATCATCTCCTGATCGGCTGTCTGTCATCTCCTGGAAGAATCCGAGGATCCACAGTCATCCACAGGGGCCCCTGCATCTCTTCTGTTGCCTGGAGGTATTGTGCACTGGACTCTTGCTATATATCTATATATATACCCGGGTATATAACCTAAGACGGTTGAGGACTTGCTGGTTGTTGTAGTACTGCTGTGTTCTGAGTATATTGTATGTATGTATTATTACCCTGTTGATTCTTATAAAGCTACTGTTATAACCTTATGTGGTATCTGTATGTATTCTTCAGACTGTGAGATTAGTACAGTGATCCTTGTTAAGGCTACTAACTGTACTTCATGGGTAAGTCCCAGGAAGAGATCCTCCCTGTAATACAGAGGCTCTATCCTGGGTGGAGGCACTGATATATTTCATATATGTTCCCACTCTTCCCTTCAGCGAAGGCTTCAGGTCCCATTATACACACAGGTCAGCGCCAGAGTCTGTTGCGGGAGGGATAATACTCATACCCCCCCCCAAATAGGGCTACACTAATGTGGATAAAGTGGCTTGAAATGTATCTGATCAGCACAAACAGACCATAACCTATAGAAGTGTTATAGAGAGATGGCAGGAGAGAGACAACGTGAGTCACTGGCTCCCCCTAATGACCAGAGGGTGTAGCGCAGGGGCTCTATGCTGAATGAGATGAGCCCACACCCATTATCAGCACAAGTCATACAAGTAACGTCAAAGACAGAAGACATCGAGATACAACGAAACAGGTAGATAAACAGATATACAATATTATCAAGTAAGGGAAAGAAAATGGCAACAATAAAATCAGCAAAAATTTTCATGGAAATATAATTTCAGCCAACAGACATACAGAATTAATCTATATGAACTTACAGTATATGTACTTATCTTGTATTATTCTCCAGAGCTGCACTCACTATACTGCTGGTACAGTCACTGTGTACATACATTACATTACTTATCCTGTATTATACTCCAGAGCTGCACTCACTATTCTGCTGGTGCAGTCACTGTGTACATGTGAACCGAGAGCAAGGCAGGTGGTTTGGACTCCGCAACCAGAAATGAACACACACGCGGTAGTTCAAGAAAAGAATATATATTTACTATAAGTTAATAAAGGCTATTTGAAGGTAAAATGACAGGGATAAAGACAAGCAAAATATACAATATAGCATGAACAATTTCAAGGCAAATTCTGCAATGGTTTCTACTTTTACTCTGTCCAATTCTGCAGTATGGACACTGAATGAACAATGTACTCAAAACTATCCCTAACTGACCCTGACATCACATTTGGGTGCACCCCCTTTTCCCCAGTGGTCCAGGTGGACCGCTTACAGTCCGTAGAAGCGCGCGGTGGGGCCCAAAGTCATTCCTTTCTTTTATAGTGAAGCGTCCTCTCCTCACTGTTATCAGGATCTTGGGAGAAATGAAGTCCTCTTTAACAGGGAAACCCAATGAATGCAATGTAATCCAACAGCAGATTCCACTCAGCACACTGACAGTCCTGCCGAATCCATACACTGAGCTGGGATGTAAGCCAGGATTTAGCAGGTGCTGTCCAGTACATCAACAGCACTGCGAGTCTCTATCTGTGGTATCCATATACACAGTCACAATGTCAGTCTCACTGATCAGCCACTGAGCACAGTTCCTTTCACATGGACTCACTAGTCCTGTTGTCTCTTTACACTCTGTTTGTCTCTGGACCAAGATACAGCTTAGCTGTACAGAAAAATATCCACACCAGTTCAATACAACACTTGCCAAGATGGCTGCTGCTCTCTGTCTAGTCACTTCCTGCTGCTCTGCTCACACTCTGTCTGCAGAACAGGCAGGCTGACATAAAAGGGGGGGGGGTCTCACTCCAGCATCATGTCACAATTACAATGGCTGCTGTCTTAAAGGAACAGAATCACAGAAATACATTCAACATTAACAGTTTATACAGACAAATGAAGCTTAAGACAACATTGGCTGTCTCTTACATACATACATTACATTACTTATCCTGTACTGATCCTGAGTTACATCCTGTATTATACTCCAGAGCTGCACTCACTATTCTGCTGGTACAGTCACTGTGTACATACATTACATACTACCGCGCCCCCACCTTTCTCCCCCCGCCCCCCTCCCCCCCTACATCATTCTTCCTCCTATTATACTCCAGAGCTGCGCTCACTATTCTGCTGGTACAGTCACTGTGTACATACATTACATTACTTATCCTGTACTGATCCTGAGTTATATCCTGTATTATACTCCAGAGCTCCGCTCACTATTCTGCTGGTACAGTCACTGTGTACATACATTACATTACTTATCCTGTACTGATCCTGAGTTACATCCTGTATTATACTCCAGAGCTGCACTCACTATTCTGCTGGTGCAGTCACTGTGTACATACATTACATTACTTATCCTGTACTGATCCTGAGTTACATCCTGTATTATACTCCAGAGCTGCGCTCACTATTCTGCTGGTGCAGTCACTGTGTACATACATTACATTACTTATCCTGTACTGATCCTGAGTTACCTCCTGTATTATACTCCAGAGCTGCACTCACTATTCTGCTGGTACAGTCACTGTGTACATACATTACATTACTTATCCTGTACTGATCCTGAGTTACATCCTGTATTATACTCCAGAGCTGCGCTCACTATTCTGCTGGTACAGTCACTGTGTACATACATTACATTACTTATCCTGTACTGATCCTGAGTTACATCCTGTATTATACTCCAGAGCTGCACTCACTATACTGCTGGTACAGTCACTGTGTACTTACATTACATTACTTATCCTGTACTGATCCTGAGTTACATCCTGTATTATACTCCAGAGCTGCGCTCACTATTCTGCTGGTGCAGTCACTGTGTACATACATTACATTACTTATCCTGTACTGATCCTGAGTTACATCCTGTATTATACTCCAGAGCTGCACTCACTATTCTGCTGGTGCAGTCACAGTGCACATACATTACATTACTTATCCTGTACTGATCCTGAGTTATATCCTGTATTATACTCCAGAGCTGCGCTCACTATTCTGCTGGTACAGTCACTGTGTACATACATTACATTACTTATCCTGTATTATACTCCAGAGCTGCACTCACTATTCTGCTGGTGCAGTCACTGTGTACATACATTACATTACTTATCCTGTACTGATCCTGAGTTACATCCTGTATTATACTCTAGAGCTGCGCTCACTATTCTGCTGGTACAGTCACTGTGTACATACATTACATTACTTATCCTGTACTGATCCTGAGTTATATCCTGTATTATACTCCAGAGCTGCACTCACTATTCTGCTGGTCACTGTGTACATACATTACATTACTTATCCTGTACTGATCCTGAGTTACATCCTGTATTATACTCCAGAGCTGCGCTCACTATTCTGCTGGTGCAGTCACTGTGTACATACATTACATTACTTATCCTGTACTGATCCTGAGTTACATCCTGTATTATACTCCAGAGCTGCGCTCACTATTCTGCTGGTGCAGTCACTGTGTACATACATTACATTACTTATCCTGTACTGATCCTGAGTTACATCCTGTATTATACTCCGGAGCTGCGCTCACTATTCTGCTGGTGCAGTCACTGTGTACATACATTACATTACTTATCCTGTACTGATCCTGAGTTACATCCTGTATTATACTCCAGAGCTGCGCTCACTATTCTGCTGGTGCAGTCACTGTGTACATACATTACATTACTTATCCTGTACTGATCCTGAGTTACATCCTGTATTATACTCCAGAGCTGCGCTCACTATTCTGCTGGTGCAGTCACTGTGTACATACATTACATTACTTATCCTGTACTGATCCTGAGTTACACCCTGTATTATACTCCAGAGCTGCACTCACTATTCTGCTGGTACAGTCACTGTGTACATACATTACATTACTTATCCTGTATTATACTCCAGAGCTGCACTCACTATTCTGCTGGTGCAGTCACTGTGTACATACATTACATTACTTATCCTGTACTGATCCTGAGTTACATCCTGTATTATACTCTAGAGCTGCGCTCACTATTCTGCTGGTACACTCACTGTGTACATACATTACATTACTTATCCTGTACTGATCCTGAGTTATATCCTGTATTATACTCCAGAGCTGCACTCACTATTCTGCTGGTCACTGTGTACATACATTACATTACTTATCCTGTACTGATCCTGAGTTACATCCTGTATTATACTCCAGAGCTGCGCTCACTATTCTGCTGGTGCAGTCACTGTGTACATACATTACATTACTTATCCTGTACTGATCCTGAGTTACATCCTGTATTATACTCCAGAGCTGCGCTCACTATTCTGCTGGTACAGTCACTGTGTACATACATTACATTACTTATTCTGTACTGATCCTGAGTTACATCCTGTATTATACTCCAGAGCTGCGCTCACTATTCTGCGGGTACAGTCACTGTGTACATACATTACATTACTTATTCTGTACTGATCCTGAGTTACATCCTGTATTATACTCCAGAGCTGCACTCACTATTCTGCTGGTACAGTCACTGTGTACATACATTACATTACCTATCCTGTACTGATCCTGAGTTACATCCTGTATTATACTCCAGAGCTGCGCTCACTATTCTGCTGGTGCAGTCACTGTGTACATACATTACATTACTTATCCTGTACTGATCCTGAGTTACATCCTGTATTATACTCCAGAGCTGCACTCACTATTCTGCTGGTACAGTCACTGTGTACATACATTACATTACTTATCCTGTACTGATCCTGAGTTACATCCTGTATTATACTCCAGAGCTGTGCTCACTATTCTGCTGGTACAGTCACTGTGTACATACATTACATTACTTATCCTGTACTGATCCTGAGTTACATCCTGTATTATACTGCAGAGCTGCACTCACTATTCTGCTGGATGCGCCCGGCGCCGCAGTCACTGTGTACATACATTACATTACTTATCCTGTACTGATCCTGAGTTACATCCTGTATTATACTCCAGAGCTGCGCTCACTATTCTGCTGGTGCAGTCACTGTGTACATACATTACATTACTTATCCTGTACTGATCCTGAGTTACACCCTGTATTATACTCCAGAGCTGCACTCACTATTCTGCTGGTACAGTCACTGTGTACATACATTACATTACTTATCCTGTACTGATCCTGAGTTACATCCTGTATTATACTCCAGAGCTGCACTCACTATTCTGCTGGTGCAGTCACTGTGTACATACATTACATTACTTATCCTGTACTGATCCTGAGTTACATCCTGTATTATACTCCAGAGCTGCACTCACTATTCTGCTGGTACAGTCACTGTGTACATACATTACATTACTTATCCTGTACTGATCCTGAGTTACACCCTGTATTATACTCCAGAGCTGCGCTCACTATTCTGCTGGTACAGTCACTGTGTACATACATTACAATACTTATCCTGTACTGATCCTGAGTTACCTCCTGTATTATACTCCAGAGCTGCGCTCACTATTCTGCTGGTACAGTCACTGTGTACATACATTACATTACTTATCCTGTACTGATCCTGAGTTACATCCTGTATTATACTCCAGAGCTGCGCTCACTATTCTGCTGGTGCAGTCACTGTGTACATACATTACATTACTTATCCTGTACTGATCCTGAGTTACATCCTGTATTATACTCCAGAGCTGCGCTCACTATTCTGCTGGTGCAGTCACTGTGTACATACATTACATTACTTATCCTGTACTGATCCTGAGTTACATCCTGTATTATACTCCAGAGCTGCGCTCACTATTCTGCTGGTGCAGTCACTGTGTACATACATTACATTACTTATCCTGTACTGATCCTGAGTTACATGATGTGTATTTTTTTACAGCATTCACTAGAATGGAATATATAATGTGACGGTTTTACATTTCAGGCCATTGCAGACATAATCTTACCAATTATGTAGAGATTTTTGAATTATTTTACCAATTTTTTTCAAATTAAAATGACTTCATAGATATAAATAACAAGTTACTTGTTTTATGTTTCTCCAAAAACCTTTTTACTTTATTTTTGACTCTTCTGATATCGCATAGAATTGAATGAAGCGATGTCCGAATATGCACCACTGCTCTGTTCACATGGGGTAATTGTAGACCCCTGTAATCTAGATCGCAGGGGGTCCCAGTGGTCAAACACCCAACAGACACAGGGGTCATTAGTGGAAACCCCCTTTAAGAATAATGTGAGGTCTCTAGTAGTGATAGATGAACCAATTCGTTCTCAGCCGGGTAAAAACTGAATATTCCAAATTGTTCGCTTTTTAACCGAACCAAATACTTTTGGATATAAAGCAGGGAAAGTTGTCCCTGTTTGTTGGCCATGTGGGGAAAGGTGCACGACACCCTAAATATGTGGAGCATAAATTATAGACAGGGGACAATACATTAGCTGTTATGTCCCACTGAGTCAATGTTTTGAGTGTCTGAGGCCACAGTCTAGAAACGCAGCAAGGCCCGGAGCTTTCTAATACTGACATCACCTTATGGGTGCAGGAAGAGGGTCAATACTAGACAGGACCCATCTGACCCCTCCACAATGGACCATATCCTGCCCCCAGCTTCCCCAGGACAAGCCATTGCTTACACTGCCCCCCTCATTTCATGGCTGTAAGGGGAAGCGCACATTCTGGAGCGTCAGGCTGAGCAGCCGTACATGAGTGATAAGTGTATGCAGCAAACCACAAGGACTATGAGAGGAAGAAGAACAACAACTTCTATCTCATGATCACTTTTGGAAGATATTCCAGCTTATTCAGCTGCCAGGCTAGGAACGCTGATGGTGGACCAAAAAAATGTTCTTGAAATTCTATGAATTGTCACTACTTGGTGCTTCCTGTGCTCCCATATGTAACTGTATTATAGATATATAGTCCTAGGAGCCCTGACAGTGTCATATACTATGTATTATAGACATATAGTCCTAGGAGAACTGACAGTGTCATACACTATGTATTATAGATATATAGTCCTAGGAGCCCTGACAGTGTCATACACTATGTATTATAGATATATAGTCCTAGGAGCCCTGATAGTGTCATACACTATGTATTATAGATATATTGTCCTAGGAGTCCTGACAGTGTCATACACTATGTATTATAGACATATAGTCCTAGGAGCCCTGACAGTGTCATACACTATGTATTATAGATATAAAGTCCTAGGAGCCCTGACAGTGTCATACACTATGTATTATAGACATATAGTCCTAGGAGCCCTGACAGTGTCATACACTATGTATTATAGATATATAGTCCTAGGAGCCCTGACAGTGTCATACACTATGTATTATAGACATATAGTCCTAGGAGCCCTGACAGTGTCATACACTATGTATTATAGATATATAGTCCTAGGAGTCCTGACAGTGTCATACACTATGTATTATAGATATATAGTAATAGGAGCCCTGACAGTGTCATACACTATGTTTTATAGATATATAGTCCTAGGAGCCCTGACAGTGTCATGCACTATGTATTATAGATATACAGTCCTAGGAGTCCTGACAGTGTCATACACTATGTATTATAGATATACAGTCCTAGGAGTCCTGACAGTGTCATACACTATGTATTATAGATATATAGTCCTAGGAGCCCTGACAGTGTCATACACTATGTATTATAGATATATAGTCCTAGGAGTCCTGACAGTGTCATACACTATGTATTATAGATATATAGTCCTAGGAGTCCTGACAGTGTCATAACTATGTATTATAGATATATAGTAATAGGAGCCCTGACAGTGTCAAACACTATGTTTTATAGATATATAGTCCTAGGATCCCTGACAGTGTCATACACTATGTATTATAGATATATAGTCCTAGGAGTCCTGACATTGTCATACACTATGTTTTATAGATATATAGTCCTAGGAGTCCTGACAGTGTCATACACTATGTATTATAGATATATAGTAATAGGAGCCCTGACAGTGTCATACACTATGTTTTATAGATATATAGTCCTAGGAGCCCTGACAGTGTCATGCACTATGTATTATAGATATACAGTCCTAGGAGTCCTGACAGTGTCATACACTATGTATTATAGATATACAGTCCTAGGAGTCCTGACAGTGTCATACACTATGTATTATAGATATATAGTCCTAGGAGCCCTGACAGTGTCATACACTATGTTTTATAGATATATAGTCCTAGGAGCCCTGACAGTATCATACACTATGTATTATAGATATATAGTCCTAGGAGTCCTTACAGTGTCATACACTATGTTTTATAGATATATAGTCCTAGGAGCCCTGACAGTGTTATACACTATGTATTATAGATATATAGTCCTAGGAGTCCTGACAGTGTCATACACTATGTATTATAGATATATAGTCCTAGGAGTCCTGACAGTGTCATACACTATGTATTATAGATATATAGTCCTAGGAGTCCTGACAGTGTCATACACTATGTTTTATAGATATATAGTCCTAGTACAGATAAGGTGTGAGATACAGTGTAATGTTATATTTCATAGAAATACACTGAACTCTCAGCACACAGCACTCAAAAATCACATAGACAATGTGAGTCAGTGGAGAGCACTGCAAAATACACTTGACTGTCAGCAAACAACACTCACATACGGTATAAATATGCAGTGTGAGTCAGCAAGAGCAGTGTGAAGCTGAATCTCATAGCAATACACTGGATATTCTGCACACAGCACACATAGTATAGACATACACTGTGAGTTGGGAGTTTTATATCTGTACAATATCTCTGCAGGTTCTCATTGAATGCACTTTATTACTACTGTTATATCACTACACTCTTGGTTTTTTATGTGAGGCAGAATTTATATTGTCACCAATAGTGAATGGACATACAGAAGAACAAAGATGGTGGAAAGGGGAAGAGTCTGAGAGATGTCAGGAGGAATTAATTGGTGATGTTGTCACCTTGTAGGCCAGAGAGCCTGAGGCATAATCTAGGTGCCCAAAATGAAAGGATTCAAAAGTATGGATGCAACATATGCAGGAATATTTATGGTGAGATAGCATTATATGTGGAAAAAAAAACTTGTTCGTGTTTCTTTAAGTAGAATATCTAGTCAGTGCGATCACTTCTAGAAATAATTGAATGACCTTTCCCTACAGCACACAGCGAAGAACGAACAAAAGAAAACACCAGAAATCCACAAGATAAAGAAAGGTGAAAACCTCACACATCACCGGCGTCTGATGTCACTGTGAACTGTAACTTATCCAGATTATACTGAGACATCTGACTCTTCATAACTCTGTAATCTGCCTAGAACTACCGCACTCCAGTGCACAAAACTCCACCTGATCTGTGGAGATCTAAAGATCATCAGACAATAAGAAACTTCACAGAATCTGCTACATCAGTAACAACAGGAAACCTGCACGGAATCTTCACTGCGTATACACATCTATACGTTATATACTGCAGTGTACAGACAAACTGTATCCATCTAGCACAAAGGGGTAGTATTATAGTAGTTATATTCTTGTACATAGGAGCAGTATTATAGTAGTTATATTCTTGTACATAGGAGCAGTATTATAGTAGTTATATTCTTGTACATAGGGGGCAGTATTATAGTAGTTATATTCTTGTACATAGGAGGTAGTATTATAGTAGTTATATTCTTGTACATAGGAGCAGTATTATAGTAGTTATATTCTTGTATATAGGGGCAGTATTATAGTAGTTATATTCTTGTACATAGGAGCAGTACTATAGTAGTTATATTCTTGTACATAGGAGCAGTATTATAATAGTTATATTCTTGTACATAGGAGTAGTATTATAGTAGTTATATTCTTGTACATAGGAGCAGTATTATAGTAGTTATATTCTTGTACATAGGAGCAGTATTATAGTAGTTATATTCTTGTACATAGGAGTAGTATTATAGTAGTTATATTCTTGTACATAGGAGTAGTATTATAGTAGTTATATTCTTGTACATAGGAGCAGTATTATAGTAGTTATATTCTTGTACATAGGAGTAGTATTATAGTAGTTATATTCTTGTACATAGTAGTAGTATTATAGTAGTTATATTCTTGTACATAGGAGCAGTATTATAGTAGTTATATTCTTGTACATAGGAGCAGTATTATAGTAGTTATATTCTTGTACATAGGAGCAGTATTATAGTAGTTATATTCTTGTACATAGGAGTAGTATTATAGTAGTTATATTCTTGTACATAGGGGCAGTATTATAGTAGTTATATTCTTGTACATAGGAGGCAGTATTATAGTAGTTATATTCTTGTACATAGGAGGTAGTATTATAGTAGTTATATTCTTGTACATAGGAGTAGTATTATAGTAGTTATATTCTTGTACATAGGAGCAGTATTATAGTAGTTATATCCTTGTACATAGGAGGTAGTATTATAGTAGTTATATTCTTGTACATAGGAGGTAGTATTATAGTAGTTATATTCTTGTACATAGGAGCAGTATTATAGTAGTTATATTCTTGTACATAGGAGCAGTATTATAGTAGTTATATTCTTGTACATAGGAGCAGTATTATAGTAGTTATATTCTTGTACATAGGGGCAGATATAGTAGTTATATCTGTACATAGGGGCAGTATTATAGTAGTTATATTCTTGTACATAGGAGCAGTATTATAGTAGTTATATTCTTGTACATAGGAGTAGTATTATAGTAGTTTTATTCTTGTACATAGGAGCAGTATTATAGTAGTTATATTCTTGTACATAGGAGCAGTATTATAGTAGTTATATTCTTGTACATAGCAGTATTATGGTAGTTATATTCTTGTACATAGGAGCAGTATTATAGTAGTTATATTCTTGTACATAGGGGCAGTATTATAGTAGTTATATTCTTGTACATAGGGGCAGTATTATAGTAGTTATATTCTTGTACATAGGGGCAGTATTATAGTAGTTATATTCTTGTACATAGGGGCAGTATTATAGTAGTTATATTCTTGTACATAGGAGCAGTATTATAGTAGTTATATTCTTGTACATAGGGGCAGTATTATAGTAGTTATATTCTTCTACATAGGAGTAGTATTATAGTAGTTATATTCTTGTACATTGGGGCAGTATTATAGTAGTTATATTCTTGTACATAGGAGCAGTATTATAGTAGTTATATTCTTGTACATAGGAGCAGTATTATAGTAGTTATATTCTTGTACATAGGAGCAGTATTATAGTAGTTATATTCTTGTACATAGGAGCAGTATTATAGTAGTTATATTCTTGTACATAGGAGGTAGTATTATAGTAGTTATATTCTTGTACATAGTAGTAGTATTATAGTAGTTATATTCTTGTACATAGGAGCAGTATTATAGTAGTTATATTCTTGTACATAGGAGGTAGTATTATAGTAGTTATATTCTTGTACATAGGGGCAGTATTATAGTAGTTATATTCTTGTACATAGGAGCAGTATTATAGTAGTTATATTCTTGTACATAGGAGCAGTATTATAGTAGTTATATTCTTGTACATAGGAGCAGTATTATAGTAGTTATATTCTTGTACATAGGCAGTATTATAGTAGTTATATTCTTGTACATAGGAGCAGTATTATAGTAGTTATATTCTTGTACATAGGCAGTATTATAGTAGTTATATTCTTGTACATAGGAGGTAGTATTATAGTAGTTATATTCTTGTACATAGGAGGTAGTATTATAGTAGTTATATTCTTGTACATAGGAGCAGTATTATAGTAGTTATATTCTTGTACATAGGAGTAGTATTATAGTAGTTATATTCTTGTACATAGGAGTAGTATTATAGTAGTTATATTCTTGTACATAGGAGGTAGTATTATAGTAGTTATATTCTTGTACATAGGAGGTAGTATTATAGTAGTTATATTCTTGTACATAGGAGCAGTATTATAGTAGTTATATTCTTGTACATAGGAGCAGTATTATAGTAGTTATATTCTTGTACATAGGAGCAGTATTATAGTAGTTATATTCTTGTACATAGGAGCAGTATTATAGTAGTTATATTCTTGTACATAGGAGGTAGTATTATAGTAGTTATATTCTTGTACATAGGAGCAGTATTATAGTAGTTATATTCTTGTACATAGGAGCAGTATTATAGTAGTTATATTCTTGTACATAGGAGGTAGTATTATAGTAGTTATATTCTTGTACATAGCAGTATTATAGTAGTTATATTCTTGTACATAGGAGTAGTATTATAGTAGTTATATTCTTGTACATAGGAGGTAGTATTATAGTAGTTATATTCTTGTGCATAGGAGCAGTATTATAGTAGTTATATTCTTGTACATAGGAGGTAGTATTATAGTAGTTATATTCTTGTGCATAGGAGCAGTATTATAGTAGTTATATTCTTGTACATAGGAGGTAGTATTATAGTAGTTATATTCTTGTACATAGGAGAGATTATAGTAGGTACAAGGGGTAGTATTATAGTAGTTATATTCTTGTACATAGGGGGCAGTATTATAGTAGTTATATTCTTGTACACAGGAGGTAGTATTATAGTAGTTATATTTTTGTACATAGGAGCAGTATTATAGTAGTTATATTCTTGTACATAGGAGCAGTATTATAGTAGTTATATTCTTGTACATAGGAGCAGTATTATAGTAGTTATATTCTTGTACATAGGAGTAGTATTATAGTAGTTATATTCTTGTACATAGGGGCAGTATTATAGTAGTTATATTCTTGTACATAGGAGTAGTATTATAGTAGTTATATTCTTGTACATAGGAGTAGTATTATAGTAGTTATATTCTTGTACATAGGAGGTAGTATTATAGTAGTTATATTCTTGTACATAGGAGCAGTATTATAGTAGTTATATTCTTGTACATAGGAGGTAGTATTACAGTAGTTATATTCTTGTACATAGGAGCAGTATTATAGTAGTTATATTCTTGTACATAGGAGGTAGTATTATAGTAGTTATATTCTTGTACATAGGAGCAGTATTATAGTAGTTATATTCTGTACATAGGCGTAGTAAAGCACAATGACAAGTGTCAGATGGAGCGGTGTAAACATGTTCTGTGCAGTGACCAATCACACTTCTGTAATGGCCAGGGTAGAGGACGCAGAAATATGGAAGGACAAGGCGCGCACTTTAATGGACAGGAATCACGGTCTGGAATCACAATCTTCTAGATGAAGTTCCTTTTATTCCTGTCCATTAAAGTGCGTGCCTTGTCCTTCCATATTTCTGGGTCTTCTACCCTGGCCATTTGTGAATTTCTGACGTTCCCCAGACAGACACAGGACAAGCCCGCTGCCACCCAAGATTGGGTCTTTAACGTATGCTACATTGGTTGTTGTGACCTTATTCACAACAACACAAGGTGAGAGGCCCCTCTTAGGCCCTTTACACTTATATTCCTTCTTGGTGTGAATTTATTACACGATGTGCCAATCGGAGTTTTCCCTTTTATCTCTGCAATTACGCTTCTCTTTCTGGGTTTGGTGCCTGCCAAGTGGAATGTGAAGAGGGAGGGGGGGGGGGGCACATACTTTTCTGCATATATTGTATCTATGGACTGTCTTGTTTCTTGTTGGTAGGTCAGTGACTATACACATACTTTATCAATGGCGGCCCCTGTTGCTGACCTGTCACGTCCAGAAAATATAGAATTTAGGTCAGGGTTGCAGCTCAATGTGTGATTTGGGCCTCATTCAGACATGGCACTGTATTTTGTACGGTACACTGTGTGTGTGTACAATGAAGTGCACACAACTGTTTTTCCACACGGGCCAGGCGGTACTCGGCTTCCCTCTGCCCATACGGACCAAATACACACATGAAATATCAGCCACGTGTTGTGAGTGCAGCTCAGACGATTTGTCATATAGCTGTGTGAATAAGGCCTTAGAAGAGCGGTTACTGGATACCTGCTAAGGATGGGCGGAGATCCTTCCTCTATCGCCATCTCAGTGATGTTCTCGAGAACATGTTGGAGCGTCGGCCGAAGATGAAAGGAAAAGGATTTCTACTAAAATAAATTCTATTTCTGATAAAACGACATTTGTAGCAAACATTGCAGATACATGAGTCCTGGTCTCAGCTCCGGCTGCAGATGATGGGGGTTGTGATCCTGTCCCACAGCTGCGTCCTCCTCCTCATCCTACAGCTCTCTGTTGTCTGGGTTGATCCTAAAGTCTGGGAGGATTTCGGCCACCCTCTTCCTCAGCGCCTCTCTGCGCTCCTCCTGTAACCTTAACTCTTTCATTACTTTTGGGAATTGTCTCCATGTTCTGAGTGCGCTCAGGAGGATCCGCCTGGAAGGAAATGGGTGCAGGAATGAATACTGTGTATTCCCAATCCTGGCGCACACCTGCTGGGTACACAGGGTAGTTTTGGCACCAGCTCCACCCACCTCTGGTTGTGCTCCGCCGCCACCCTCTGCTTTTCCCACATGGCCATCTTCTCTTCCTGCGCCAAATCCAGCCAGGCCATGAAGGTCTTTCTCAGGAGATTCGCCCTGTGACGCCGCGCCACCCTCTCCTCCTGGATGGACTGGTAGTCTTTATACTGAAACACAGATCATACATTACTAAGATCCTGGTGGTGAGATGGTGGTCACAAGGGAAGCTGATCCTTGTAGTCCCTCTCCCAACTTACATAAAGCATAAAGTAAAGCAACTTTGCATAGAATGTGCAGGAGCAGCGCAGAGATCACCCCATAATACCAGATTCTAAGGGAAGACACAACTCACCTGGAGCCAGTGCCGGAAACTTCTCCTTAAGAGTAACTTGATGCACAGATGTTCTGCCCGCTGCGTCTTCTCAGACACGATCGCACCCACAGCTTGTGACCAACACACGAGGCCGCGTCTCAGGAGAACCCGACAGTAATGAGACTCTGCCCGCTACAGAGGAGGAAGAGACTGTTAGAAATCTGACTAGTATGAGAGGTAATGGTCTGGAAAATGTTATTATTAACAAGAATATAATAAAAGCTTCTGAGTTACATCCTGTATTATACTCCAGAGCTGCACTCACTATTCTGCTGGTGCAGTCACTGTGTACATACATTACATTACTTATCCTGTACTGATCCTGAGTTACATCCTGTATTATACTCCAGAGCTGCGCTCACTATTCTGCTGGTACAGTCACTGTGTACATACATTACATTACTTATCCTGTACTGATCCTGAGTTACATCCTGTATTATACTCCAGAGCTGCACTCACTATTCTGCTGGTACAGTCACTGTGTACATACATTACATTACTTATCCTGTACTGATCCTGGGTTACATCCTGTATTATACTCCAGAGCTGCGCTCACTATTCTGCTGGTACAGTCACTGTGTACATACATTACATTACTTATCCTGTACTGATCCTGAGTTACATCCTGTATTATACGCCAGAGCTGCACTCACTATTCTGCTGGTGCAGTCACTGTGTACATACATTACATTACTTATCCTGTACTGATCCTGAGTTACATCCTGTATTATACTCCAGAGCTGCACTCACTATTCTGCTGGTGCAGTCACTGTGTACATACATTACATTACTTATCCTGTACTGATCCTGAGTTACATCCTGTATTATACCCCAGAGCTGCGCTCACTATTCTGCTGGTGCAGTCACTGTGTACATACATTACATTACTTATCCTGTACTGATCCTGAGTTACATCCTGTATTATACTCCAGAGCTGCGCTCACTATTCTGCTGGTACAGTCACTGTGTACATACATTACATTACTTATCCTGTACTGATCCTGAGTTACATCCTGTATTATACTCCAGAGCTGCGCTCACTATTCTGCTGGTACAGTCACTGTGTACATACATTACATTACTTATCCTGTACTGATCCTGAGTTACATCCTGTATTATACCCCAGAGCTGCGCTCACTATTCTGCTGGTGCAGTCACTGTGTACATACATTACATTACTTATCCTGTACTATACTCCAGAGCTGCGCCCACTATTCTGCCTACTGAGTTACATCCTGTATTATACTCCAGAGCTGCGCTCACTCTTTTTTTTGTTTGTTCAGTCACTGTGTATATACATTACATTATTTATCCTGTACTGATCCTGAGTTACATCCTCCCCCCCCTCCCGTATTATACTCCAGAGCTGCGCTCACTATTCTGCTGGTGCAGTCACTGTGTACATACATTACATTACTTATCCTGTACTGATCCTGAGTTACATCCTGTATTATACTCCAGAGCTGCGCTCACTATTCTGCTGGTGCAGTCACTGTGTACATACATCCCTACATTACTTATCCTGTACTGATCCTGAGTTACATCCTGTATTATACTCCAGAGCTGCGCTCACTATTCTGCTGGTGCAGTCACTGTGTACATACATTACATTACTTATCCTGTACTGATCCTGAGTTACATCCTGTATTATACTCCAGAGCTGCGCTCACTATTCTGCTGGTGCAGTCACTGTGTACATACATTACATTACTTATCCTGTACTGATCCCGTGTTTCATCCCTTTTTTTTTTTCTCCCCCTCCCTCTCCTTCTTTTTCTTTTTTTTTCTTTTTTTATATTTTTTATTTTTTTTCCTTTACTGATCCTGAGTTACATCCTGTATTATACTCCAGAGCTGCGCTCACTATTCTGCTGGTGCAGTCACTGTGTACATACATTACATTACTTATCCTGTATTATACTCCAGAGCTGCGCTCACTATTCTGCTAATGCAGTCACTGTATATATACATTACTTATCCTTAATTATACTCCAGAGCTGCACCCACTTTTTAGTTGGCTGCATGCTAAAAACAATCAGCATGCTTGTGGACGGACACACTACTATTTCTGTAAATAAATAATGCAGGTTGCAGGCATTTAGTTTTTCCTCCTTCAGATGACACTGAGGATAACAGGAGGGTTCAGCTCTGAAGCTTCCAGAATTGTGAATGCAGCCCTGATCTATACAGTCGGACTCTCCTTTACAGTCTTGCTATTATATTACATTACACTAATATTCTGGGCAGAACTTCACTGACAGAGATTCCTGAAGCCTTCCCAGCTCTCTTTATGCCACCTCCGGCTGTGCCGTTACCTCCACATTACACCTGTGCTGTGCCAGCAGCTTCTTCCAGGGCTCCAGGCCCCAGCTCCTCAGCAGCCTCCTGGCATTGTGCAGCCTCGCTCTCTCCAGCAGCTCTTGCTCTCTCTGCAGTCTCTTCTGCTTCTCCTCTTCTTTCTGTGAAGTCAGGAGACCTGAGCAGTGATCACTGGATTCTCACCTGACCCCGGTAATGGCAGTGACGTAGCCGCTTGTCAGTGGGTTTCATGAATGGATCCGGCGCCCTTACCTGTCTCTGCAGCCTCTTCTCCTCCTTCTTCCTTTCCATCTGCGCCTCTTTCTCTGCTAGCTCCATCTGCACCTTCTGCTCCTCGGCCACCCGCAGCTGGGCCTGTAGGTGGAGAGAGGAGATGTGACGCCACCTAATGGTGATTTGTAGATATCTGTGGAGACCTGGTCACCATCAGCTTCCTCACCAGCTTCTCCTCCTCCTGCCTCCTCTTCCTCTCCTCCAGTAACCGCCTCCTTTCTGCACGCTGCACCGCTCTCTCCTCCATGGCTGCAACAAGAAAGTAGTGAATCAATGAAAGTGACAAAATCACAAAAGTGCAACATCTGAAAAATACACAACTGCACCCTCTGCTGCAAGCTACCGGACACCCCATGTTGCAAGATACCGGACGCCCCCTGCTGCAAGCTACCGGACGCCTCCTGCTGCAAGATACCGGACGCCCCCTGCTGCAAGATACCGGACGTCCCCTGCTGCAAGATACCGGACGCCCCCTGCTGTAAGATACCGGACGCCCCCTGCTGCAAGATACCGGACGACGCCCCCTGCTGCAAGATACCGGACGCCCCCTGCTGCAAGATACCGGACACCCCCTGCTGCAAGATACCGGACACCCCCTGCTGCAAGATACCGGACGCCCCCTGCTGCAAGATACCGGACGCTCCCCTGCTGCAAGATACCGGACGTCCCCTGCTGCAAGATACCGGACGCCCCCTGCTGCAAGATACCGGACGCCCCCTGCTGCAAGATACCGGACACCCCCTGCTGCAAGATACCGGACGCCTCCTGCTGCAAGATACCGGACACCCCATGCTGCAAGATACCGGACGCCCCCTGCTGCAAGATACCGGACGTCCCCCTGCTGCAAGATACCGGACACCCCATGCTGCAAGATACCGGACACCCCATGCTGCAAGATACCGGACGTCCCCTGCTGCTAGATACCGGACGTCCCCTGCTGCTAGATACCGGACGTCCCCTGCTGCTAGATACCGGACGTCCCCTGCTGTAAGCTACCGGACGTCCCCTGCTGCAAGATACCGGACGTCCCCTGCTGCAAGATACCGGACGCCCCCTGCTGCAAGATACCGGACGCTCCCTGCTGTAAGATACTGGACGTCCCCTGCTGCGAGATACCGGACGTCCCCTGCTGCAAGATACCGGACGCCTCCTGCTGTAAGATACCGGACGTCCCCTGCTGTGAGATACCGGACGCCCCTGCTTTAAGATACCGGACGTCCTCTGCTGTGAGACACCGGACGTCCCCTGCTGTAAGATACCGGACGTCCCCTGCTGCAAGATACCGGACGTCCCCTGCTGCAAGATACCGGACGCCCCTGCTGCAAGATACCGGACGTCCCCTGCTGCAAGATACCGGACGTCCCCTGCTGCAAGATACCGGACGTCCCCTGCTGTAAGCTACCGGACGCTCCCTGCTGTAAGATACCGGACGCCCCTGCTGTAAGATACCGGAACGTCCCCTGCTGTAAGATACCGGAACGCCCCTGCTGTAAGATACCGGACGTCCCCTGCTGCAAGCTACTGCCTCCTCTGAGTGACTGTGACACTGCACATGAACCTTTGCTGAGAAACTGGTAAACTGTATGTCCTCCCTCCCCTGAGAGACTACAGCACTGCACTTCCTTCCACACCTGAGCAACTGCAACACTGCACGTCCCCCCTCCCCTGAGAGACTACAGCACTGCACGTCCTCCCTCCCCTGAGAGACTATAGCACTGCACGTCCTCCCTCCCGAGACAACAGCACTGCACGTCCTCCCTCCCGAGACTACAGCACTGCACGTCCTCCCTCCCCTGAGACTACAGCACTGCACGTCCTCCCTCCCCTGAGACTACAGCACTGCACGTCCTCCCTCCCGAGACTACAGCACTGCACGTCCTCCCTCCCCTGAGACTGCAGCACTGCACGGCCTCCCTTCCCTGAGACTACAGCACTGCACGTCCTCCCTCCCCTGAGACTACAGCACTGCACGTCCTCCCTCCCCTGAGAGACTACAGCACTGCACGTCCTCCCTCCCGAGAGACTACAGCACTGCACGTCCTCCCTCCCGAGACAACAGCACTGCACGTCCTCCCTCCCGAGACTACAGCAGTGCGCGTCCTCCCTCCCCTGAGACTACAGCACTGCACATCCTCCCTTCCCTGAGACTACAGCACTGCACGTCCTCCCTCCCCTGAGACTACAGCACTGCACGTCCTCCCTCCCGAGACTACAGCACTGCACGTCCTCCCTCCCCTGAGACTGCAGCACTGCACGGCCTCCCTTCCCTGAGACTACAGCACTGCACGTCCTCCCTCCCCTGAGACTACAGCACTGCACGTCCTCCCTCCCCTGGAGACTACAGCACTGCACGTCCTCCCTCCCCTGAGAGACTACAGCACTGCACGTCCTCCCTCCCGAGACAACAGCACTGCACGTCCTCCCTCCCGAGACTACAGCACTGCACGTCCTCCCTCCCCTGAGACTGCAGCACTGCACGCTCCCTCCCTCCCCCGAGACTACAGCACTGCACGTCCTCCCTCCCCTGAGACTACAGCACTGCACGTCCTCCCTCCCCCGAGACTACAGCACTGCACGTCCTCCCTCCCCTGAGACTACAGCACTGCACGTCCTCCTTCCCCCGAGACTACAGCAGTGCGCGTCCTCCCTCCCCCGAGACTACAGCACTGCACGTCCTCTCTCCCGAGACTACAGCACTGCACGTCCTCCCTCCCCCGAGACTACAGCACTGCACATCCTCCCTTCCCTGAGACTACAGCACTGCACATCCTCCCTTCCCTGAGACTACAGCACTGCACGTCCTCCCTCCCCTGAGACTGCAGCACTGCACGTCCTCCCTCCCCTGAGACTGCAGCACTGCACGTCCTCCCTTCCCTGAGACTACAGCACTGCACGTCCTCCCTTCCCTGAGACTACAGCACTGCACGTCCTCCCTTCCCTGAGACTACAGCACTGCACGTCCTCCCTCCCCTGAGACTGCAGCACTGCACTTCCTTCCCTTCAGAGGTCCCTGGTTTATACCTATGACTGCAGGATGAGGGGCCGAGGATCCACCAGTTCTTCTGGACATAGACACAGCGCTGTGGGCGGGGCTTGTGTGGGGGCGGTCTGATCGTGTAGAAGAAAGCGGTAGTCTATGAAGACACAAACCAGATAAGACACAATCAAATAAATTTTTTTCCTCTGGGAAAGTTGGGTGACAATCAATAGGATCAACAGCAAAGTTGTAAAAGAGGATGTCACCCAGCTTTCCTAGAACCCTGAATGGCAGCAATACAGGACATATTTCACTGCACACATGATAAATTAACCATTTCTGCTTTGAGGGGGTCACCCATTGGATGTCAGTCATCTTTCCCAGGATCAGATATAACTGATGAATATATGGAGTTTGTGTCATATACCTGTGAGGCATCTCTTGTACGGGGGAGCCCTTGGTGGAGGAGTCACTGCCCGTTTTGTGGGTCGCCCCTCCAGGGATGACCCTGCCGGACAGCTCTGCGGTCACAGCGCTGGCGTTCTTCGCTTTCTGCCTGGCGACCATCAGTCTCTGGTTCTCCATCAGCCCCAGGATCATGTCTTTCTGCTCCTGCAGCTGCCGCTTCTGCTCCTCGATCAGCTTCTGCTGGAAGGCGTGACGGTTCTCAAAGTTCTCTCCATAAGTGGGGATCTTCTTGTGGTGGTCGGACCCCTGGGGGGTGCTGCGGGACTGCAGACGATGCTGCTCCAGCTCTTCAGGTGTGAGGGACGCATGCTGGGCTGTCACCTGCCAGGCGTGCCTGGGACCTGCTGGAAGCTTCTCTGCCACTTTCCTCTGGGATGTGACTGGAGGGTCGGGCTTAGTGTTTCCGCTCTCCATCACCTACAAACCACGAGGAGACAATGTCATACCAGAGGCAGCTACACCCCCAACCCCTATGTGACATCCATATAGGGGACACAGGACAGCTCCTTTACCCTGTATGTATTATGGTGACAGGAGGAGTTACCTTTGGCTCTATGGTCTGTTGACTGCTGACAGTCACCTCTTCGCTGTTCAGTTTGTGACCCTTGACAGATGAGGCTATGGACAGGAGGGCCGCCATCTTCCTCTTAGTCTCCTCTTTACGAGCCTCCAGCTCTCTCTTCTCCTTCTCTCCTCGGCACCAGAGCTGCCACTCCATCAGGCAGCGCCGCAGGAGGCGCCGGTTGTAACACTCCGCCGCAGCCTGCTGCTTCCTGGGAGGATATAGAGTCAGTGATGAGCAAAGTGCAGCCTGGTGAAAGTATGTGGCCCCGGTCACACTAGCAGGGGCCAAGAACTGGACCACAGAGAGGTAATGAGGAGGCAAACTGCCCAGGAAAGCAACACCAGCACCAGGACTGTTCATCCAGAGCACCGTGGCGGAGCACAAACCTGAGGACACTGCGTACAATGTCAGATGGCTGCTGGAAAGGAGTAAAGCTACTGGTGGAGCGACAAAACAGAGAGACAGACTGCGATGGAGACAGCGGTGCTGAGGGTATTAGAGGCCAAAGAAACAAAACTGTGCAGAGGAGCTTTACCCTGACCGGGCCCTGTAATATGTGATATTATACGGAAGGAATCGGGGAGTGCGACTAGAGGGGAAAGTATGGCTACTGGTCAGGATAAAAACCAGCACAAATGGGAGGGGCTCTGACAACCTACATAGTTGTCACCGCTAATAACGCGGTGATCTTCAGATGGGTCAGTACATGATGGAGAGATGAGGAGGTGATAGATGATGTCACTTACATTAATAATACATTTTATTTATATAGCGCCAACATATTCCGCAGCACTGTACAACTTGTACATTATTACATTGTTTTTACCAGTTTTTTCTGCTGCAAATTTTCCCAAAATTTTATACAAATTGCTGGAAAAAAAAAAAAGTGGCAAAAACAAAATTTTACTTCTGTGCTGACTAGAGCTCATGGTCAGATCGGGGGCGCTCAGGTGATCTCGGTGCCGGCCCAGTTACCTGTTCTGCTCCCTCAGGTCCTTCTCCATCTGATGGCTCTCCCGATCCATATTCTCTGACCACACATGGTCCCTCCAAGCCCGAAACGTCCTCAGCTGCAGCTTCCAGTCGGCCAGGGCCCGGGCCTTCCCCATCTTCACCCTGCTCTCCAGGGCCAGCTTGTACCAGATGGAGAAGTGTTTCTGAAGACACTGACAAGACAAGAAGGTCTGATCAGTGCGGGGGGAGATCCCATCTAGAAGATCCCGTAATACCAGGAGGAGAGGAGGGCCCCGCACTGTACACTGTACACAAGACAAGGAGGTCTGATCAGTGTGGGGAGAGATCCCATCTAGAAGATCCCATAATACCAGGAGGAGAGGAGGGCCCCGCACTGTACACTGTACACAAGACAAGATCTGATCAGTGCGGGGGGAGATCCCATCTAGAAGATCCCAATACCAGGAGGGGAGGGGGGGCCCGCACTGTACACTGTACACAAGACAAGGGGTCTGACGTGCGGGGGGGACCCACGAGCCCGAACCAGGAGGAGGGGGGCCCCGCACTGACCGTACCAAGCAAGGAGGCTGTCAGTGTGGGGGAGATCCCATCTAGAAGATCCCATAATACCAGGAGGAGAGGAGGGCCCCGCACTGTACACTGACACCTGTACGCACTATCGTCTCCGTCTGACTATTACAACCCCGTGGTCTCTCACCCTGTGGTTTTCGGCATAGACCTTATGGAGCAGCTCTTGGATCTTGGCCTGGTTCTGGAGTCTTCTCCTCTCCGGCTCCTCCTCCTCGCCTGCCGCCCGTTGCTGCAGCACCTCTTTCCTCCGCTCCAGCTCCTGCCGCTTCCACTCTCTAGAAACAAGAGAAATCTCTAGAAATAATGACGACTGCAGACCAACATGGCCTCCCCCACCTTCCCCCAGCATGCACTGGAGTTCTCACCCAGCTTTCCCAATCTCCGGAATGATGATTCTATTTATATATCTCACTTGCCATTCAGGAGTCTAGGAAAGCTGAGTGACTAACTGCTTTACTGCTGTTTCTTTGTTAGAACCAGGGCTGTGGAGTCGGTACGCCAAAGCCCCGACTCTGACTCCTCAATTTCCCCTGACTCCGACTCCGACATACATGGCGCATGTTTAAGAGATAACTTAATTTAAGCTTTTTATCATCCTTATGATACAATAATCAAGCTATTTAGGTAGAACATAAAATATATTTATTGGATACAACTTTAGAACACAAAAAACTTTAATAAATTGCAAATATGCAAAACGCTGCAGTAAGTGGTAAAAAAACAGTTTTCAACAAAAACGTCCTGAATAACATTTGTGGAGTCTATGAATTTGTTCTGAGAAAAAGTATCGCCTCCATCAGATCCTTCAAAGATGACCTCAAATCGGATCGAATTATTTTAAGGCTAGAGAACAGCCTCTCTACACTAACTTGGGTTGGTGGCAAAGTGGTGACCACATGGGCAAGATCTCTAACAATCTCGGGGTATAAAGGAATTGCCTCCTGCACAGTCAGTTTTGATGATCGGTTGAACTCTTCTACTTCTTTGAGAGCAAGTGAAAAATTTTGCTGAAATACAGTCAGTTTGTTTGCTATGGGAATGGAATCTTTTTCTCTGCGGCAACGCTTTGCCTGATCCATGTCATCCAAATACTTTTCAAAGTTAAACTCTTCATCTGATGAGGCTGAAGATATGGTGGCAGTAGCACTGGCAAGACCCAATTCCTCTTGCTCTTGGCAGTCCTGTAGCCCACTCATCCTAATTGCTACCTCAGCCAGAGCTTCTTTTCCTTTAGTAATCTGTTGATTGTGGAGTCGGAGTCGGAGTCGTTGCCGCAGAGAAAAAGATTCCATTCCCATAGCAAACAAACTGACTGTATTTCAGCAAAATTTTTCACTTGCTCTCAAAGAAGTAGAAGAGTTCAACCGATCATCAAAACTGACTGTGCAGGAGGCAATTCCTTTATACCCCGAGATTGTTAGAGATCTTGCCCATGTGGTCACCGCTTTGCCACCAACCCAAGTTAGTGTAGAGAGGCTGTTCTCTAGCCTTAAAATAATTCGATCCGATTTGAGGTCATCTTTGAAGGATCTGATGGAGGCGATACTTTTTCTCAGAACAAATTCATAGACTCCACAAATGTTATTCAGGACGTTTTTGTTGAAAACTGTTTTTTTACCACTTACTGCAGCGTTTTGCATATTTGCAATTTATTAAAGTTTTTTGTGTTCTAAAGTTGTATCCAATAAATATATTTTATGTTCTACCTAAATAGCTTGATTATTGTATCATAAGGACGATAAAAAGCTTAAATTAAGTTATCTCTTAAACATGCGCCATGTATGTCGGAGTCGGAGTCAGGGGAAATTGAGGAGTCAGAATCGGGGCTTTGGCGTTCCTCAGTTACAGGAACAGGACTGTGGGCTTCCATCTCAGACATACTGAATCCAAAGTTTTCTTCTAACTGTTCTTCACCTTCCTTATTCTCATTCGTCAGTTTAATTGTACTTATCATGTTTGAAGCATTGTCCGTTACAATAGCAAGAACCTGTTCTTTTTTGAGTTCATAATCTTCCAGAACATTTTCCACTAAGGCCTGGAGAAACTGACTGGTGTGTTGAGCTTTAGTATCCTTTACTGCCAGTGTCTTGGTAACAAATTTTTTGTTGTCACAAACAAATCTTACATTTATAGCAAAATAGTTCACTCTGTGATGCATGCAGGCATCCATTTTAAGATATATTAAGCGTCTCTTGAGAATCTTTTTAAGATGTTCTTTTTGGTTAAGGGCTTCTTCAATCACTAATTTTCAATACTATGTCTTTCCAGAGAAACACCAAGTTTGCGGGCCATTTCTCCATTAAGAGCTTTAAAACTTGGTCGAGCAAATAATGATAATGGTACACCGTCCTTCACAACAAGCTCTATGAGCTGTCTTTTAAACACATCTGCTGTCATTGTTACAGTAATTTTGTCACTTAGAAAATATCTTGTTACTGATGTTTGAGACAATCTTTCATCCTCCGTTGCCTGGCGGGAAGTGCTGGGCACTGGTTTCTTGGTGTCACTCTGATCCTTCTCAGTCACAGATTTGAAAACTTCTGGGTGGAAGCGGCTTAAATGTCTTTTTAGATTGGAAGCTCTCGTAGGAGCGTTTTTCTCTGACATCACAGCATTTGTTCTCATCTGGGTCACTTATCTTACACTGACACACAAAATATTTTTTATCTTCAGTTAGTGTGAAATGCTCAAATACAGCTGACTTCATAGGAAGCTTCTTAGACATTTTATAATGATATAAATTTGTTTTCAAAATAATTTTGTCCTATAAAAAAAAAAGGTATATTGTAATATCTGAAAGAATAGCGAGTATAACTTTGGATGGAAATAAAACAAACTATGCATAAATCAATAGTACAGCTATCGATATGTCATGATAAATAAAAAGTTTGTAATATATGTTTTATTAGGTCTCTTTACTCTGAACTTTCAGTATCACACTTTTCTCTGGATACAGCTCACTAAGGGCCTGATGTGTGAAAACTGTCTTGGTCTAAGACTTTCTTCGTTACCCATAGCAACCAGTCAGAGCTCACAGCAACCAATCAGAGCTCTGCTTTCATTTCTCCAGAGCACTACATGAAAGGGGAGCTCTGATTGGTTGCTATGGGCAACAAAGAAACTTCTACACCTAGACAGTTTCATACATCAGGCCCTGGGTGTTTTACATCATACTGCTTCACAATCTACAAAGTGCTAGATAACAAAGCCTTGGCAAGTGGCAGCAGCTTCTACACCCATAGTACTTTCTCACATGTGTGTTTCTGTATTTCTAAGTTTGAGATGTTAGAAAACAGTTTCCCCCCTTCTATTCTATGTATAGCATATATAAGCCATCTGAGCAGAGCAGCTAACCTCTCCAAACATGAGCTCAGAGGAGAAGCAAACTAACACAAAGCATACAGAGAGAACATACACTGGACAATTGATTTATGCAGTTTATTGAAAGTTTAGATATACTAAGAAGAAGTACTTGCCTTAAAGGAGTTCTCAGTCTCAGCACAATGATTCACTTGCTGACAAGCAGTCACTCTGTGTCCTCGGGCTGTGGGTGGGTCTCCAGCACAATTACAGATAAAGTCAAGCTTTTCAGTCCTCACAATCACAACACTTGTATCTTTTGCTTACTCCAGATAATGGTGCTAAACCTTATAGGTTCACTCAGAACTCAGTCCCATCATTATATGAGGAATAGAACAGACCTTTACAGGACATTTCATCATTTTCAACATTTCATCATTTTCCCAAATTCTTATGAAAATATATTCAGCACATACTACATTGTACTACTAACTGTACCAATTTATTATATATTTTGGGAGTCGGAGTCGGTCCATTTTATACCGACTCCGACTCCACCAAAATAGGCACCGACTCCGACTCCACGACTCCGACTCCACAGCCCTGGTTAGAACCTTTCTAAAAATATATGTTCGTGACTATATGGCCGTACTACAGTAGATATCACCCAGCTTTCCCAGAACCCAGAATGGTGAAGACAGATACACAGCGATACAGAAGACATAGATCTGTCCGTGCCATTCAGCAGTCTGGAAAAGCTGGGTGACAGTAACATGCTCTATGTGTGCAGCTGGCTAACACTGCTGTGTGTCATGACGGCCGTCTCTCTTACACTCTCCTCGCCTCCTCCATGACTTTCTTGCGCTCGTTCATCTCTTTGCGCAGTTTCACCATCTCCCTCTGGATCTCCTCCTCCTCCATCTTGGCCTTCAGCGCCCTCTGCCTGTTCTCTTCCTGAATCAGTATCTGAGCCTCGGATACGGCCGACTTCTTCAGCGCCAGCTCCTGTCTGCGCCTCTCCGCCTCCCTCTGCCGCCGCGCCCGGTTCTCTTTGACCTGCGCCAATCATAAGACATGGAATTAAAAGGATTTGTTTTAAGGTAAAGTCCATAAGCTGAACCCCGGACCATGGAACGACATTCCGCAATATGGGATCTGGTCAGAAGAGCTGACAATCTAACAGGGGTGCAGGGGAGAGGCAACGCAGATGAGACAAAGGGTGCCCACAGTGTCCTCTATAATCTAAGATAAAGCAAAGACTCCTCAGGCTGGTCAGAGGTGCGGTGCCCTAAAGAAGCAAAGCAGCACTGTAAAGTATGGGATAGAGCATCGTACTTAAAGGGGTTGCCCAGTCTTTTGAAACTTCTGAGGAGGGAGGGGTGAGGGGTGGATTTAAGACCACCACAGAAGGCACTGGCGGGGTCCAACTACTGGGTAGGAGCCAAGAACAAGGACACCCCCCACATGTCCTTACATTATCCTTCGCCCACCTGTTGGTGTCGCACTTCCATGGTGACTCTTGGGTCTCTCTGTTTTGGGGTTTTCGTGCTCTTCTCACTCCTGAGACTTTCCAGTATCCCAGAATCCACCACTTCTTTCTGGAGAAGTTCCTGCAGGAAATCCTGAGAGTTCTCCGTCTCCTTCTCCAGATAATTGTAGAGATCTGCAAGACACGGTAAGTGAATTCTGGGCGACACAAGAGCGCTGCTCCGAAGATACCCAGGGACAGAGATGTCTGGATATGGGCAGAACAGGGAAGGACTATAGCGGCGGATAGTGGCACTGGGACTATAGCGGCCGGCGAGGGCACCGAGACTATGGCAGCAGGTGGTGGCACCAAGACTATAGCGGCCGGCGAGGGCACCGAGACTATGGCAGCAGGTGGTGGCACCAAGACTATAGCGGCCGGCGGGGGCACCGAGACTATAGCGGCCGGCGGGGGCACCGAGACTATGGCAGCAGGTGGTGGCACTGGGACTATAGCTCCGGCAAAGGCACCAAGACTATGGCAGCAGGTGGTGGCACTGGGACTATAGCGGTCGGCAGGGGCACCGAGACTATGGCAGCAGGTGGTGGCACGGGACTATAGCGGCCGGCGGGGGCACCGAGACTATGGCAGCAGGGGGGCACTGGGACACGGCCGGCGGGGGCACCGAGACTATGGCAGCAGGTGGTGGCACTGGGCGCATAGCGGCCGGCGAGGGCACCAAGACTATGGCAGCCGGTGGGGGCACTGGGACTATAGCGGCCGGCGGGGGCACCGAGACTATGGCAGCAGGTGGTGGCACGGCAACTATAGCTACCGGCGGGGGCACCAAGACTATGGCGGCAGGGGGGGGCCGGTGGGGCACCGAGACTATACAGCAGGTGGTGGCACTGGGACTATAGCGGCCGGCGGGGGCACCGAGACTATGGCAGCAGGTGGGGGCACTGGGACTATAGCGGCCGGCAAGGGCACCAAGACTATGGCAGCAGGTGGTGGCACTGGGACTATAGCTACCGGCAAGGGCACCGAGACTATGACAGCAGGTGGTGGCACGGCAACTATAGCTACCGGCGGGGGGCACCAAGACTATGGCAGCAGGTGGTGTCACTGGGACTGTAGCGGCCGGTGGGGCACCGAGACTATGGCAGCAGGCGGTGGCACTGGGACTATGGCGGTGGTGGCACTGGGCTGTGCATGACTTCTGTGTCTCGCCATTTGCCATTCTTCAGTAGCCCCACACAGAGAATGCAGTAGAGGGTGAGGTCAGACCCCATGACGGCCCCCACACATCATAGAGACCTACCGTCAAACCTGCTGTACTGGATGAACTCGGGAGGAGAAGGTTTCGAGGGCTCGACAGCGTCCACCACAGGTTCGTTGTCGCCATCGCTCAGAAGCTCCAGCTTTAGCTTATTGCTCAGCCACTCGCTGAGCAGATCCTGGGCTGAAGAGTAAAACAATAATGTCAGAAACTACATCCCCATCATCCTACAACAAGCTGCTGCTGACGGATCTACTTCTGGCTTGTGTGCAGGCCGGGACAGTGTCCGAGTGTCCGACTCCTCCTCTCTGGATACTCAAGTGTTAATATATTCACTGGATAGAAATGGCAGCCGGAGGAGGAGGAGGAGGAGGAAACCGTAACACACAGAAGACGACCACAAGATCCATCAAAACCAACTTGTAGACAGTTTCCAAAAAACAAGACTGTGAGCTCCTCAGGGGTGTTACCTTCAGTATAGGCATCGTCATGGTCGTGCAGCTGGTCCACCGACTGCAGGCTCAGCGCTGGGTGCGGGGGTCTCTGGGGGCGCTGGGCCGGCTTCTTGGGGGAAAACACTTCAGATACAGCAAATTCTGAGGCCTGCTCCACCCTCTGTGGATAGGAGGCAAAAACAATCAGAAAACCGGAGATGAGAGCGCAGGGGAGTCAATAAACACTACAGCTGAGGACGCTAATGAACGTAACACACAGGACTGAGGGGAGACTAATAAATGTAACACACCCGCCAGGACGCTAATAAATGTAACACACCGAGGACGCTAATAAATGTAACACACCGCACCGAGGCACGCCCTAATAAATGTAACACACCGAGGACGCTAATAAATGTAACACACAGGACTGAGGGGAGACTAATAAATGTAACACACCGAGGACGCTAATAAATGTAACACACCGAGGACACTCATAAATGTAACACACAGGACTGAGGGGAGACCTAATAAATGTAACACACCGAGGACCTAATAAATGCCTCCGAGGACTGAACACACCGACCACTCATAAATGTAACACACAGGACTGAGGGGAGAAATAAATACACACCGAGGACCTATAAATTAACACACCGCGCTAATAAAGTACACACCGGGACACTCATAAATGTAACACACAGGACTGAGGGGAGACTAATAAATGTAACACACCGAGGACACTAATAAATGTAACACACAGGACTGAGGGGAGACCAAACCCACCCAGGGCCAAAAAAACACACACAAAACTAATAAATGTAACACACAGGACTGAGGGGAGACTAATAAATGTAACACACCGAGGGCGCCAAAAAAAACACACCGAGGACACTAACAAATGTAACACACAGGACTGAGGGGAGACTAATAAATGTAACACACCGAGGACGCTAATAAATGTAACACACAGGACTGAGGGGAGACTAATAAATGTAACACACCGAGGACGCTAATAAATGTAACACACCGAGGACACTAATAAATGTAACACACAGGACTGAGGGGAGACTAATAAATGTAACACACCGGACGCTAATAAATGTAACACACAGGACTGAGGGGAGACTAATAAATGTAACACACCGAGGACGCTAATAAATGTAACACACCGAGGACACTAATAAATGTAACACACAGGACTGAGGGGAGACTAATAAATGTAACACACCGAGGACGCTAATAAATGTAACACACAGGACTGAGGGGAGACTAATAAATGTAACACACCGAGGACACTAATAAAGACACACAGGACTGAGGGGAGACTAATAAATGTAACACACCGAGGACGCTAATAAATGTAACACACCGAGGACGCTAATAAATGTAACACACAGGACTGAGGGGAGACTAATAAATGTAACACACCGAGGACGCTAATAAATGTAACACACCGAGGACACTAACAAATGTAACCCACAGGACTGAGGGGAGACTAATAAATGTAACACACCAAGGACACTAATAAGTGTAACACACCGAGGACACTAATAAATGTAACACACAGGACTGAGGGGAGACTAATAAATGTAACACACCGAGGATGCTAATAAATGTAACACACCGAGGACACTAATAAATGTAACACACAGGACTGAGGGGAGACTAATAAATGTAACACACCGAGGACGCTAATAAATGTAACACACAGGACTGAGGGGACACTAATAAATGTAACACACCGAGGAGCTAATAAATGTAACACACCGAGGACACTAATAAATGTAACACACAGGACTGAGGGGAGACTAATAAATGTAACACACGGAGGACGCTAATAAATGTAACACACAGGACTGAGGGGAGACTAATAAATGTAACACACCGAGGACGCTAATAAATGTAACACACCGAGGACACTAATAAATGTAACACACAGGACTGAGGGGAGACTAATAAATGTAACACACGGAGGACGCAATAAATGCAACACACAGGACTTAGGGGAGACTAATAAATGTAACACACCGAGGACACTAATAAATGTAACACACAGGACTGAGGGGAGACTAATAAATGTAACACACGGAGGACGCTAATAAATGTAACACACAGGACTGAGGGGAGACTAATAAATGTAACACACCGAGGACGCTAATAAATGTAACACACCGAGGACACTAATAAATGTAACACACCGAGGACACCATAAATGTAACACACAGGACTGAGGGGAGACTAATAAATGTAACACACCGAGGACACTAATAAATGTAACACACAGGACTGAGGGGAGACACAAATGTAAACATGGAGGACACTAATAA
Source organism: Leptodactylus fallax (assembly GCA_947044405.1). NCBI lineage: Eukaryota > Metazoa > Chordata > Amphibia > Anura > Leptodactylidae > Leptodactylus > Leptodactylus fallax. Next base: position 222,968 of record CAMRHE010000485.1, read on the forward strand.
ATGTAACACACAGGACTGAGGGGAGACTAATAAATGTAACACACCGAGGACGCTAATAAATGTAACACACAGGACTGAGGGGACACTAATAAAACACACCAAGGCACAAATGTAACACACCGAGGACACTAATAAATGTAACACACAGGACTGAGGGGAGACTAATAAATGTAACACACCGAGACCGCTAATAAATGTAACACACAGGACTGAGGGGAGACTAATAAATGTAACACACCGAGGACGCTAATAAATGTAACACACAGGACTGAGGGGAGACTAATAAATGTAACACACCGAGGACGCTAATAAATGTAACACACAGGACTGAGGGGACACTAATAAATGTAACACACGGAGGACACTAATAAATGTAACACACAGGACTGAGAGGAGACTAATAAATGTAACACACCGAGGATGCTAATAAATGTAACACACCGATGACACTAATAAATGTAACACACAGGACTGAGGGGAGACAAAACACACGGCTAATAAATGTAACACACCGAGGACGCTAATAAATGTAACACACAGGACTGAGGGGAGACTAATAAATGTAACACACCGGAGGACGCTAATAAATGTAACACACAGGACTGAGGGGACACAATAAGACACTCGAGGACGCTAATAAATGTAACACACCGAGGACGCTAATAAATGTAACACACAGGACTGAGGGGAGACTAATAAATGTAACACACGGAGGACGCTAATAAATGTAACACACAGGACTGAGGGGAGACTAATAAATGTCCACCGGGCGCTAATAAATGTAACACACCGAGGACGCTAATAAATGTAACCCACAGGACTGAGGGGAGACTAATAAATGTAACACACCGAGGACGCTAATAAATGTAACACACAGGACTGAGGGGAGACTAATAAATGTAACACACGGAGGACGCTAATAAATGTAACACACAGGACTGAGGGGAGACTAATAAATGTAACACACGGAGGACGCTAATAAATGTAACACACAGGACTGAGGGGAGACTAATAAATGTAACACACGGAGGGGAGGCTAATAAATGTAACACCGGGGACGCAATAAAGGACCTACCGGGGAGACTAATAAATGTAACACACCGAGGACGCTAATAAATGTAACACACAGGACTGAGGGGAGACTAATAAATGTAACACACGGAGGACGCTAATAAATGTAACCCACAGCTTCCAGGATTTTACTACCTCCTATCAGTGCGAGTAGTCCGCTGCAGTGTGTCTGTGTCTCCAGCAGGTGGCGCTCACCTCCAGGATAAATCACTGCAGAATCTTCTTGTAATATCTCAGGAAGGTTTTATATAAATGTGGATAATTAAAGATTCTAGAAGTTTCCATGTGCAGACCTCTGCTTAATGTCTGTGACTGAGAACATTCTAGTATCCCTGTACATAGCTGGTCCTGCTCTCTGCTGAGGGGTTGTTACAATTGTATCCAGTCCTGACAATGCTCTGTGAGCTAAACACATCAGCAGTTTGCTACAATGTATCAGAGCATTATCTGGACTGGATACAACTGTAACAACCCCTCAGCTGAGGGCAGGACCAGCTATGTACAGGATTAGTAGAATGTTCTGACAGCGGAAATCGGGGAGCACAAAGTCACCGTCCTGTGATACAACTTTATTACCCGCAGTGGGGACCAGATGTCACTGACAGCAGGTCATGTGACCCTGGGGATCCTATCAGACAAGCGGCTGGCGCTGTGTGACACATTCTGGATGGAGACAGTTCAGACACAGACGCGCTCCTGGGCGCAGTACAGTCTGCCCAGTCATGGCCACACCCCATGATTTATAGATTTACCATGGGGGGGAGGGGCGTCACCCACCAAAATGTGACATAAGGAAAAAAGAAGTTAAATCTGGATATGTGGAAACAGTGTATCCAAGCCAGGACTTGTATCTAAGCCAGCAGTGTCCGTACCTTAATCCAGTGCTCCACATTGTCATAGTCAAAAGCTGGCTGTGAAAGAGAAAGATCCGGAATATTATATCATGTGACAGAACAAGCTATGCAGAGACAGCGGAAGTGTATCTAACCCTACCCTGTGCGATACTGCCTGCTCAGCTGTGTATCTAACCCTACCCTGTGCGATACTGCCTGCTCAGCTGTGTATCTAACCCTACCCTGTGCGATACTGCCTGCTCAGCTGTGTATCTAACCCTACCCTGTGCGATACTGCCTGCTCAGCTGTGTATCTAACCCTACCCTGTGCGATACTGCCTGCTCAGCTGTGTATCCCCTAACCCTGGGCCCGCCAGCGGTACAACAGGGGAACTGCCTGCTGAGCTGTGTATCTAACCCACCCGGGACTTTGCTCAGCGTGTTTACCCCCCCCCCCTACCCTGTGCGATACTGCCTGCTCAGCTGTGTATCTAACCCTACCCTGTGCGATACTGCCTGCTCAGCTGTGTATCTAACCCTACCCTGTGCGATACTGCCTGCTCAGCTGTGTATCTAACCCTACCCTGTGTGATACTGCCTGCTCAGCTGTGTATCTAACCCTATCCTGTGTGATACAGTCTGCTCAGCTGTGTATCTAATCCTACCCTGTGTGATACTGTCTGCTGAGCTGTGTATCTAATCATACTGTGTGTGATACTGCCTGCTGAGCTGTGTATCTAATCCTACCCTGTGTGATACTGCCTGCTGAGCTGTGTGCATCTAATCCTATTGTGTGTGATACTGCCTGCTGAGCTGTTCAACCCCTGTGTGAACGCCGCTCAGCTGTGTATCTAATCCTACCCTGTGTGATACTGCCCACTGAGCTGTGTATCTAATCCTATCATGTGTGTATCTCATCTCCTGAGATAACATCCAGGCCCTGACCTTGGCCTTGCCCCCCGTGCTCTGCCTCCTCCAGCGGTACAGCTCTGGCCTGTGGCCCCCGGCCCTCATGGCGTCTCCTTCTCCTCTCAGCATCCTCCTGTCCTGCACCGAGCTCACCTGCCGGCACAGGCGCAGACACACCGCGCGATGACGGGAGTTGTAGTCCTGCAGAGAAACCTCTCCCTTTCCTTAGTTAGAAGCCACAACATAACTGAACTACAAATCCCGCAATGCCCTAGAAGCAACGGCAGCGTCCTCCGGTTTCCATAGTTACATTACGCTTAGAACGCAGAGACGTGTCACATGACTTGTAAGAGGTCGTTCAGTGATGACGTTTACACCACTGATTGGTTGGTGAGAGTGATGTAGAAAGGACGCGTCTTCCTTCATTGCTGCACATGTAAGTAATGAGATTTTAGTCTAATTATTCGTGTAGTGTGTACAGAGCCTTATCACGTGTTTCTGGTCTGGTCGGTCTTTTCCCCATTCATATACAGCAGGCCATAGACATCAGGGGAGGGCGATCCTGTACACACAGCCTCAGAACCTGTATACTGTGTGTTCATGGGTCTGACACATGTGGTGTGGATGATAAATCGCCTGCAGAGTCTGTAGTGCAGTCTGTGACTCCATGGTCCTACACAGAGACATAACGTGCCGCTGTGTTGGGCGCTGTTCACATTTTGTGACATAAACGTGTTTTATTGAATGAACAGGTAGAGGCCAAAACTGAATCTTCTTGCCCTCCATTGTGCCGGTATACACAGGATGTATACCCCAATGAGGTGCCAGCAGGTTATCCTGGGTGTATGGCGCCTGCACAGGCAGTAGCGCTGTACCTGCCCCTGGTCTCCTCTGTGTGATATTCCACAAGAGGTTTGTATCACCTCCAGGACCCCGCTGTGTGGAGAGCGGCCTGACGAATCCCCCGGCTAAGCCTCTGGGTGGGCACATATAGCTCCCTGTCCTGCCTATAGGTGCCCCCCAGATGTGGGAACCCCCAAGGATACCCCATAAATGTCTATGGTTTGAATACCCCATTTTTGGTCCAGGGATGAATGGGTTAATACACGTCCTGTTGCTTCCTACACTTGTGTTCACCTCGTGTTCTGTGTCCTGACAGGAGCGGTGCCGGATCATGATGAAGTTGGCGATTAGTAAGGTCACCGGCAGCGCCCGCTGCGGGGTCATTACCAGTCTGGGTCCCTGCGGGGAAAAGACGCTGGAGGTCCCGGGATGTCTCCTCTACACACGGACAGCGTCACCCCCTCATCTTACCCATGATACCCTGCAGAACATCAGCGGAGTACCTACAGTGACCCACCTCACACTGTCCACACTGTAAGGGTACAGTACAGGCACTGTGGGGAAGCAAGGTCCAGAGCAGCACAGAGTATTTCAGGAGAGGAGTGTGCTGATCTTATAGAGGAGGTCACAGGGTGAGAGTTACATAGTGGGAGGAGCAGGGCCCCAGCAGTACAGAGTATTTCAGGAGAGGAGTGTGCTGATCTTATAGGGGAGGTCACAGGGTGAGAGTTACATAGTGTGAGGAGCAGGGTCCCCAGCAGCACAGAGTATTTCAGGAGAGGAGTGTGCTGATCTTATAGGGGAGGTCACAGGGTGAGAGTTACATAGTGTGAGGAGCAGGGTCCCCAGCAGCACAGAGTATTTCAGGAGAGGAATGTGCTGATCTTATAGGGGAGGTCACAGGGTGAGAGTTACATAGTGTGAGGAGCAGGGTCCCCAGCAGCACAGAGTATTTCAGGAGAGGAATGTGCTGATCTTATAGGGGAGGTCACAGGGTGAGAGTTACATAGTGGGAGGAGCAGGGTCCCCAGCAGCACAGAGTATTTCAAGAGAGTGTTGCTGGTGTTCTACGGGCAGTAAGCAGGTATATAGATCATTCAGCAGTCATGTAACCAACAGATCCTGACACTGTGACTCTCTACAGGGCAGAACATCAGGAAGTCCTGGAGGAATATAAAGAGGGGGTCGGGAAGTTTGCTGGTGAGTAGATGGATGGAGATATCTATCTATCTATCTATCTATCTATCTATCTATCTATCTATCTATCTATCTATCTCATATTTATCCTTTATTATTATTATTATTATTGTTTATATAACACCATTAATTTCATGGTGCTCTGTACATTATTATAGTAATTCCATGGTGCTCTGTACATTATTATATTAATTCCATGGTGCTCTGTACATTATTATATTAATTCCATGGTGCTGTACATTATTATATTAATTCCATGGTGCGCTGTACATTATTATATTAATCCCATGGTGCTGTACATTATTATATTAATTCCATGGTGCCTGTACATTATTATATTAATTCCATGGTGCTCTGTACATTATTATATTAATTCCATGGTGCTCTGTACATTATTATATTAATCCCATGGTGCTGTACATTATTATATTAATTCCATGGTGCTCTGTACATTATTATATTAATCCCATGGTGCTCTGTACATTATTATATTAATCCCATGGTGCTCTGTACATTATTATATTATTTCCATTGTGCTGTACATTATTATATTAATTCCATGGTGCTGTACATTATTATAGTAATTCCATGGTGCTCTGTACATTATTATATTAATTCCATGGTGCTCTGTACATTATTATATTAATCCCATGGTGTTCTGTACATTATTATATTAATCCCATGGTGTTCTGTACATTATTATATTAATTCCATGGTGCTCTGTACATTATTATATTAATTCCATGGTGCTGTACATTATTATATTAATCCCATGGTGCTGTACATTATTATATTAATCCCATGGTGCTCTGTACATTATTATATTAATTCCATGGTGCCTGTACATTATTATATTAATTCCATGGTGCCTGTACATTATTATATTAATTCCATGGTGCTCTGTACATTATTATATTAATTCCATGGTGCTCTGTACATTATTATAGTAATTCCATGGTGCTCTGTACATTATTATATTAATTCCATGTGCTGTACATTATTATATTAATTCCATGGTGCTGTACATTATTATATTATTTCCATGGTGCTCTGTACATTATTATATTAATTCCATGGTGCTCTGTACATTATTATATTAATTCCATGGTGCTCTGTACATTATTATAGTAATTCCATGGTGCTCTGTACATTATTATAGTAATTCCATGGTGCTCTGTACATTATTATATTAATTCCATGTGCTGTACATTATTATATTAATTCCATGGTGCTCTGTACATTATTATATTAATTCCATGGTGCTCTGTACATTATTATAGTAATTCCATGGTGCTCTGTACATTATTATAGTAATTCCATGGTGCTCTGTACATTATTATATTAATTCCATGGTGCTGTACATTATTATATTAATTCCATGGTGCTCTGTACATTATTATATTAATTCCATGGTGCTCTGTACATTATTATAGTAATTCCATGGTGTTGTACATTATTATATTAATTCCATGGTGCTCTGTACATTATTATATTAATCCCATGGTGCTCTGTACATTATTATATTAATCCCATGGTGCTCTGTACATTATTATATTAATTCCATCCAGTGCTGTACATTATTATATTAATTCCATAGTGCTGTACATTATTATATTAATTCCATGGTGCTCTGTACATTATTATAGTAATTCCATGTGCTGTACATTATTATATTAATCCCATGGTGCTGTACATTATTATATTAATTCCATGGTGCTCTGTACATTATTAGATTAATTCCATGGTGCTCTGTACATTATTAGATTAATTCCATGGTGCTCTGTACATTATTAGATTAATTCCATGGTGCTCTGTACATTATTATATTAATTCCATGGTGCTCTGTACATTATTATATTAATTCCATTGTGCTGTACATTATTATATTATTACCATGGTGCTCTGTACATTATTATATTAATTCCATGGTGCTGTACATTATTATATTATTCCATGGTGCTCTGTACATTATTATATTAATCCCATGGTGCTCTGTACATTATTATAGTAATTCCATGGTGCTCTGTACATTATTATAGTAATCCCATGGTGCTCTGTACATTATTATATTAATTCCATGGTGCTCTGTACATTATTATATTAATCCCATGGTGCTCTGTACATTATTATATTAATCCCATGGTGCTCTGTACATTATTATAGTAATTCCATGGTGCTGTACATTATTATATTATCCCATGGTGCTCTGTACATTATTATATTAATCCCATGGTGCTCTGTACATTATTATAGTAATTCCATGGTGCCTGTACATTATTATAGTAATTCCATGGTGCTCTGTACATTATTATAGTAATTCCATGGTGCTCTGTACATTATTATATTATCCCATGGTGCTCTGTACATTATTATATTATCCCATGGTGCTCTGTACATTATTATATTAATCCCATGGTGCTGTACATTATTATAGTAATTCCATCAGCTGTACATTATTATATTAATCCCATGGTGCTGTACATTATTATATTACTCCCATGGTGCTCTGTACATTACTATATTAATCCCATGGTGCTGTACATTATTATAATAATCCCATGGTGCTCTGTACATTATTATATTAATCCCATGGTGCTCTGTACATTATTATATTAATCCCATGGTGCTCTGTACATTATTATATTACTCCCATGGTGCTCTGTACATTACTATATTAATCCTATGGAGCTTTACATTTGAGGATTTACATACAGTACACAAAATATATAAAACAAACATAATGCTAACAGTGACCAACGGGCACAGTGGGATAGAGGGCCCTGCCCGCAAGGACTTAAATCTCATATCTATGTACAGTTAGGTCCAGAACTATTTGGCCAGTGACACAATCTTCATGATTCGGGCTCGGCCAACACTTTGGATTTGATATGACACAGCTGAGATACAATAGAAGTGAAGACCTTCAGGGTTAATACAAGGGTTGAACATAAATCTCCTGTGACACGTTTAGGATTTACAGCCATTTTTCTACAAATCCTCCTCATTTCAGGGTCTCTTTAGTAATTAGACAAATTATCATTCCCATAAATAAAAAATTCATTGGTAATACGTTTGTAGAGAATCCTCTGCAGGTAATGACGGCCTGAAGTCCGGACCATGGACATCACCACACACCGGGCGTCCTCCTTTATGAGGCTTTACCAGGTCTTTACTACAATGTCTTCATTTGTTGCTTATTTGTGGATCTTTTGCCTTAAATTCTGTCTTAATCCAGTGAAAGGCTCGATCAAGTTGAGATCTGGTGATTGACTTGGCCATTCCAGAACATTCCACTTCTTTGCCTTATAAACCGCCTGAGTTGCTTTTGCATATGTTATGGAGTCATTGTCCATCTGTCCTGTGTTCTTGCAGCATTTGGTTGAATCTGAGCAGAAAGTCTCTCCCTGTACACTTCAGGATTCACCCGACTACATCTGTCACATCATCACTAAACACTAGTGACCCAGGGCCATTGGATCCATGCCTGCCCGTGACATCACACGGCCTCCACCAGGTGTTACAGAGGACGGGCTGTGCTTTGGACCAGGAGCTCTTCCAAGACTTCTCCAGACCTTCTTCCTCCATCATTCCGGTTGATCTTGGTTTCTTCTGTCCTGAATGCTGTTCCAGATCTGGGCGGCTTTTATAGATGTTTTTTGGTAAAGTCTAATCTAGTCTATTCTGTTTTTGAGGTTGATCAATGGTTTGCACTTTGTGGTGATCTCTCTGTATTTGCTTTCATGAAGTCTTCACTTTATGGTAGACTTAGATACTGTGATACACCGACTTCCTTGAGAGCGTTCTTCTCTTTATGGTAGACTTAGATACTGTGATACACCGACTTCCTTGAGAGTGTTCTTCTCTTTATGGTAGACTTAGATACTGTGATATACTGACTTCCTTGAGAGCGTTCTTCTCTTTATGGTAGACTTAGATACTGTGATACACTGACCTCTTGGAGAATGTTCTTCACTTGGGTGGATGAGGTGAAGGATTTTTCTTCACCATGGAAAGGGTTCTGTGGTCATCCACCACTCTTGCCTTCCATGGACATCCAGATCTTTTTGAGTTTCTGATCTCACCACTGCGTTTTTTTTTCTCTGCTCTCTCTCTCTCTCTCTCTCTCTCTCTCTCTCTCTCTCTCTGTTCACCCTAATGATTAGTTTCACTTCCATTGAGATTTCCTTTGACCACATGTTGTGCGTTCGCAGCAACAGCTTCCAAATGTAAATGTCACTGCCAGAATCAACTCCGGACCTGATGGATTATTGAGGCAATGGCCCGTGTAGCCCATTACATAGATTGTGTGATAATTGTATAATTACTTTTGGTCCCTTGAAGAAGAGGCAGCGACACATTACAGAGCTGTAATTCCTAAACCCTCCTCCAATTAGGATGTGAAGACCCTCAAAGTAAAGCTGAGAATCTGCACTATAAGCCCATATGGATTATATAACTGTATCCTGAATATGATAAAAAGCTAAAATGCCAAAACTTGTGTCACTGTCCAAATATGTCTGGACTTTACTGTATCTATCTATTTACATATACAAGAAATTCAGACAGCACATCCCAATGTGAACAGGTACGAGCGACTGTGGGAAAAATGCAAAAAATGCAGCAGTCTCTGTGCAGAGCACCAGGACATCTAGAGAATAGAGGTGAAAACTGCATCACCACTATTATTGGCACATAAACAGTGCCTTGCAAAAGTATTCACACCCCTTGAACTTTGTCACATTTTGTCACTTTACAACCACAAACTTAAAGAGGACCTTTCATGTCCTCCTGCACATGCGGTTTTATATACTGCTAGAAAGTCGACAGTGCACTGAATTCTGTGCCCCAGGGCTGGAGATATCGGTGCTGTTGGTTTCGGCACTGATCTCTGCCCACTGTCACAAGGGCGTTCCTTACCGCCCAGCGATGATGCTATGGACGAGTACTGTCAGGGGGAGCCGTTACTCACAGCCCAGCTAGACTGCCAGGAACGCCCTTCTGACAGTGGGCAGAGATCAGTGCCGAAACTAACAGCACCGATATCTGTCGGCTTTCTAGCAGTATATAAAACCGCATGTGCTGGAGGACATGATAGGTCCTCTATAAATGTATCTTGAGATTTTCAGTGATAACCAGCACAAAGTAGCAGATAATTGTGAAGTGGAAGGAAAATGATACATGTTTATCAAAATTGTAATCAAATAAAAATCTGAAAAGTGTGACGTGTAAAAGTCTTCGGCCCCCCCATAGCAATACTTTGTAGAGCCGCCTTTCGCCACAATTCCAGCTCCAAGTCTTTTGGGCTCGGTCTCTACCAGCTTTGCACATCTAGAGATGAGATTTCTGCCCCTTCTTCTTCTTCTTCTTCGCAGCCAGATTGGTGGAGCGTCTGTGATCAGTAATTCTCATGTCTTGCCACAGATGCTCAATGGGATTTGGGTCTGGACTGTGACTGGGCCATTCTAACACCGGAATATTCTGTGATCTAAACCATCCCCTGGAGCTCGGGCTGGAGGTTTAGGGTCATTGTCTTGCTGGAATCTCCTTCCCAGTCTCAAGTCTTTTGCAGCCTCCAGTCTCAGGTTTTCTTCCAGGATTGGCCTGTATTTATCTACTTCCATCTTCCCATCCCCTCTGAGCAGCTTCCCTGTCCCCCCAGCATGATGCTGCCCCCTATGTGCCACAGTGGGGATGACGGTATGTTCAGGGGGATGAGCAGGGTTACTTTTCCGCCACATATAGCGCTTTAAATTTAGTCCATAGAGTTCCCCTTCGGTCTCCTCTGACCAGAGCACCTTCTCCCACATGTTTGCTGTGTCCCCTATATGACTTGTGGCCATAAACTGCAGACGCCACTTCTTATGTCTTTCTTACAACAATGGTTTTCTTCTTGCCGCTCCTCCATATAGATTGGCAGATTTGTGGGGTGCGCAGTGACTTCTAGTTGTCCTGAGGACAGATTCTCCCTGTACCTGAGGATTTCTGCAGCTCCTCCACAGTGACCATGGGCCTCTTGGCTGCTTCTCTGACCAGCGCTCTCCTTGCTCACTGATCTGTTAGTTTAGGTGGTCGGCCATGTCTTGGTAGGTTTGCAGTTGTAGAATACTTTTTCCATGTTTGGATGATGGATTGAACAGCGCTCCTTGGGATGCTCAAAACTTGGGATATGTTTTTATAACCTAACCCTGCTTTACACTTCTCCACAACTTTATCGCTGAGCTGTCTGGTGAGTTCCTTGGTCTTCATGATGCTGTTTGTTCACTAGTGTTCTCTAACAAACCACTGAGGCCTTCACAGAACAGATATATTTATACTGAGACTACATTACACACGGCCGGACTCTATTAACTCATTCAGTGACTTCTATATCTCATATCTATCTATCTATCTCATATCTATCTATCTATCTATCTCATATCTATCTATCTATCTATCTATCTATATCACATCTATCTATCTCCTATCTATCTATCTATCTCATATCTATCTATCTATCTCATATCTATCTATCTATCTATCTATCTCATTATCTATCTATCTCATATCTATCTATCTATATATATATCTCATATCTATCTATCTATCTATCTATCTATCACATATCTATCTATCTATCTATCTATCTATCTATCTATCTATATCTCATATCTATCTATCTATCTCATATCTATCTATCTCATATCTATCTATCTCATATCTATCTATCTATCTCATATCTATCTATCTCATATCTATCTATCTATATATCTATCTATCTATCTATCTATCTCATATCTATCTATCTATATATCTCATATCTATCTATCTATATATCTCATATCTATCTATCTCATATCTATCTCATATCTATCTATCTATCTATCTATCTATCTCATATCTATCTATCTATCTATCTATCTCATATCTATCTATCTCATATCTATCTATCTCATATCTATCTATCTATCTATCTATATATCTCATATCTATCTATCTCATATCTATCTCTATCTATCTATCTATCTATCTATATTCTCATATCTATCTATCTATCTATCTCATATCTATCTATCTCATATCTATCTCATATCTATCTCATATCTATCTCATATCTATCTATCTTATGTCTATTTGTTTTTTACTTTCTCTCTCAGTGATGACATTTAGTTTCCCCACCCCCTCCCCTGCTCCGATGACATCACTGTCATGTTCTGTGGTCGCCCTGATGTTATTTCTTCCCCTTGTGGTGGGCGATGCAGGAAGTGACCCCAATAACAGTTCTTTCTCTGGTGTTTGTCTCTTGCAGGATTATCTGACACTTTGCTCTATTGCTCAATCAATGACACCGTTACCCCGAACCCCCCCGGATACAACACCAACAAGGTAAAGCATGGGCAGTCCTAACCTGCCACTTCTCACAGCTGGGGGTTTGTTACAATCGTATCCAGGCTAGACAATATTTTGTAAATCCTTACATCAGCAGCTGTACAAATCTGGATTTGTTACAGTGTATCAGTCTGGTATCCAGACTATTCAAATGACAGATTGTCTAGACCAGATACAATTGTAACAAACCTCAAGCTGTGAGAAGAAATAGCTTTCAGCCTCCAGATGTAAATAAGAGAGTTCTGAACTGACAATTGTGGCTTTATTCATAAGCCTTCTGATTCAGAAATAGAATTCCAACACTACAGTAAAGACTGGCACATATTCAGACAGATATGATATATTTTTGATGCTCCATTCATGTTCTTAGTCTTTGATGTTAACCCTCAGTGTCTTCCCTCCCCCTCTATAGACCGTGTCAGTCTGGGGATCAGGGGGGCGGTTGGAGCTGACGCCCCAGAAGTTTGTCTCCTTGCAGAGCGCCCTGAAGGCGGACTGGATCCAGAGTCTGAGCGATGGGGAAGTGATGGCTGACGGCTGCTCCAGGAAGAGGGCAAAGAAGTCCGTGGACCGCTCCCTGGCGTTTCTGGATGAGTGTCTCAAGCTGATGTCTGAGAGTGAGGTGAGCGCAAGGGGAGGAGTTTAGTGGGTGGACACAGGAGAACACAGAGTTAATCCGCTCTTCTTAAAGGGCTCCTCAGTTTCCGGGGCCCAGGACTCTGTAGGTGTCACCAGCTGCTGTACACTTCTTGTTCCTCCATGTTCAGACTCTGAAGCAGAAGGTGGTGATTGGCGCCATCGAGGGCGGGGATTTCCAGGAGGAGCGGCTGAGGTCCGCAAGAGAGACAGCCAAGAGACCCGTCAGTGGATTCCTGCTGGACGGATTCCAGGGAAGGAATGTGAGCCACGAGGCGAAACTGAACCTCATCTCAGCCGTCACCGCAGAGTTACCTGAGGACAAGCCGCGGTGAGCACAGGACAGGATGCAATAGAAGCAAACCCTCAGCTGTGCTGGAAGTCTGTTAGGCTCTGGATGTAAACACTAACTTGATAAAGAATCAGTTTCCTGATACAAAGCTCCAAATCCCCTGCATAGTAAAGGAACATTATAAAATCCTGCCACTAGGGGGAGCGCACTGCACGCTGTGTATACAGCTACCTGGGACCTCTACATGCAGCTCCTGAGCTCCCCCTAGTGATGGCTGCAGGCGCAGGAATATTTTATGTACCTCTAGGTCTATGCAGGGGATTTGGAGCTTTGTATCAGAAAAATGTATATACAGCAGAGGGTAGTGTGGATATAGGATAGCAGCTGGCCAGCCTTGGAAGTAACTGGAGTATGCATTGTAGTGATACCTGATAATCCAGAATATTAATCTTACCGCTATCCTCTACAGCCAATTTTGGGTGATATTTGCTGAAAGTGACATTAACCCTTCTTGTCTCCTCCAGGTTCATCCATGGCATCGGGCGGCCGGATGAGGTCATGGACTGTATAGAGCACGGCGTGGATTTGTTTGACAGCACTTTCCCGTATGAAGTGACAGAGAGAGGCTGCGCCCTGTGCTTCACCCACCAGTACCAGCCGGACCCCGAGACCGCAGGTGAACTGCAGCGCCCTGAGAAACGTGCGTTATATCAGCTTATATTAAATATCAGCCTGCGCTACATCATTATATTATTATTACACTGCGCCCTCTACTACATCATTATATTATATTATTATTACACTGCACCCTCTACTACATCATTATATTATATTATTATTACACTGCACCCTCTACTACATCATTATATTATATTATTACACTGCGCCCTCTACTACATCATTATATTATATTATTATTACACTGTGTCCTCTACTACATCATTATATTATTATTACACTGCGCCCTCTACTACATCATTATATTACATTATTATTACACTGCACCGTCTACTACATTACTATATTATTATTATTATTATTATTATTACACTGCGCCCTCTACTACATCATTATATTATTATTACACTGCCCCCTCTACTACATCATTATATTATATTATTATTACACTGCACCCTCTACTTCATCATTATATTATTATTACACTGCGCCCTCTACTACATCATTATATTATATTATTACTTACTGCGCCCTCTACTACATCATTATATTATATTATTATTACACTGTGCCCTCTACTACATCATTATATTATTATTACACTGCACCCTCTACTACATCATTATATTATATTATTATTACACTGCGCCCTCTACTACATCATTATATTATTATTACACTGCGCCCTCTACTACATCATTATATTATTATTACACTGCGCCCTCTACTACATCATTATATTATTATTACACTGCACCCTCTACTACATCATTATATTATATTATTATTACACGGCACCCTCTACTACATCATTATATTATTATTACACTGCGCCCTCTACTACATCATTATATTATATTATTACACTGCAACCTCTACTACATCATTATATTATATTATTACACTGCGCCCTCTACTACATCATTATATTATATTATTATTACACTGTGTCCTCTACTACATCATTATATTATTATTACACTGCAACCTCTACTACATCATTATATTATTATTATTATTGTTATTATTATTATTACACTGCGCCCTCTACTACATCATTATATTATTATTACACTGCAACCTCTACTACATCATTATATTATTATTACACTGCAACCTCTACTACATCATTATATTATTATTGTTATTATTATTATTACACTGCGCCCTCTACTACATCATTATATTATTATTACACTGCAACCTCTACTACATCATTATATTATATTATTATTACACTGCGCCCTCTGCTACATCATATATTATTATTATTATTATTACACTGCAACCTCTACTACATCATTATATTATATTATTATTACACTGCGCCCCCACTACATCATTATATTATATTATTATTACACTGCAACCTCTACTACATCATATTATTATTATTATTATTATTACTACACTGCGCCCTCTACTACAACATTATATTATATTATTATTACACTGCGCCCTCTACCACATCATTATATTATATTATTATTACACTGCGCCCTCTACTACATCATTATATTATATTATTATTACACTGCGCCCTCTACTACATCATTATATTATATTATTATTACACTGCACCCTCTACTACATCATTATATTATTATTAAACTGCAACCTCTACTACATCATTATATTATTATTATTATTATTATTATTATTACACTGCGCCCTCTACTACATCATTATATTATATTATTACACTGCGCCCTCTACTACATCATTATATTATATTATATTATAATATTACACTGCGCCCTCTACTACATCATTATATTATATTATATTATTGCACTGCCGCCTCTTCTACCTCCCTGATCTCCCCCACTTTTCCATACATTTCAGCGCAGTTTTCTGACGTTCTTTCACTTCAGTCCTAGTCAAGGAGGAGCTAAGTAACGGGGAGAAGAAGGAGGCGGAGTCTGAGGATTCAGAGATTGACCGATCCAGCATCTCCTCCTATGAGATCTGCCTGAAGGAGAAACGGTGCGTACAAGTTATATGTGGCTCCTCCCACATATGACATCACTGTGGCTGATGTAAAGACCTTTCTATGTGTATTCGTCATACAGTTACTCAGCTCTGCTGAGGGTTTGTTACAATTGTATCCAATCTAGACAATCCTCTTTATATACAGCCTGGACTCCAGACTGATACATTGTAACAAACTCTCAGGCCAGGGGAGATCTGTGCAGCTGATGTGTTTAGCTCTGAGGAGTCCTCACTGGCCACAATTGTAAAACACCTTCAGCTGTGGACGGGATGTTTGACCTAGATGTGCACGAGGCTGTTCCTAGTCACTGACAGCGAACAGAGATCTTAAATACCTGATACATTAAATAAAAATCTCAAGATTTTCACATTTTCCTCGTTGTGCAGGTTTCGTGAAGACTTCAGGCCGCTGCTGCGGGACTGCCCGTGTTACTGCTGCCGCCACCACAGCCGCGCCTACGTCCATCACCTCCTGACCTCCAAGGAGTTACTGGCCGGGATCCTCCTCATGACACACAACTTCCAGCAATACTTCAGCTTTTTCCGATCCGTGCGCGAGGCGATGAGTGACGGAAAGTTCCAGGACCTGAAGCAGATGATCCGGAGACAATCGTTCTGAGCGCCCGCCATATCCGCAGCTGCACACGTATAATAAATCTGACTAGAGGTTTTGTACTCGCTGGTCCCCGGGTGTGAATACTTACTGTGGTCTCTGCCACATCTGACACGTTCAGCTCTGCTACATCAGCACCTCCAGCACAGTCTGATGTGTCATGTGACACGTGAATGAGACCAACAGCAGTGACGAACCGCGGCCAAGACACCAAACAGGAACCAGAAGCCAATTGTGGTGTCAGCGCCTCTCGATGGAGAAAAATAAAATTAACTTCTCGATTTAATTAGGAAGTTACTTAAAATTCTGTGTAATGCAAAATTCCACTTAGCTGTTCCTTAGTTCTGCCGATTCCGGATAAGCTGGGTAATAACCAATATGGCTGCCGTTAAACCTCCCATGATCCTTGTCTGTTGCTGCCTTTCCCTTATAACTGCAAATTTACCTGTCTGGCAGTAATGGCAGCCATATTGGTTACCACCAATTCCCCCTTCCCTCACCAGGGGGGTAGGGAGCAGTCTGTGACAGAAGGGGCTGCCTACAGGAGGGCATGGGGAGCAATCTGAGCAAGATGGGAGGACTATAGGGAGCAGTCTGAGCAAGATGGGAGGACTATAGGGAGCAGTCTGAAAGGGATGAGGAGCCATGGGCACTGAGTATGAGAGGGAAATGTATAGAGGGAGGTCTGATACAACAGAAACCATGGGGAGCAGTGTTTAAGAGATGGGAACATCTATATCAGTCTATGTAATGGAGAGCAGTCTGTTCGGGGGGCATAAGAAGCTGTTGGGGGGTGGGGAGAAGTCTGCGTGGAGGGGGACATAAGAATCCCTCAGGGGGGTGGAGAGCAGTCTGTCCTCTGCCTTCTTGCTATAGGGACAATGCTAACACCTGGAGGCGGGAGGGACCCGCTGGACACCAGGAATACAAAATATACCCCACTGACCTCCAAGACTGCCAGGGATTAACCCATTCGGCGCCCTAGACCTCCAGAATGCAGATATTTAACCCCTTCTTTGCCCTTAGTTACTAGGGATACAGCCATTAACCCCATCACTCCCCTAGCCCCCATACACACGTGGACAAAACTGTTGGTCCCCTCGTTTAATGAAAGAAAACCCCACAATGGTCACAGAAATAACTTGAATCTGACAAAAGTAATAATATATAAAAATTCTATGAAAATGAACAAATAAAGTCAGACATTGCTTTCCAACCAGGCTTCAGCATGAAACAGGCCTGGACAGAAATGAGGGTTCCCTCTTAATATTTAGTTGCACAACCTTTTGAGGCAATCCCTGCAATCAGACGATTCCTGTAACTGTCAATGAGACTTCTGCACCTCTCAGCAGGGATTTTGGCCGCTCCTCATGAGCAAACTGCTCCAGTTGTCTCAGGTGTGAAGGGTGCCTTTTCCAGACGGCAGGTTTCAGCTCCTTCCAATAGGATTTAGGTCAGGGCACATAGAAGGCCACTTCAGAATAGTCCAATGTTTTCCTCTTAGCCATTCTTGGGGGTTTTTAGCTGTGTTTTGGGTCATTATCCTGTTACAAGACCCATGACCTGCGACTGAGACCAAGCTTTCTGACACTGGGCAGCACATTTCTCTCTAGAATCCCTTGATAGTCTTGAGATTTCATTGTACCCTGCACAGATTCAAGACACCCTGTGCCAGATGCAGCAAAGCAGCCCCAGAACATAACAGAGCCTCCTCCATGTCTCACAGTAGGGACAGTGTTCTTTTCAAGATAGGCTTCATTTTTCAGTCTGTGAACATAGAGCTGATGTACCTTGCCAAAAATTTCGATTTTTGTCTCATCTGTCCATAGGACATTCTCCCAGAAGCTTTGTGGCTTGTCAACATGTTTTTATATATTATTATTTTTGTCAGATTCAAGTTATTTCTGTGACCATTGTGGGTTTTTCTTTCATTAAACGAGGGAGGGGACCAAGAATTTTGTCCACGTGTGTATGTGCAGACAATTCCTTCTCTGCCTTGGACCCCGAGTCTGACGTCTATTTCAGTGATATTTGCTGGTATCCTGCTGTCATGTCTGTCCGCTGCCCCCCACAGCGTCGATTATCAGGCAGCGCCTCCTGTAGATTCAGTTGTGCAATTGCAATGACTTTACTAACCGGGATTGTTGCCAAATGGAAGGCGCTGACAGTAGGATCCAAACAATGTGCCAAGTTATCAGACAGGGAAAGACAGAGCACAGCGGAGGATACAGCAGAGTGGAGGATGCAGCAGAGCGGAGGATGTAGCAGAGGATGTAGCAGAGCGGAGGATACAGCAGAGCAGAGGATGTAGCAGAGCAGAGGATACAGCAGAGTGGAGGATGCAGCAGAGCGGAGGATGTAGCAGAGCAGAGGATGTAGCAGAGCAGAGGATACAGCAGAGCAGAGGATGTAGCAGAGCAGAGGATACAGCAGAGCGGAGGATACAGCAGAGCGGAGGATGTAGCAGAGGATGTAGCAGAGCGGGAGGATGTAGCAGAGCGGAGGATACAGCAGAGTGGAGGATGTAGCAGAGCAGAGGATACAGCAAAGCGGAGGATACAGCAGAGCGGAGGATGTAGCAGAGTGGAGGATGTAGCAGAGCAGAGGATGTAGCAGAGCAGAGGATACAGCAAAGCGGAGGATACAGCAGAGCGGAGGATGTAGCAGAGCAGAGGATGCAGCAGAGCGGAGGATGTAGCAGAGCAGAGGATGTAGCAGAGCGGAGGATGTAGCAGAGTGCAAGCAGTAGCGCTATATTATATGAGAGCCGGCTGTCCCGGGCAGGGCTGGAGCGTCATCACCAAAGAGCAGGATATATGGAGTGCGGTGTATACATAGCTGGGTCCTAGAGGGGCAGCAAATCTAATGGTCCTATTCATGAATATCAATCCTTGGGGTCACTTTGTAACCAAAGGTCGAGAATTCCTAAATCTTCTGAGCTTCAGGATTGGGCGTGTCTGACCAGGAGAGGCTTTAGATGCTCATTGGGGGGTGGAATATATTTTGGCGCACCGCCATTGCCTGACCATATCTCCTGTATACCAGTATAAGCAGGGATTAATACAGGCACTGTATGGGGTGCGAAACATCCCAGACCACATTGTTTTAAAACGTCCCCTTTATGAGAAGCTTCAATGCAAAAATAATTGGAGGAAGATCCTGAAAGTGCGGCGGCGGCCATGTTACCTATAGTCTGCTATACACACCCTGGTGCTACGATTATACATATTTAATAGAGGTTATATTATAATCATATATATTTATATACAGTATAGATATATAGGATATCTGTAGTGTAGTCACATCCTGGATCTGCCCCCGGCCCATGGAGGGCATCAAGTGCTGATCTGTCTGAGGAGCTGAATGTGCCGGACGGAGATCTCCAACCTGAGGCCAATCTACAACTCCCGTGTTCAGATATATATGTGGGGCAAAACCTGCAAAATGCCACAAAAATGACTGCGCCAAAATTTCTGGTGTAAAGGATATTTTTACCCCTTTCTGCTGCAGAAATTTTTAATTTTTGTTTTTGACTCCTCGCCTTCCAAAAGCCATACTTTACTTTTCTTTTCACAAAGCTGTAGGAAGGCTTAATGCTCGCGGGACAAATTGTACTTAGTTATGGTTCCATTTAATATTCCATACGATGTACTGGGAAGCTGGAGAAAATTCAGAATAGGGTGGAATTGGAGAAAAACTGCGTTTGTGCGACTTTCTTACGGGCTTTTTTTTCCCGGTGTTTGATGCGCAGCTAAAATGACCTGTCCCTGTATTCTGTGGGTTGGTAGGATTACGGCACCTGTAATATTTCCATGGACAGGAATGAATAAGGTATCTTTTTACGGGGCTAGATGTCAGCGCAAACTGCAGACGTCTTAAAAGATAAGGAACAACATTGAATAAATTGAGTCTTTACAGGAACTTGATGGATTTGTCAGTAAAAATGTAACAACTTCTGAAATACTTCTAATCCTGTATTATAATACATCCAACTAACAGAGCAAAAAACACTGACCCTGCAAATTAATGAAAACCTACATTTGTGTAAGTCTCAGAGCGTTTGGCCAAGACTGTATAAGTGGTTTGCATGTGGCTTGTGCCCTGTGTGTGAGTGTCGTGTGTCGTGTATGGTGTGTACCATGTACCGTATGTCTTGTGTATGGTGTGTACCGTATGTCTTGTGTATGGCGTGTACCGTATGTCTTGTGTAAGGCGTGTACCGTATGTCTTGTGTAAGGTGTGTACCGTATGTCTTGTGTATGGTGTGTACCGTATGTCTTGTGTAAGGTGTGTACCGTATGTCTTGTGTAAGGCGTGTACCGTATGTCTTGTGTAAGGCGTGTACCTTATGTCTTGTGTAAGGCGTGTACCGTATGTCTTGTGTAAGGCGTGTACCTTATGTCTTGTGTATGGCATGTACCGTATGTCTTCTGTATGGCGGCCGTCTTGTGTATGGCGTGTACCGTATGTCTTGTGTATGGCGTGTACCGTATGTCTTGTGTAAGGTGTGTACCGTATGTCTTGTGTAAGGTGTGTACCGTATGTCTTGTGTAAGGTGTGTACCTTATGTCTTGTGTATGGCATGTACCGTATGTCTTCTGTATGGCGTGTACCGTATGTCTTGTGTATGGCGTGTACCGTATGTCTTATGTATGGCGTGTACCGTATGTCTTGTGTAAGGTGTGTACCGTATGTCTTGTGTAAGGTGTGTACCGTATGTCTTGTGTAAGGTGTGTACCGTATGTCTTGTGTATGGTGTGTACCGTATGTCTTGTGTAAGGCATGTACCGTATGTCTTGTGTATGGCATGTACCGTATGGTGTGTACCGTATGTCTTGTGTATGGCGTGTACCTAACCATATCTGATCAGTGGTTATGGTGGACATAACTGTATGTAGAGGAGCACCGACATCTTACAGGTTCCCCACCCATAAATATTCACCAGCTCCATGTTAATAGCCAGGTAAGTAGTCGTGAGGATCTGAAGAACACCAGGTCAGTGAAAATAAAACTGACAAAGGGATGGCGGGTCAGATGTCTGTATCTATAAATACAGTGCGGGGCTTGTAGGAAGACAAATAGGAAAACCACAGACAGACTCACCGCAGACAGAATATATAACATATACTGTATGTGTCTGCATAAATACAGTATGTCTGCGTATATATAACACAGCAGGTTGTGGATCCTCTGTGCCACTAAACTGGATTGACATTAGGGGTGTTATCTATGGAATCCCAAGTATTCACTTCCCTTTAGGGGGATCTGGACTGCGCTGGTGATGATCAGGTCATTACCTCTAGGAATAGTCCCAATGGGTTAAAAGACACTAGAATGACTAGTTTGGAAATAATCATACATAAGGTCAGGGCAGGCAGCACAGAGGCAGTATGGTAGTCAGGGTAAGGACAACGAAGACAGCACAGGGACAGTATAATAACCAGGGCATGTAACATGGTACATGCCATACACAAGATATACGGTGAGGTCAGGACAGGCAGTACAGCTATGGAGTCGAGAAATCAGGCGGAAGATCAGACTAGGCAGCACAGGGTCAGTATGGTAGTCAGGGTGAGGTCAGTGCAGACGGCAGAGGTATGGAGTCAGATAATCAGGCCAAAGATCACGACCTGCAGAACAGGTTCAGTATGGTAAATGGAGTGAGGTCAGGGCAAACTACAGGTATGAAGTCAGGTAACCATGGTGAGGACAGGGCAGAAGGCAAATGGTCAGCATGGTTATCATTGTGAGGACAGAGGACAGGTATAGACCTGTGCTGTCTGACCTGTCATCACCCTGATTACCATACTGACCCTGTGCCTTTTGCCCTGACCTCACCATGATTACCATACTTACCCTGTGCTATAAGCTATATATCAGGCAGAAGGTCAAGACATGTAGCACAGGGTCAGTGTAGTAATAAGAGTGAGGACAGAGCAGATGGCACAGGAATGGAGTCAGATAATCAGGCAGATCAGTGTAGGCAGCACAGTGTCAGTATGGTAATCAGGGTGAGGTCAGGACAGATGGCACAGGTATGGAGTCAATCAGGCAGAAGGTCAGGACATGCATCACAGTATCAGTATGGTAATCAGAGTGCAGTCAGGGCAGAAGGCACAGGTATGGATTCAGGCAGAAGGTCAGGGCTCATAGCACAGGGTAAGTATGGTAATCAGGGTGAGGTTACGGCAGAAGGGACAGGGTCAGTATGGTAATCAAGGTCAGATAAAGGCAGGCAGAACATAATCAGTATGGTAATCACAGAGAGATCATGATAGGCGGCACAGGTAAGAAAATCATGCAGAATGTCAGGACAGGAAGCACAGGGTCATTATGGTAATCAGGGGGAGGTCAGGGCAGACAGCACAGGAATGGAGTCAGATAATCAGGCCAAAGATGAGGACAGGGTCAGTTTGGTAATTGGAGTGAGGTCAGATCAGACGGAACAGGTATGAAGACAGGCAGAAGGTCAGGGAACATAGCACAGGGTAAATATGATAATCAGAGTAAAGGCCAAAGCAGACAGCACAGGTATGGAGTCAGATAATCAGGCAGAAGATCAGTACAGGCAGCATATGGTCACTATGGTAATCAGGGTGAAGTCAGGGCAGGCAGCACATGGACAGCATGGTAATCAGGGTGAGGTCAGGAAAGACTGCACAGGTATGGAGTCAGAAAGAAGGTCAGGGCACATATCACAGGGTAAATGTGGTAATCAGGGTGATATCAGGGCAGGTAGTATAGGGTCAGTATGGTAATCAGGAGGAGATCAGGACAGGAATCATAGTGTCACATTGGTAATCAGGGTGAGGTTGTGGTAGAAAGCACATCAGTATGGCAGTCAGGGGAGGTCATTCGGCACAAGTATGAAGTCAGATAATCAGGCAGAAGGTCAGGACAGGATGTACAGAGTGAGGATGGTAATCAGGGTGAGTTCAAGGCAGGCAACACAGGGTCAGTATGATAATCAGAGAAAGGCCAAGGCAGATATCACAGGTATGGAGTCATATAATCAGTATGATAAACAGGGTGAGGTTAGGGCAGGCAGCAAATGGTTAGTATGGTAATCAGGATGAGGTCAGGGCAGGTAGCACAGGGTCAGTATGGTAATCAGGATGAGGTCAGGACAGGTAGCACAGGGTCAGTATGGTAATCAGTATGAGGTCAGAACAAGGTTGGTACAGCCCAGGGGAAAGGCGTGTCAGCCTTCCTTGAAGCTGGGCGGAGCCATCCAATAGCGGTTCAGCATTGAGAAGGGCATGACCGCTCAATGGTCTATTTTAAGCAACCTAAATGGCGATCGTGTTTGCAGTCACATTAGTACCAGCGCACGGGTGAGCTAAGTGGTGTCACTGGACGGTGGCCACTAAGCACCCACAGCTTAGTTTGTTTGCCAAAGAAACTTCATGTTTTAGACAATAGATAGCACTAATCCCCTAATGAGCAGGACTAAACCCACCGCGAAATGCGTAGGGAAGTTATATTTGTAGTTACTGGGTGGCAGTGAGACTAGGTTTATGTCAATGGGGAGACTACAATATATGTAGAGCATACCCTGTATAGACACTGATGAGTCAGTATTATTTGTATTAGGACGTTCATTTATCCGTGACCATCTCAGGTGTTATATGAAAAAATGCTAAGGTCGTTCATCACATGGTCTACGATGCAGCAGACTTGGCCTTGTTAGCAGCATCTTTATATTTTTGACACCTTAGAATAATATTATATATACTGATCACGGAGTAATGATACCTCCATAATTGGTGCCTTGTATTCACTTGTATTCTGTCTGGCATCATCATCTATGACTATTTAAGATAAGTGAATCGAATACACCTACAGTGTTGCACTTTTTTTTATTAGTAACCATCAGAGCATCTACATAACACATGTGCTCATTGGTGTACATTGTTTTTAACACTTACTTATTATTAAAAGTTACGTTTTAAGTTGTCCAAATAATAAATTTTTTCTGATATTTATATAATTAGACAACAATTCACACAAACCTTATAATTTTTTGAGGTCAGAACAGGCATCATAGGCTCACATTGGTAATCAGTGGGAAGTTGGGGTAGAAAGCACATAGTATGGTAATCAGGGTGATGTCAAGACAGGCAGCACAGGGGTTATTTTGGTAATCAGGATGAGGTCAGGTCAGGCAGCACTGGGTCAGTATAGCAACCTAAGTGAAGTCAGGGCAGAAGGCACAGATATGGAGTCCAAAAATTAGGCAGAAGGTCAGGACTGGCAGCACAGGGTCAGTATGGTAATCAGGGTGAGGTCAAGGCAGAAGGCACAGTGTCAGTATGGTAATCAGGGTGATGGTTAGGTAGGCAGCACAGGGGTCATTACAGTAATGAGGGTGAGGTCAGGTCAGGCAGCACATGGTCAGTATTGTAATCAGGGTGACGTTAGGACATGCAGCACAAGTAAGGAGTCAGATAATCAAGCAGAAGATCAGTACAGGCAGCACAGGGTAAGTATGGAATCAGGGTGAGGGCAGGGCAGAATGAAAAGGTATGCAGTCGATAATCAGGCAAACAGTTTAGACAGTTATGGAGTCCAATAATTAGGCAGAAGATCAGGAAAGGCAAACAGGGTCAGTATGGTAATCGGGGTTAGGTCAGGGCAGACAGCACAGGTATGGAGATTTTTAGTCAGGAAGATTAGGGCAGGCAGCACAGGGTCAGTATTGTAATCAAGGTGAGGTCAGGACACATAGCACAGGGTAAGTATGGTAATCAGGGTGAGGTCAGGGCAGAAGGCACAGGTATGGAGTCAGATGATCAGGTGAAACATTAGGACTGACAGCACAGGGTCAGTATGATAATCAGGGTGAGGTCAGGGCAGAAGACACAGGGTCAGTATAGTAATCACGGTGAGGACAGGGCAGGCAGCACATGGTCAGTATGGTAATCAGGGTGAGGTCATGGTAGATCGCACAGGATCAGTATCGTAATCAGGGCAGATTGGTCAAGTATGTAGTCAGATAATCAAGCAGAAGGTCAGGACAGGCAGCACAAGGTCAGTATGGTAATCAGGTTGAGGACAGGGCAAGCAGCACAGGTATGGAGTCAGATAATAAGGAGGAAAGGCAGAACAGGGTCAGAGCAGTAATTAGGGTGAGGCCAGGGTAGGCAACACAAGTATAGAGTCATATAATCAAGCAGAATATCAGTGCAGGCAGAAAAGAGGCAGTATGGTAATCAGGGTGAGGTCAGGGCAGATGGCTTAGGAAGGGAGTCAGATAATCAGGCAGAAGGTCAGAACAGGCAGCACAGGGTCAGTATTGCAATATGGGTGAGGTCAGACTAGGTAGTACAGGGTAGGTGAAGTAATCAGGTTGAGGTCAGGGCAGAAGGCACAGGGTCAGTATAGTAATCAGGGGGAGGACAGGGCAGGCAGCACAGGGTCAGTGTAGTAATCAGAGGGAGGAGAGGGCAGAAGGCCCAGGGTCAGTATAGTAATCAGGGGGAGGACAGGGCATGCAGCACAGGGTCAGTGTAGTAATCAGGGGGAGAACAGGGCAGGCAGCACAGGGTTAGTATGGTAATCAGGGGGAGGACAGGGCAGGCAGCACAGGGTCAGTGTAGTAATCAGGGGGAGGACAGGGCAGGCAGCACAGGGTCAGTGTAGTAATCAGGGGGAGGACAGGGCAGGCAGCACAGGGTCAGTGTAGTAATCAGGGGGAGGACAGGGCAGGCAGCACAGGGTCAGTGTAGTAATCAGGGGGTGACAGGGCAGGCAGCACAGGGTCAGTGTAGTAATCAGGGGGAGGACAGGGCAGGCAGCACAGGGTCAGTGTAGTAATCAGGGGAGGACAGGGCAGGCAGCACAGGGTCAGTGTAGTAATCAGGGGGGGGACAGGGCAGGCAGCACAGGGTCAGTGTAGTAATCAGGGGGAGGACAGGGCAGGCAGCACAGGGTCAGTGTAGTAATCAGGGGGAGAACAGGGCAGGCAGCACAGGGTTAGTATGGTAATCAGGGGGAGGACAGGGCAGGCAGCATAGGGTCAGTGTAGTAATCAGGGGGAGAACAGGGCAGGCAGCACAGGGTTAGTATGGTAATCAGGGGGAGGACAGGGCAGGCAGCACAGGGTCAGTGTAATAATCAGGGGGAGGACAGGGCAGGCAGCACAGGGTCAGTGTAATAATCAGGGGGAGGACAGGGCAGACAGCACAGGGTCAGTGTAGTAATCAGGGGGAGGACAGGGCATTCAGCACAGGGTCAGTGTAGTAATCAGGGGGAGGACAGGGCAGGCAGCACAGGGTCAGTGTAGTAATCAGGGAGAGGACAGGGCAGGCAGAAAAGGGTCAGTATACTAATCAGGGGGAGGACAGGGCAGGCAGCACAGGGTCAGTGTAGTAATCAGGGGGAGGACAGGGCAGGCAGCACAGGGTCAGTGTAGTAATCAGGGGGTGACAGGGCAGGCAGCACAGGGTCAGTGTAGTAATCAGGGGGAGGACAGGGCAGGCAGCACAGGGTCAGTGTAGTAATCAGGGGAGGACAGGGCAGGAAGCACAGGGTCAGTGTAGTAATCAGGGGGAGGACAGGGCAGGCAGCACAGGGTCAGTGTAGTAATCAGGGGGAGGACAGGGCAGGCAGCACAGGGTCAGTGTAGTAATCAGGGGGAGAACAGGGCAGGCAGCACAGGGTTAGTATGGTAATCAGGGGGAGGACAGGGCAGGCAGCACAGGGTTAGTATGGTAATCAGGGGGAGGACAGGGCAGGCAGCACAGGGTCAGTGTAATAATCAGGGGGAGGACAGGGCAGGCAGCACAGGGTCAGTGTAATAATCAGGGGGAGGACAGGGCAGGCAGCACAGGGTCACTGTAGTAATCAGGGGGAGGACAGGGCAGACAGCACAGGGTCAGTGTAGTAATCAGGGGGAGGACAGGGCATGCAGCACAGGGTCAGTGTAGTAATCAGGGGGAGGACAGGGCAGGCAGCACAGGGTCAGTGTAGTAATCAGGGCGAGGACAGGGCAGGCAGAACAGGGTCAGTATACTAATCAGGGGGAGGACAGGGCAGGCAGCACAGGGTCAGTGTAGTAATCAGGGGGAGAACAGGGCAGGCAGAACAGGGTCAGTGTAGTAATCAGGGGGAGGACAGGGCAGGCAGCACAGGGTCAGTGTAGTAATCAGGGGGAGGACAGGGCAGAAGGCACAGGGTCAGTGTAGTAATCAGGGGGAGGACAGGGCAGGCAGCACAGGGTTAGTGTAGTAATCAGGGGGAGGACAGGGCAGGCAGCACAGGGTCAGTGTAGTAATCAGGGGAGGACAGGGCAGGCAGCACAGGGTCAGTGTAGTAATCAGGGGGAGGACAGGGCAGGCAGCACAGGGTCAGTGTAGTAATCAGGGGGAGGACAGGGCAGGCAGCACAGGGTCAGTGTAGTAATCAGGGGGAGGACAGGGCAGGCAGCACAGGGTCAGTGTAGTAATCAGGGGGAGAACAGGGCAGGCAGCACAGGGTCAGTGTAGTAATCAGGGGGAGGACAGGGCAGGTAGCACAGGGTCAGTGTAGTAATCAGGGGGAGGACAGGGCAGGCAGCACAGGGTCAGTGTAGTAATGAGGGGGAGAACAGGGCAGGCAGCACAGGGTTAGTGTAGTAATCAGGGGGGGGACAGGGCAGGCAGCACAGGGTTAGTGTAGTAATCAGGGGGAGGACAGGGCAGGCAGCACAGGGTCAGTGTAGTAATCAGGGGAGGACAGGGCAGGCAGCACAGGGTCAGTGTAGTAATCAGGGGGAGGACAGGGCAGGCAGCACAGGGTCAGTGTAGTAATCAGGGGAAGGACAGGGCAGGCAGCACAGGGTCAGTGTAGTAATCAGGGGGAGGACAGGGCAGGCAGCACAGGGTCAGTGTAGTAATCAGGGGGAGGACAGGGCAGAAGGCACAGGGTCAGTGTAGTAATCAGGGGGAGGACAGGGCAGGCAGCACAGGGTCAGTGTAGTAATCAGGGGGAGGACAGGGCAGGCAGCACAGGGTCAGTGTAGTAATCAGGGGGAGGACAGGGCAGAAGGCACAGGGTCAGTGTAGTAATCAGGGGGAGGACAGGGCAGGCAGCACAGGGTCAGTGTAGTAATCAGGGGGAGGACAGGGCAGGCAGCACAGGGTCAGTGTAGTAATCAGGGGGAGGAGAGGGCAGGCAGCACAGGGTCAGTGTAGTAATCAGGGGGAGGACAGGGCAGGCAGCACAGGGTCAGTGTAGTAATGAGGGGGGAGAAAAGGGCAGGCAGCACAGGATTAGTGTAGTAATCAGGGGGGGGGACAGGGCAGGCAGCACAGGGTTAGTGCAGTAATCAGGGGAAGGACAGGGCAGGCAGCACAGGGTCAGTGTAGTAATCAGGGGGAGGACAGGGCAGGCAGCACAGGGTTAGTGCAGTAATCAGGGGAAGGACAGGGCAGGCAGCACAGGGTCAGTGTAGTAATCAGGGGGAGGACAGGGCAGGCAGCACAGGGTCAGTGTAGTAATCAGGGGGAGGACAGGGCAGGCAGCACAGGGTCAGTGTAGTAATCAGGGGGAGGACAGGGCAGGCAGCACAGGGTCAGTGTAGTAATCAGGGGGAGGACAGGGCAGGCAGCACAGGGTTAGTGTAGTAATCAGGGGGAAGACAGGGCAAGCAGCACAGGGTTAGTGTAGTAATCAGGGGGAAGACAGGGCAAGCAGCACAGGGCTAGTATGGTAATCAGGGTGTCAGGGAGTCAGACAATCAGGCAGAGCTGAAACACAGGAGGTCAGAATATACGTTAAGCATATACACCTCCTCAGGAAATAGGAAGTAAGGAACCTTTTTTCTCAGGCACTGTCCCTTGGCAGGAGGTGCCTTAAATACCTCAGGGGCCGCTGTGATAGGCTGGGGACAGATTTGGCAGTGCCTGCCCTCACACAAGCAGGGATAAGGAGACAGAGCAGGCCATGAGATACCTGAGGCAGAGTACAGTGGTGAGCACAAGTATATACAGTATGTTTGTGTCTATATATATATATATGTCTATGTATATACCTTGCTGTATACTTACCCCATGTCCAGGCCCTCTCATATATATATATGGCAGCCCCCTCCTCCATTATGCTATAAATCCGTTTCCTCCATTAGAGACGATTTCACTTCTTTTTCCTGTATATAGAATATGAGAAGTGATGACTACAGACCAGGACGCGGTCACCACCATGGCCCCCGGAGTGCCGGATTACAGAAGTGGCGCAGCGGAGACCATAAGCAGAGAATATTTCTGGAGAACAATCAGTTATTAGTGATATCAAAGTGACCTCAGGGGTCTTATATATCATGTGGTTGTGGTTCAGGGGTCCTCGGCTCACAGAGGAGGGGGGTTATAAGGTAGCTTTTATCCTATGTAAAATATGACCTGGAAACCATCAGTAAGCAGGGCAACTTACTAAGGCTTTGCCTTTGACATTGTAATAATTAAAAATGAGAATTTTGGGATTAATATATAAAGGGCTAGAAGTTTCATGGAGTATTCTATACAATGTAATAATGTCATAGTGATATACACCCACCCTGCCTGAGCGGGGGGCGCCCTCTGTACCCCACTTTGTTTTGCTCCCCTCGGTATTACATCTATTGCGTTATTATTCACACCCCGTGCAGGCTGACGTCAGCAGGTGTCAGTCAGTAGAGCAGCTCGTGTGGTTTATAGGTTTCCTCTTCTGCACGGACACAGTCACTTCCCCCGCACAGGTCTCTTGTGTCTTACGTGAGGACCCCGGGCCCCGCACTATGTCACTATGACTCCTCAGCCAAGGCTTTTTGCTCTCCAGGTGATGTTTTTCCTCCTCCCCATCACAGGTGAGTCCTGATATTAAAGGGGGGCTCTACAGACGAAGCTTCATCGCTGCACCATAAAAGCTTCTGTAACTTTTCTGTAACATTTCAGGCTCTCTGCTTGCTGTCAGTGAATGCTGTTTACATCCAGAGGCTAAAAACCTGTAGAGACCTAGTACTGTTCACAGCTGAGGATTTGGCACAATTGTACCAAATGACGCTTCTGCATAGAAAAGCAGAATGGACTGTATTAATTATACAGGAAAGCGCTAAGGCATGATGTGAACAGAGACTTACCCGCTGATACTTTGTATCTATTGAGGTTTGTGCTGCTGCTCATGTGTTTAGCTCGCAGAGGATTGTCCAGACTAGATAAAACTGTAACAAACCTTCAGCTGTAAGAAGTATTGGCTCAGGTTTTCAGCCTCTGGATAAATGTTTCCTCTCACTGTCAGTAAGCAGAGATATTATAAATGGTGATAATTCACTTGTTAGGTGGAAGGGACGAGGGTGGAAGCTCACGAGGGGCCGCACGTTTGCACGCACTTCACTTTCTCACTTTTACAGACACTTCTACTTTAGCTAGAGGAGATTTTATGGTTGGACATCTTGGTCATAATTCACATTACACATATTTAACCTATGTTTTATGTCAATGTGTTTTGCTTATGTCACATTCTTTTATTCTTATAATTGTCCCCCCAGAGGTCTAGGATGGGGCAGAATGTGTGGCCCTAAATCCCTCATTCCCCTATGACCACGGCTCTCCTTCCTAGGGTGCCAAACCTTGTGATCAGTGCCTGGTGGAAGAAATCCTCACCCTTGTGGGACCGCAGAGCGTGGAGGGGCAAAGCACAGAGGACAGCATAATATGTAAAAAAAGCGATGACTACCGAGTGTTACAGTGTGGTGGGAGAAGCAGGACTCACAGGCTTTCTATATGAGTGATGGGGGAAGCAGGTCTCACAGGCTTTCTATATGAGTGGTGGGGCGAAGCAGGACTCACAGGCTTTCTATATGAGTGGTGGAGGAAGCAGGACTCCAGGCTTTCTATATGAGTGGGGGGGGAAGCAGGACTCACAGGCTTTCTATATGAGTGATGGGGGAAGCAGGACTCACAGGCTTTCTATATGAGTGGTGGGGGAAGCAGGACTCACAGGCTTTCTATATGAGTGGTGGGCGAAGCAGGACTCACAGGCTTTCTATATGAGTGGTGGAGGAAGCAGGACTCACAGGCTTTCTAAATGAGTGGGGGGGGGAAGCAGGACTCACAGGCTTTCTATATGAGTGGTGGGGGAAGCAGGACTCACAGGCTTTCTATATGAGTGGTGGGGGAAGCAGGACTCACAGGTTTTCTATATGAGTGGTGGGGGAAGCAGGACTCACAGGCTTTCTATATGAGTGGTGGGGGAAGCAGGACTCACAGGCTTTCTATATGAGTGATGGAGGAAGCAGGACTCACAGGCTTTCTATATGCGTGGTGGGGGAAGCAGGACTCACAGGCTTTCTATATGAGTGGTGGGGGAAGCAGGACTCACAGGCTTTCTATATGAGTGGTGGGGGAAGCAGGACGCACAGGCTTTCTATATGAGTGGTGGGGGAAGCAGGACTCACAGGCTTTTCTATATGAGTGGTGGGGGAAGCAGGACTCACAGGCTTTCTATATGAGTGGTGGGGGAAGCAGGACTCACAGGCTTTCTATATGCGTGGTGGGGGAAGCAGGACTCACAGGCTTTCTATATGAGTGGTGGGGGAAGCAGGACTCACAGGCTTTCTATATGAGTGGTGGGGGAAGCAGGACCCGGGGTGGGGGGGGGGCACAGGCTTTCTATATGAGTGGTGGAGGAAGCAGGACTCACAGGCTTTCTATATGAGTGGTGGGGAAGCAGGACTCACAGGCTTTCTATATGAGTGGTGGGAGAAGCAGGACTCACAGGCTTTCTATATGAGTGGTGGGAGAAGCAGGACTCACAGGCTTTCTATATGAGTGGTGGGGGAAGCAGGACTCACAGGCTTTTCTATATGAGTGGTGGGGGAAGCAGGACTCACAGGCTTTCTATATGAGTGGTGGGGGAAGCAGGACTCACAGGCTTTCTATATGAGTGGTGGAGGAAGCAGGACTCACAGGCTTTCTATATGAGTGGTGGGGGAAGCAGGACTCACAGGCTTTCTATATGAGTGGTGGGGGAAGCAGGACTCACAGGCTTTCTATATGAGTGGTGGGGGAAGCAGGACTCACAGGCTTTCTATATGAGTGGTGGGGGAAGCAGGACTCACAGGCTTTCTATATGAGTGGTGGGGGAAGCAGGACTCACAGGCTTTCTATATGAGTGGTGGGGGAAGCAGGACTCACAGGCTTTCTATATGAGTGGTGGGGGAAGCAGGACTCACAGGCTTTTTCTATATGAGTGGTGGGGGAAGCAGGACTCACAGGCTTTCTATATGAGTGGTGGGGAAGCAGGACTCACAGGCTTTCTATATGAGTGGTGGGGAAGCAGGACTCACAGGCTTTCTATATGAGTGGTGGGGGAAGCAGGACTCACAGGCTTTCTATATGAGTGGTGGGGGAAGCAGGACTCACAGGCTTTCTATATGAGTGGTGGGGGAAGCAGGACTCACAGGCTTTCTATATGAGTGGTGGGGGAAGCAGGACTCACAGGCTTTCTATATGAGTGGTGGGGGAAGCAGGACTCACAGGCTTTCTATATGAGTGGTGGGGGAAGCAGGACTCACAGGCTTTCTCTATGAGTGGTGGAGGAAGCAGGACTCACAGGCTTTCTATATGAGTGGTGGGAGAAGCAGGACTCACAGGCTTTCTATATGAGTGATGGAGGAAGCAGGACTCACAGGCTTTCTATATGAGTGGGGGGAGAAGCAGGACTCACAGGCTTTCTATATGAGTGGTGGAGAAGCAGGACTCACAGGCTTTCTATATGAGTGGTGGAGGAAGCAGGACTCACAGGCTTTCTATATGAGTGGTGGGGGAAGCAGGACTCACAGGCTTTCTATATGAGTGGTGAGGGAAGCAGGACTCACAAACTTTCTATATGAGTGGTGGGAGAAGCAGGACTCACAGGCTTTCTATATGAGTGGTGGGGGAAGCAGGACTCACAGGCTTTCTATATGAGTGGTGGGAGAAGCAGGACTCACAGGCTTTCTATATGAGTGGTGGGGAAGCAGGACTCACAGGCTTTCTATATGAGTGGTGGGAGAAGCAGGACTCACAGGCTTTCTATATGAGTGGTGGGAGAAGCAGGACTCACAGACTTTCTATATGAGTGGTGGAGGAAGCAGGACTCACAGGCTTTCTATATGAGTGGTGGAGGAAGCAGGACTCACAGGCTTTCTATATGAGTGGTGGGAGAAGCAGGACTCACAGGCTTTCTATATGAGTGGTGGGGGAAGCAGGACTCACAGGCTTTCTATATGAGTGGTGGGAGAAGCAGGACTCACAGGCTTTCTATATGAGTGGTGGAGGAAGCAGGACTCACAGGCTTTCTATATGAGTGATGGAGGAAGCAGGACTCACAGGCTTTCTATATGAGTGGTGGGGGAAGCAGGACTCACAGGCTTTCTATATGAGTGGTGGAGGAAGCAGGACTCACAGGCTTTCTATATGAGTGATGGAGGAAGCAGGACTCACAGGCTTTCTATATGAGTGGTGGGAGAAGCAGGACTCACAGGCTTTCTATATGAGTGGTGGGAGAAGCAGGACTCACAGGCTTTCTATATGAGTGGTGGGGGGAAGCAGGACTCACAGGCTTTCTATATGAGTGGTGGGGGAAGCAGGACTCACAGGCTTTCTATATGAGTGTTGGGGGAAGCAGGACTCAGAGGCTTTCTCTATGAGTGGTGGAGGAAGCAGGACTCACAGGCTTTCTATATGAGTGGTGGGAGAAGCAGGACTCACAGGCTTTCTATATGAGTGATGGAGGAAGCAGGACTCACAGGCTTTCTATATGAGTGGGGGGAGAAGCAGGACTCACAGGCTTTCTATATGAGTGGTGGAGGAAGCAGGACTCACAGGCTTTCTATATGAGTGGTGGGGGAAGCAAGACTCACAGGCTTTCTATATGAGTGTTGGGGGAAGCAGGACTCACAGGCTTTTTCTATATGAGTGGTGGGGGAAGCACAACTCACAGGCTTTCTATATGAGTGGTGGAGGAAGCAGGACTCACAGGCTTTCTATATGAGTGGTGGGGAGCAGGACTCACAGGCTTTCTATATGAGTGGGGGGGGAAGCAGGACTCACAGGCTTTCTATATGAGTGATGGAGGAAGCAGGACTCACAGGCTTTCTATATGAGTGGTGGGGGAAGCAGGACTCACAGGCTTTCTATATGAGTGGTGGGGGAAGCAAGACTCACAGGCTTTCTATATGATTGTTGGGGGAAGCAGGACTCACAGGCTTTTTCTATATGAGTGGTGGGGGAAGCAGGACTCACAGGCTTTCTATATGAGTGGTGGGGGAAGTAGGACTCAGAGGCTTTCTCTATGAGTGGTGGAGGAAGCAGGACTCACAGGCTTTCTATATGAGTGGTGGGAGAAGCAGGACTCACAGGCTTTCTATATGAGTGATGGAGGAAGCAGGACTCACAGGCTTTCTATATGAGTGGGGGGAGAAGCAGGACTCACAGGCTTTCTATATGAGTGGTGGAGAAGCAGGACTCACAGGCTTTCTATATGAGTGGTGGAGGAAGCAGGACTCACAGGCTTTCTATATGAGTGGTGGAGGAAGCAGGACTCACAGGCTTTCTATATGAGTGGTGGAGGAAGCAGGACTCACAGGCTTTCTATATGAGTGGTGGAGGAAGCAGGACTCACAGGCTTTCTATATGAGTGGTGGGGGAAGCAGGACTCACAGGCTTTCTATATGAGTGGTGAGGGAAGCAGGACTCACAAGCTTTCTATATGAGCGGTGGGAGAAGCAGGACTCACAGGCTTTCTATATGAGTGGTGGAGGAAGCAGGACTCACAGGCTTTCTATATGAGTGGTGGGGGAAGCAAGACTCACAGGCTTTCTATATGAGTGTTGGGGGAAGCAGGACTCACAGGCTTTCTATATGAGTGGTGGGGGAAGCAGGTCTCACAGGCTTTCTATATGAGTGGTGGGGGAAGCAGGACTCACAGGCTTTTTCTATATGAGTGGTGGGGGAAGCACAACTCACAGGCTTTCTATATGAGTGGTGGAGGAAGCAGGACTCACAGGCTTTCTATATGAGTGGTGGGGGAGCAGCACTCACAGGCTTTCTATATGAGTGGTGGGGAAGCAGGACTCACAGGCTTTCTATATGAGTGATGGAGGAAGCAGGACTCACAGGCTTTCTATATGAGTGGTGGGGGAAGCAGGACTCACAGGCTTTCTATATGAGTGGTGGGGGAAGCAAGACTCACAGGCTTTCTATATGAGTGGTGGGGGAAGCAGGACTCACAGGCTTTTTCTATATGAGTGGTGGGGGAAGCAGGACTCACAGGCTTTCTATATGAGTGGTGGGGGAAGTAGGACTCAGAGGCTTTCTCTATGAGTGGTGGAGGAAGCAGGACTCACAGGCTTTCTATATGAGTGGTGGGAGAAGCAGGACTCACAGGCTTTCTATATGAGTGATGGAGGAAGCAGGACTCACAGGCTTTCTATATGAGTGGGGGGGAAGCAGGACTCACAGGCTTTCTATATGAGTGGTGGAGAAGCAGGACTCACAGGCTTTCTATATGAGTGGTGGAGGAAGCAGGACTCACAGGCTTTCTATATGAGTGGTGGAGGAAGCAGGACTCACAGGCTTTCTATATGAGTGGTGGAGGAAGCAGGACTCACAGGCTTTCTATATGAGTGGTGGAGGAAGCAGGACTCACAGGCCTTCTATATGAGTGGTGGAGGAAGCAGGACTCACAGGCTTTCTATGTGAGTGGTGGGGGAAGCAGGACTCACAGGCTTTCTATATGAGTGGTGGGAGAAGCAGGACTCACAGGCTTTCTATATGAGTGGTGGGAGAAGCAGGACTCACAGGCTTTCTATATGAGTGGTGGGAGAAGCAGGACTCACAGGCTTTCTATATGAGTGGTGGGGAAGCAGGACTCACAGGCTTTCTATATGAGTGGTGGGAGAAGCAGGACTCACAGGCTTTCTATATGAGTGGTGGGAGAAGCAGGACTCACAGACTTTCTATATGAGTGGTGGAGGAAGCAGGACTCACAGGCTTTCTATATGAGTGGTGGAGGAAGCAGGACTCACAGGCTTTCTATATGAGTGGTGGGAGAAGCAGGACTCACAGGCTTTCTATATGAGTGGTGGGGGAAGCAGGACTCACAGGCTTTCTATATGAGTGGTGGGGGAAGCAGGACTCACAGGCTTTCTATATGAGTGGTGGAGGAAGCAGGACTCACAGGCTTTCTATATGAGTGATGGAGGAAGCAGGACTCACAGGCTTTCTATATGAGTGGTGGGGGAAGCAGGACTCACAGGCTTTCTATATGAGTGGTGGAGGAAGCAGGACTCACAGGCTTTCTATATGAGTGATGGAGGAAGCAGGACTCACAGGCTTTCTATATGAGTGGTGGGAGAAGCAGGACTCACAGGCTTTCTATATGAGTGGTGGGAGAAGCAGGACTCACAGGCTTTCTATATGAGTGGTGGGGGAAGCAGGACTCACAGGCTTTCTATATGAGTGGTGGGGGAAGCAGGACTCACAGGCTTTCTATATGAGTGGTGGGGGAAGCAGGACTCAGAGGCTTTCTCTATGAGTGGTGGGGGAAGCAGGACTCACAGGCTTTCTATATGAGTGGTGGGGGAAGCAGGACTCACAGGCTTTCTATATGAGTGGTGGAGGAAGCAGGACTCACAGGCTTTCTATATGAGTGGTGGGGGAAGCAGGACTCACAGGCTTTCTATATGAGTGGTGGGGGAAGCAGGACTCACAGGCTTTCATATGAGTGGTGGGGGAAGCAGGACTCACAGGCTTTCTATATGAGTGGTGGGGGAAGCAGGACTCACAGGCTTTCTATATGAGTGGTGGGGGAAGCAGGACTCACAGGCTCATAGAGGGGGGGCAGGACTCACAGGCTTTCTATATGAGTGGTGGGGGAAGCAGGACTCACAGGCTTTCTATATGAGTGGTGGGGAAGCAGGACTCACAGGCTTTCTATATGAGTGGTGGAGGAAGCAGGACTCACAGGCTTTCTATATGAGTGGTGGGGGAAGCAGGACTCACAGGCTTTCTATATGAGTGGTGGGGGAAGCAGGACTCACAGGCTTTCTATATGAGTGGTGGGAGGAAGCAGGACTCACAGGCTTTCTATATGAGTGGTGGGGGAAGCAGGACTCACAGGCTTTCTATATGAGTGGTGGGGGAAGCAGGACTCACAGGCTTTCTATATGAGTGGTGGGGGAAGCAGGACTCACAGGCTTTCTATATGAGTGGTGGGGGAAGCAGGACTCACAGGCTTTCTATATGAGTGGTGGGGGAAGCAGGACTCAGAGGCTTTCTATATGAGTGGTGGAGGAAGCAGGACTCACAGGCTTTCTATATGAGTGGTGGGAGAAGCAGGACTCACAGGCTTTCTATATGAGTGGTGGAGGAAGCAGGACTCACAGGCTTTCTATATGAGTGGGGGGAGAAGCAGGACTCACAGGCTTTCTATATGAGTGGTGGAGAAGCAGGACTCACAGGCTTTCTATATGAGTGGTGGAGGAAGCAGGACTCACAGGCTTTCTATATGAGTGGTGGGGAAGGGCCCAGGCCTGGTGGGGAGGAAGCAGGACTCACAGGCTTTCTATATGAGTGGTGGAGGAAGCAGGACTCACAGGCTTTCTATATGAGTGGTGGAGGAAGCAGGACTCACAGGCTTTCTATATGAGTGGTGGGGGAAGCAGGACTCACAGGCTTTCTATATGAGTGGTGGGGGAAGCAGGACTCACAGGCTTTCTATATGAGTGGTGGGAGAAGCAGGACTCACAGGCTTTCTATATGAGTGGTGGAGGAAGCAGGACTCACAGGCTTTCTATATGAGTGGTGGGGGAAGCAGGACTCACAGGCTTTCTATATGAGTGGTGGGGGAAGCAGGACTCACAGGCTTTCTATATGAGTGGTGGGGGAAGCAGGACTCACAGGCTTTCTATATGAGTGGTGGGGGAAGCAGGACTCACAGGCTTTCGGGGGGGGGAGCAGGCTCACAGGCTTTCTATATGAGTGGTGGGGGAAGCAGGACTCACAGGCTTTCTATATGAGTGGTGGAGGAAGCAGGACTCACAGGCTTTCTATATGAGTGGTGGGGGGAGCAGCACTCACAGGCTTTCTATATGAGTGGTGGGGAAGCAGGACTCACAGGCTTTCTATATGAGTGGTGGAGGAAGCAGGACTCACAGGCTTTCTATATGAGTGGTGGGGGAAGCAGGACTCACAGGCTTTCTATATGAGTGGTGGGGGAAGCAGGACTCACAGGCTTTCTATATGAGTGGTGGGGGAAGCAGGACTCACAGGCTTTTCTATATGAGTGGTGGGGGAAGCAGGACTCACAGGCTTTCTATATGAGTGGTGGGGGAAGCAGGACTCAGAGGCTTTCTCTATGAGTGGTGGAGGAAGCAGGACTCACAGGCTTTCTATATGAGTGGTGGGAGAAGCAGGACTCACAGGCTTTCTATATGAGTGATGGAGGAAGCAGGACTCACAGGCTTTCTATATGAGTGGGGGGAGAAGCAGGACTCACAGGCTTTCTATATGAGTGGTGGAGAAGCAGGACTCACAGGCTTTCTATATGAGTGGTGGAGGAAGCAGGACTCACAGGCTTTCTATATGAGTGGTGGAGGAAGCAGGACTCACAGGCTTTCTATATGAGTGGTGGAGGAAGCAGGACTCACAGGCTTTCTATATGAGTGGTGGAGGAAGCAGGACTCACAGGCCTTCTATATGAGTGGTGGAGGAAGCAGGACTCACAGGCTTTCTATATGAGTGGTGGGGAAGCAGGACTCACAGGCTTTCTATATGAGTGGTGGGAGAAGCAGGACTCACAGGCTTTCTATATGAGTGGTGGGAGAAGCAGGACTCACAGGCTTTCTATATGAGTGGTGGGAGAAGCAGGACTCACAGGCTTTCTATATGAGTGGTGGGAGAAGCAGGACTCACAGGCTTTCTATATGAGTGGTGGAGGAAGCAGGACTCACAGGATTTCTATATGAGTGGTGGGAGAGGCAGGACTCACAGGTTTTCTATATGAGTGGTGGGGGAAGCAGGACTCCAGGCTTTCTATATGAGTGGTGGGAGAAGCAGGACTCACAGGCTTTCTATATGAGTGGTGGAGGAAGCAGGACTCACAGGCTTTCTATATGAGTGGTGGAGGAAGCAGGACTCACAGGCTTTCTATATGAGTGGTGGGAGAAGCAGGACTCACAGGCTTTCTATATGAGTGGTGGAGGAAGCAGGACTCACAGGCTTTCTATATGAGTGGTGGAGGAAGCAGGACTCACAGGCTTTCTATATGAGTGGTGGAGGAAGCAGGACTCACAGGCTTTCTATATGAGTGGTGGGAGAAGCAGGACTCACAGGCTTTCTATATGAGTGGTGGGGGAAGCAGGACTCACAGGCTTTCTATATGAGTGGTGGGGGAAGTAGGACTCAGAGGCTTTCTCTATGAGTGGTGGAGGAAGCAGGACTCACAGGCTTTCTATATGAGTGGTGGGAGAAGCAGGACTCACAGGCTTTCTATATGAGTGGTGGAGGAAGCAGGACTCACAGGCTTTCTATATGAGTGGGGGGGGAAGCAGGACTCACAGGCTTTCTATATGAGTGGTGGGAGAAGCAGGACTCACAGGCTTTCTATATGAGTGGTGGAGGAAGCAGGACTCACAGGCTTTCTATATGAGTGGTGGAGGAAGCAGGACTCACAGGCTTTCTATATGAGTGGTGGAGGAAGCAGGACTCACAGGCTTTCTATATGAGTGGTGGAGGAAGCAGGACTCACAGGCCTTCTATATGAGTGGTGGAGGAAGCAGGACTCACAGGCTTTCTATGTGAGTGGTGGGGGAAGCAGGACTCACAGGCTTTCTATATGAGTGGTGGGAGAAGCAGGACTCACAGGCTTTCTATATGAGTGGTGGGAGAAGCAGGACTCACAGGCTTTCTATATGAGTGGTGGGAGAAGCAGGACTCACAGGCTTTCTATATGAGTGGTGGGGAAGCAGGACTCACAGGCTTTCTATATGAGTGGTGGGGGAAGCAGGACTCACAGGCTTTCTATATGAGTGGTGGGAGAAGCAGGACTCACAGGCTTTCTATATGAGTGGTGGGGGAAGCAGGACTCACAGGCTTTCTATATGAGTGGTGGAGGAAGCAGGACTCACAGGCTTTCTATATGAGTGGTGGGAGAAGCAGGACTCACAGGCTTTCTATATGAGTGGTGGGGGAAGCAGGACTCACAGGCTTTCTATATGAGTGGTGGGAGAAGCAGGACTCACAGGCTTTCTATATGAGTGGTGGGAGGAAGCAGGACTCACAGGCTTTCTATATGAGTGGTGGAGGAAGCAGGACTCACAGGCTTTCTATATGAGTGGTGGGAGGAAGCAGGACTCACAGGCTTTCTATATGAGTGGTGGGGGAAGCAGGACTCACAGGCTTTCTATATGAGTGGTGGGGGAAGCAGGACTCACAGGCTTTCTATATGAGTGGTGGAGGAAGCAGGACTCACAGGCTTTCTATATGAGTGGTGGAGGAAGCAGGACTCACAGGCTTTCTATATGAGTGGTGGGAGAAGCAGGACTCACAGGCTTTCTATATGAGTGGTGGAGGAAGCAGGACTCACAGGCTTTCTATATGAGTGGTGGGAGAAGCAGGACTCACAGGCTTTCTATATGAGTGGTGGAGGAAGCAGGACTCACAGGCTTTCTATATGAGTGGTGGAGGAAGCAGGACTCACAGGCTTTCTATATGAGTGGTGGGGGAAGCAGGACTCACAGGCTTTCTATATGAGTGGTGGGAGAAGCAGGACTCACAGGCTTTCTATATGAGTGGTGGGGGAAGCAGGACTCACAGGCTTTCTATATGAGTGGTGGAGGAAGCAGGACTCACAGGCTTTCTATATGAGTGGTGGAGGAAGCAGGACTCACAGGCTTTCTATATGAGTGGTGGGAGAAGCAGGACTCACAGGCTTTCTATATGAGTGGTGGGGGAAGCAGGACTCACAGGCTTTCTATATGAGTGGTGGGGGAAGCAGGACTCACAGGCTTTCTATATGAGTGGTGGGGGAAGCAGGACTCACAGGCTTTCTATATGAGTGGTGGGGGAAGCAGGACTCACAGGCTTTCTATATGAGTGGTGGGGGAAGCAGGACTCACAGGCTTTCTATATGAGTGGTGGGAGAAGCAGGACTCACAGGCTTTCTATATGAGTGGTGGGGGAAGCAGGACTCACAGGCTTTCTATATGAGTGGTGGGGGAAGCAGGACTCACAGGCTTTCTATATGAGTGGTGGGGGAAGCAGGACTCACAGGCTTTCTATATGAGTGGTGGGGGAAGCAGGACTCACAGGCTTTCTATATGAGTGGTGGGGGAAGCAGGACTCACAGGCTTTCTATATGAGTGGTGGAGGAAGCAGGACTCACAGGCTTTCTATATGAGTGGTGGAGGAAGCAGGACTCACAGGCTTTCTATATGAGTGGTGGAGGAAGCAGGACTCACAGGCTTTCTATATGAGTGGTGGGGGAAGCAGGACTCACAGGCTTTCTATATGAGTGGTGGAGGAAGCAGGACTCACAGGCTTTCTATATGAGTGGTGGGAGAAGCAGGACTCACAGGCTTTCTATATGAGTGGTGGAGGAAGCAGGACTCACAGGCTTTCTATATGAGTGGTGGGAGAAGCAGGACTCACAGGCTTTCAATATGAGTGGTGGGGGAAGCAGGACTCACAGGCTTTCTATATGAGTGGTGGGGGAAGCAGGACTCACAGGCTTTCTATATGAGTGGTGGAGGAAGCAGGACTCACAGGCTTTCTATATGAGTGGTGGAGGAAGCAGGACTCACAGGCTTTCTCTATGAGTAGGGGGGAGGAAGCAGGACTCACAGGCTTTCTATATGAGTGGTGGAGGAAGCAGGACTCACAGGCTTTCTATATGAGTGGTGGGAGAAGCAGGACTCACAGGCTTTCTATATGAGTGGTGGAGGAAGCAGGACTCACAGGCTTTCTATATGAGTGGTGGAGGAAGCAGGACTCACAGGCTTTCTATATGAGTGGTGGGAGAAGCAGGACTCACAGGCTTTCTATATGAGTGGTGGAGGAAGCAGGACTCACAGGCTTTCTATATGAGTGGTGGGGGAAGCAGGACTCACAGGCTTTCTATATGAGTGGTGGGAGGAAGCAGGACCCACAGGCTTTCTATATGAGTGGTGGAGGAAGCAGGACTCACAGGCTTTCTATATGAGTGGTGGAGGAAGCAGGACTCACAGGCTTTCTATATGAGTGGTGGAGGAAGCAGGACTCACAGGCTTTCTATATGAGTGGTGGGAGAAGCAGGACTCACAGGCTTTCTATATGAGTGGTGGGAGAAGCAGGACTCACAGGCTCTCTATATGAGTGGTGGGGGAAGCAGGACTCAGAGGCTTTCTCTATGAGTGGTGGAGGAAGCAGGACTCACAGGCTTT
This sequence comes from Leptodactylus fallax, assembly GCA_947044405.1. Taxonomy (NCBI): domain Eukaryota; kingdom Metazoa; phylum Chordata; class Amphibia; order Anura; family Leptodactylidae; genus Leptodactylus; species Leptodactylus fallax. The sequence goes on from CAMRHE010000485.1 coordinate 265,813, forward strand.
CTATATGAGTGGTGGGGGAAGCAGGACTCAGAGGCTTTCTCTATGAGTGGTGGAGGAAGCAGGACTCACAGGCTTTCTATATGAGTGGTGGGGGAAGCAGGACTCACAGGCTTTCTATATGAGTGGTGGGAGAAGCAGGACTCACAGGCTTTCTATATGAGTGGTGGAGGAAGCAGGACTCACAGGCTTTCTATATGAGTGGTGGAGGAAGCAGGACTCACAGGCTTTCTATATGAGTGGTGGGGGAAGCAGGACTCACAGGCTTTCTATATGAGTGGTGGGGGAAGCAGGACTCACAGGCTTTCTATATGAGTGGTGGGAGAAGCAGGACTCACAGGCTTTCTATATGAGTGGTGGGAGAAGCAGGACTCACAGGCTTTCTATATGAGTGGTGGAGGAAGCAGGACTCACAGGCTTTCTATATGAGTGGTGGAGGAAGCAGGACTCACAGGCTTTCTATATGAGTGGTGGGAGAAGCAGGACTCACAGGCTTTCTATATGAGTGGTGGGGGAAGCAGGACTCACAGGCTTTCTATATGAGTGGTGGGGGAAGCAGGACTCACAGGCTTTCTATATGAGTGGTGGGGGAAGCAGGACTCACAGGCTTTCTATATGAGTGGTGGGGGAAGCAGGACTCACAGGCTTTCTATATGAGTGGTGGGGGAAGCAGGACTCACAGGCTTTCTATATGAGTGGTGGGGGAAGCAGGACTCAGAGGCTTTCTCTATGAGTGGTGGGGGAAGCAGGACTCACAGGCTTTCTATATGAGTGGTGGGAGAAGTAGGACTCACAGGCTTTCTATATGAGTGGTGGGGGAAGCAGGACTCACAGGTTTTCTATATGAGTGGTGGAGGAAGCAGGACTCACAGGCTTTCTATATGAGTGGTGGAGGAAGCAGGACTCACAGGCTTTCTATATGAGTGGTGGGGGAAGCAGGACTCACAGGCTTTCTATATGAGTGGTGGGAGAAGCAGGACTCACAGGCTCTCTATATGAGTGGTGGGGGAAGCAGGACTCAGAGGCTTTCTCTATGAGTGGTGGAGGAAGCAGGACTCACAGGCTTTCTATATGAGTGGTGGGGGAAGCAGGACTCAGAGGCTTTCTCTATGAGTGGTGGAGGAAGCAGGACTCACAGGCTTTCTATATGAGTGGTGGGGGAAGCAGGACTCACAGGCTTTCTATATGAGTGGTGGGAGAAGCAGGACTCACAGGCTTTCTATATGAGTGATGGAGGAAGCAGGACTCACAGGCTTTCTATATGAGTGGTGGAGGAAGCAGGACTCACAGGCTTTCTATATGAGTGGTGGGGGAAGCAGGACTCACAGGCTTTCTATATGAGTGGTGGGGGAAGCAGGACTCACAGGCTTTCTATATGAGTGGTGGGAGAAGCAGGACTCACAGGCTTTCTATATGAGTGGTGGGAGAAGCAGGACTCACAGGTTTTCTATATGAGTGGTGGAGGAAGCAGGACTCACAGGCTTTCTATATGAGTGGTGGAGGAAGCAGGACTCACAGGCTTTCTATATGAGTGGTGGGAGAAGCAGGACTCACAGGCTTTCTATATGAGTGGTGGGGGAAGCAGGACTCACAGGCTTTCTATATGAGTGGTGGGGAAGCAGGACTCACAGGCTTTCTATATGAGTGGTGGGGGAAGCAGGACTCACAGGCTTTCTATATGAGTGGTGGGGGAAGCAAGACTCACAGGCTTTCTATATGAGTGGTGGGGGAAGCAGGACTCAGAGGCTTTCTCTATGAGTGGTGGGGGAAGCAGGACTCACAGGCTTTCTATATGAGTGGTGGGAGAAGTAGGACTCACAGGCTTTCTATATGAGTGGTGGGGGAAGCAGGACTCACAGGTTTTCTATATGAGTGGTGGAGGAAGCAGGACTCACAGGCTTTCTATATGAGTGGTGGGAGCAAGCAGGACTCACAGGCTTTCTATATGAGTGGTGGGAGAAGCAGGACTCCAGGCTTTCTATATGAGTGGTGGAGGAAACAGGACTCACAGGCTTTCTATATGAATGGTGGGAGAAGCAGGACTCACAGGCTTTCTATATGAGTGGTGGAGGAAGCAGGACTCACAGGCTTTCTATATGAGTGGTGGAGGAAACAGGACTCACAGGCTTTCTATATGAGTGGTGAGGGAAGCAGGACTCACAGGCTCTCTATATGAGTGGTGGGGGAAGCAGGACTCATAGGCTTTCTATATGAGTGGTGGGGGAAGCAGGACTCACAGGCTTTCTATATGAGTGGTGGAGGAAGCAGGACTCACAGGCTTTCTATATGAGTGGTGGGGGAAGCAGGACTCACAGGCTTTCTATATGAGTGGTGGGAGAAGCAGGACTCACAGACTTTCTATATGAGTGGTGGAGGAAGCAGGACTCACAGGCTTTCTATATGAGTGGTGGAGGAAGCAGGACTCACAGGTTTTCTATATGAGTGGTGGGAGAAGCAGGACTCACAGGCTTTCTATATGAGTGGTGGGGGAAGCAGGACTCACAGGCTTTCTATATGAGTGGTGGGAGAAGCAGGACTCCAGGCTTTCTATATGAGTGGTGGGGGAAGCAGGACTCACAGGCTTTCTATATGAGTGGTGGGGGAAGCAGGACTCACAGGCTTTCTATATGAGTGGTGGAGGAAGCAGGACTCACAGGCTTTCTATATGAGTGGTGGAGGAAGCAGGACTCACAGGCTTTCTATATGAGTGGTGGGGGAAGCAGGACTCACAGGCTTTCTATATGAGTGGTGGAGGAAGCAGGACTCACAGGCTTTCTATATGAGTGATGGAGGAAGCAGGACTCACAGGCTTTCTATATGAGTGGTGGGAGAAGCAGGACTCACAGGCTTTCTATATGAGTGGTGGGAGAAGCAGGACTCACAGGCTTTCTATATGAGTGGTGGGGGAAGCAGGACTCACAGGCTTTCTATATGAGTGGTGGGAGAAGCAGGACTCACAGGCTTTCTATATGAGTGGTGGGGGAAGCAGGACTCACAGGCTTTCTATATGAGTGGTGGGGAAGCAGGACTCACAGGCTTTCTATATGAGTGGTGGGAGAAGCAGGACTCACAGGCTCTCTATATGAGTGGAGGGGGAAGCAGGACTCACAGGCTTTCTATATGAGTGGTGGAGGAAGCAGGACTCACAGGCTTTCTATATGAGTGGTGGGGGAAGCAGGACTCACAGGCTCTCTATATGAGTGGTGGGGGATGCAGGACTCATAGGCTTTCTATATGAGAGGTGGGTGAATCAGGACTCACAGGCTTTCTATATGAGTGGTGGGGGAAGCAGGACTCACAGGCTTTCTATATGAGTGATGGAGGAAGCAGGACTCACAGGCTTTCTATATGAGTGGTGGAGGAAGCAGGACTCACAGGCTTTCTATATGAGTGGGGGGAGAAGCAGGACTCACAGGCTTTCTATATGAGTGGTGGTGGATGCAGGACTCACAGGCTTTCTATATGAGTGGTGGGGGAAGCAGGACTCACAGGCTTTCTATATGAGTGGTGGAGGAAGCAGGACTCACAGGCTTTCTATATGAGTGGTGGGGGAAGCAGGACTCACAGGCTTTCTATATGAGTGGTGGGGGAAGCAGGACTCACAGGCTTTCTATATGAGTGGTGGGAGAAGCAGGACTCACAGGCTTTCTATATGAGTGGTGGGAGAAATAGGACTCACAGGCTTTCTATATGAGTGGTGGAGGAAACAGGACTCACAGGCTTTCTATATGAGTGGTGGGGGAAACAGGACTCACAGGCTCTCTATATGAGTGGTGGGGGAAGCAGGACTCACAGGCTTTCTATATGAGTGATGGAGGAAGCAGGACTCACAGGCTTTCTATATGAGTGGTGGAGGAAGCAGGACTCACAGGCTTTCTATATGAGTGGTGGGGGAAGCAGGACTCACAGGTTTTCTATATGAGTGGTGGAGGAAGCAGGACTCACAGGCTTTCTATATGAGTGGGGGGAGATGCAGGACTCACAGGCTTTCTATATGAGTGGTGGGGTAAGCAGGACTCACAGGCTTTCTATATGAGTGGTGGGGGAAGCAGGACACACAGCCTTTCTATATGAGTGATGGAGGAAGCAGGACTCACAGGCTTTCTATATGAGTGGTGGGGGAAGCAGGACTCACAGGCTTTCTATATGAGTGGTGGAGGAAGCAGGACTCACAGGCTTTCTATATGAGTGGTGGGGGAAGCAGGACTCACAGGCTTTCTATATGAGTGGGGGAGGGAGAAGCAGGACTCACAGGCTTTCTATATGAGTGGTGGAGGAAACAGGACTCACAGGCTTTCTATATGAGTGGTGGGGGAAACAGGACTCACAGGCTCTCTATATGAGTGGTGGGGGAAGCAGGACTCACAGGCTTTCTATATGAGTGATGGAGGAAGCAGGACTCACAGGCTTTCTATATGAGTGGTGGAGGAAGCAGGACTCACAGGCTTTCTATATGAGTGGTGGGGGAAGCAGGACTCACAGGCTTTCTATATGAGTGGGGGGAGAAGCAGGACTCACAGTCTTTCTAAATGAGTGGTGGAGTAAGCAGCACTCACAGGCTTTCTATATGAGTGGTGGGAGAAGCAGGACTCACAGGCTTTCTATATGAGTGGTGGAGGAAGCAGGACTCACAGGCTTTCTATATGAGTGGTGGAGGAAGCAGGACTCACAGGCTTTCTATATGAGTGGTGGAGGAAGCAGGACTCACAGGCTTTCTATATGAGTGGTGGAGGAAGCAGGACTCACAGGCTTTCTATATGAGTGGTGGGGGAAGCAGGACTCACAGGCTTTCTATATGAGTGGTGGAGGAAGCAGGACTCACAGGCTTTCTATATGAGTGGTGGGGGGAGCAGGACTCACAGGCTTTCTATATGAGTGGTGGAGGAAGCAGGACTCACAGGCTTTCTATATGAGTGGTGGGGGGAGCAGGACTCACAGGCTTTCTATATGAGTGGTGGATTTTATGGGAAGGAGTAAAATCTGTTAATAAAGTTTATTACAATATTTATTAGTGTCAGAAATACTTCAGGAAATCAAAAGCTGTTTGACAGGTCAGGGCCGGACTTTATACTGATCCTTGTTTCCTCCTCCTGTCCACCTCGGCTGTGCTAGTCCTCCTTCCCATTACCAGGTGAGGCTGTATATTCAGGGTTTTCTTTATGTTATCGCCCCTCCACCTTCTGGTTCTGCCGTCTCTCCCCTGCTTGGCCTCCAGTGACCTCAGGGGGGCAGGAACTTTTCTTCATGTTATCTCTTATTGATCTCAGCTTGTTATCTCCCGTCTTGTAAAAACATCCAGTGGAACACAAACTTATCATTATTTCACCTCCTCCACCAAGTTTAGCTCTTTCCATCTCTTAATAGCCTCCCCTCCTCTGATTCTGGTGCACTTGGAAATTTTGCTCTAGCCCCCATCGTTCCTGAGAAATCAATGCTGTTAGTTTTGGTGTCTGATATACTAACTAGACTCCCTAATGTCAAGAGGGTGGTGTCAGGCAGGAGCAGGTAGGGGTGTGTGACTCAGAGCCTCAATCAAATGGAAAAAGTGTCAGAGCTCCGAGTCACGCCCCCTTGCCTGATTCCGCCTGATACCACCCATTTGACATTAGGGAGTCTAGTTAGCATATCAGGCACCAAAACTGACTGCACTGATGGCTCAGGAATGGTGGGGACTAGAGTAAAAATCCCAACTGTGCTACAATCAGTGGAGCAGAATCTAGTAAGGGAAGAGTCCAAGCTGGTGAAGGAGGTGAAAGATCCTCTTAAAATTAAATAGGGCGCTATTCTGCTGAACAAGAATGTCACATGTCAAGAAAGACAAAATAGAAGGTACTTAAAGGTGGCATCTCACCCCTTCTACCAACTCCAACTCTTTGCATCCTTTAATAGGGGCCAATCTAAGGATTCTGATGCAGTTGGAATTTTTTCTCTAGCCCCCACCGTTCCTGAGCAATCAGTGCAGTTAATTTCAGCACAATTATGTTGTCTGTTGTCAGGTGGGCGGTCCCAGATTATCTGCTTCAGCCAAGGACTGCCCAACAGATGGTAGAGAGCATAAGTGTGCTGAAAGTAGCAGAAATGATTGCTCAGGAATGGTGGGGGCTATAGAAAAAATTCCAATTACGCCTGAGAAATGCAAAGAGTTGGAGTTGGTGGAAGGTTCTGTCTAAGGTCTGTTGTTGTAGGAGCTGCGGTGGAGACAATCCTCAGAGCTGAGAATATTAGCGCTATGGTCGGCAGCTCCGTCACATTGAAGTGTCATCTACTCAGAAGCGACACCACAATCACTCAGGTCAACTGGAACTTCTGCAACCAGGTGCACATCGCGTTTCATGTCTATAACACAGAAGGAATGGTGTTAGAGGATTTCTCAGAGCGCGTGTCCTTAGCAGAGGATTATGGGATCACCATATCACACGTCAACAGGAACGACAGCGGGAACTACTGCTGCATCTTCAACACCTTCCCACATGGCAAGTTTACTGGGAAGATTTTCCTACAGGTTTTATGTAAGTATCAAACGATAGGCTTAGATACAGCAGCTTAGCTGGTAGTGTCACACATGATAGGCTTAGATACAATGGCACAGCAGACAGTATCACACATGATAGATTTAGATACAATAGCACAACAGACAGTATCACACATGATAGGATTAGATACACAGCTCAGCAGACAGTATCACACATTATAGGATTAGATACACAACTCAGCAGACAGTATCACACATGGTAGGATTAGATACACAGCTTAGTAGACAGTATCACACATGATAGGATTAGATACACAGCTCAGCAGACAGTATCACACATTATAGGATTAGATACACAACTCAGCAGACAGTGTCACACATGGTAGGATTTGATACACAGCTTAGTAGACAGTATCACACATGATAGGATTAGATACACAGCTCAGCAGATAGTATCACACATTATAGGATTAGATACACAACTCAGCAGACAGTGTCACACATGATAGGATTAGATACACAGCTCAGCAGACAGTATCACACATTATAGGATTAGATACACAGCTCAGCATACAGTATCACACATAAGATTAGATACGGCAGTTCAGAAGACAGTAAACCACAGGATAGGCTTAGATATATTGCCTCAGCAGACAGTATCACACATGATAGCCTCAGTAGCTCAGGGCAGTGTCAAATAAAATAGGCTTAGATGTATCACACACGATAGGATTAGATACAAAGACACGTCAGACAGTATCACACATGGAAGGCTTAGATATTTAGATTGTGCTGTACTCTATGCTGTCTCTATCCCTCCAGCTTCGGACCCCCGGACACAGGACTGCTACCTCTGGATCGGCTCTGCACTCGGGATCCTTCTTGTAGTCGCCGCTGTCGGCAGTTTCTGTTACAAGGTGAGACATGTGACTTATCAGACAGGTGGAGTGGGATGTAGTGCAGCACAGGGGGGGCTTATTCACTAAACCACTTATATCCAATGTGATGAATCCAGAGACTTGGTCTGATCCTGTGTCGGTGCAGACGTTGCGGCTCTGGTCAGTGGTCGGGCAGCAGAATCCTCATCACTTACCCTGATGTGACCGATCAGAGATTTTATTCTGCTTTTATTTTCCTCTAGAAAAAGACGTCCGAGGTTTTCTACTCCAACAGCGGCCGGCAGACGTCAGGAGCAAATATACCAAATACACCAAATATACCAAATACACCAAATATACCGGGCCCATCGCAGATGACATCACAGGATGAAGACCGAGAGAAGGAAATCAGCGAGTACTTCAATGTCATCCTGTATCGCATGTAACGGCTGTACCGGGGTCTCAGGTGTATACAGGAGCCTTCCTTATGTTATCTCCCCTCTTACCTATCACCGCCGGTTACTGCCATATCTCCCCTGTATATCCTCCAGTGACCCCAGGTGTATACAGGAGCCTTCCTTATGTTATCTCCCCTCTTACCTATCACCGCCGGTTACTGTTATATCTCCCCTGTATATCCTCCAGTGACCCCAGGTGTATACAGGAGCCTTCCTTATGTTATCTCCCCTCTTACCTATCACTGCCGGTTACTGCCATATCTCCCCTGTATATCCTCCAGTGACCCCAGGTGTATACAGGAGCCTTCCTTATGTTATCTCCCCTCTTACCTATCACTGCCGGTTACTGCCATATCTCCCCTGTATATCCTCCAGTGACCCCAGGTGTATACAGGAGCCTTCCTTATGTTATCTCCCCTCTTACCTATCACCGCCGGTTACTGTTATATCTCCCCTGTATATCCTCCAGTGACCCCAGGTGTATACAGGAGCCTTCCTTATGTTATCTCCCCTCTTACCTATCACCGCCGGTTACTGCCATATCTCACCTGTATATCCTCCAGTGACCCCAGGTGTATACAGGAGCCTTCCTTATGTTATCTCCCCTCTTACCTATCACTGCCGGTTACTGCCATATCTCCCCTGTATATCCTCCAGTGACCCCAGGTGTATACAGGAGCCTTCCTTATGTTATCTCCCCTCTTACCTATCACCACCGGTTACTGCCATATCTCCCCTGTATATCCTCCAGTGACCCCAGGTGTATACAGGAGCCTTCCTTATGTTATCTCCCCTCTTACCTATCACTGCCGGTTACTGCCATATCTCCCCTGTATATCCTCCAGTGACCCCAGGTGTATACAGGAGCCTTCCTTATGTTATCTCCCCTCTTACCTATCACCGCCGGTTACTGTTATATCTCCCCTGTATATCCTCCAGTGACCCCAGGTGTATACAGGAGCCTTCCTTATGTTATCTCCCCTCTTACCTATCACCGCCGGTTACTGCCATATCTCCCCTGTATATCCTCCAGTGACCCCAGGTGTATACAGGAGCCTTCCTTATGTTATCTCCCCTCTTACCTATCGCCACCAGTTACTGCCATATCTCCCCTGTATATCCTCCAGTGACCCCAGGTGTATACAGGAGCCTTCCTTATGTTATCTCCCCTCTTACCTATCGCCACCAGTTACTGCCATATCTCCCCTGTATATCCTCCAGTGACCCCAGGTGTATACAGGAGCCTTCCTTATGTTATCTCCCCTCTTACCTATCGCCACCAGTTACTGCCATATCTCCCCTGTATATCCTCCAGTGACCCCAGGTGTATACAGGAGCCTTCCTTATGTTATCGCCTCTTACCTATCGCCACCGGTTACTGCCATATCTCCCCTGTATATCCTCCAGTGACCCCAGGTGTATACAGGAGCCTTCCTTATGTTATCTCCCCTCTTACCTATCACCGCCGGTTACTGTTATATCTCCCCTGTATATCCTCCAGTGACCCCAGGTGTATACAGGAGCCTTCCTTATGTTATCGCCTCTTACCTATCGCCAACAGTTACTGCCATATCTCCCCTTCCATCTCACCTTTGGCCTCCAGTGTCCCCGGGGGACGCAGGAACTTTTCTTCTTATCCCCCTTGCTAATGATCACAGCCTAAAGTGACAAGGAAGAGGTTTAAGGAGTTTTCTTTATCACCCCCGTACGGTGCCCAATGGGAGGAGAAGGGGGAGAAGCAGGAAGTGATGTCATGTTACCCCCCAGTTATACCTGCAGTCTATGACAGGGCCTCTTAATAATCCGGGGACTCCATTAAGACTGGAATACAGAATGACTTTCTTAATAAATTCCTCCAAAGTAAAGGGAAAGACCCCCAGTAATATAAAGGCCGCATTCTGTCTGCTGTGATAACATCGAACTGAAGTGAAAAGCAGAAGCTCCTTCTACGGCCATCACTATGTCATCATTTCTGTCCATTGTGCTGATTCCTCAGTTTAGGGAGATGAAAGAAAGGGTGTTATAAGACAATTTTCTGACTTGATTCTAAATGGAGGGATTAAAGAGTTGTCTAAACATTTGGGGCAGAACATTTTCTGTATTTTCGCCATTTAAAGTGTAAGTAAACTTTTATGTATTTTCCATAAATCCATAGGGCAGGTGAAGGGAACAAATATTGTAATACAGTTCACTAAAGAGACGCGCCTGTGTCTTTAAGTGCCTTTACTTCTTATCTCAGCGATTTCAGCTTGTAATCCGTACACAGCAGTGTCAGGTTACCATGAAGTCTATGGAGAGGAGAGGGGAGGGGAAGGAGGAGAAGGAGAGACGCAGAGATATGAGGCAACTACAGCATTAACTGAGTCATTTCTGTCAGGAGAAAGCTGGGTAGTAATTCCTGATAACCCAGCTGTGTTGTGAAAGAAAACTGTCTCTCTATAGTGCAGACGTCTCTCTGCTTTGAGAAGGTCTTGTCTTCCTCCCCTCTCCATAGACTTCTATTGTACAGATTTGATCAATTTTCTTTAATAAAGTATATTACAAAGCTTCTTACCGTCACCTACACTAAGGACTCGTGAAAACTAATGATGTTTAGTTACACTTTAAAACATGTTATCTATAGCTGATAAATGGAAACTTAAAGAGGACCTCTCACCATTTCCATCAGCCCCAGCTACTTGTATCCTTCAGTAGGCTCCACCCTCCTGACTCTGCCACATTTGCAATTTCTCTCTAGCTCTCACCATTCCTGAGCAATCGATACAGTTAGCTCCAGCACCCAATATGCTAATTAGGTGCCAGGCGGGTAGTCCCAGACTGTTTACTCCAACCCAGGTCCACCCACTTGACTGTTGAGAGTCTCCTTACCTTATTAGGTGCTGAAAATAAAAGCAGTGATTGCTCAGAAATGGTGGGGGCTAGAGAAAAAAATTCCCAAAAATTCCAAAGTGGACCTTAAACATCTAGCCTGGCGTTGTCCTAAATTATATACTTATTGACTTTCTTAGTTTAATTTTTCAGTAAGTAAATTTTCTGACTATTCTGGGGCATCGAGTTAGAAGAGGATCAGATTTGAGGGAAAATCTTTTCTCAATCTGATAAAACTACGTTTTAGAATTTACTTGGAATTATGTAAAATTTGGATCTTGTTTGATCCCACACGTAGAGGGCTGGAAGGGCCAGGTGTACGGGGGTCATCTATTTATAGAATTCATGGGGACTATTCTAAATCTTATGAAAACTCAAAATGGTGGATTCACTTTCTTAAAGGATTTGAGCGGGACAAAAAAAAAATTAAATGCGGACAGCAGGGGAGGGCTAGAAAATAACACTCATATACTTACCGGCATCCTCCCGTCCACTCTCTTTGTGCATTTCATTTTTTTTTATCCTGGACAACCCCTTTAACTCCAGGCATAGACTTCCCACCCCCCTCAAAATCCAGGTCACATTTTTTACATTTTTTTTCACATTTTTTCTTCTGTGCTGTGACTTTTGGCTGGGAGGACTGATGAGAACCTGACATGTAATATAGTATATATTTCTATGTGTTGTAAAAAAATAAAGGGGAAAAAAGAATATGTGCCCTCTGACTGTCACACTTGGGGAGTCTTTTTTTCTACTAAATAAAGTTTTGAAGGATCTTTCCTGGTGTCTCGATCACAGAGATTTTTGACCTTTTTACCTCTGGAGATTATGGGATGGTTTTTACACGGTGACCTAGACATAAATGACACATTCTGGATTTTTATTATTAGCAATTTTTGTGCATCTCAAGTTGCGTCAGAATTTTAGCACAAACACAAATTTTAATGTATTTTTCTTTTCACAAAACATTTTGATACAAAAACTGCACAAAATAAGCGACAATTGTAAAGGGCTTGGTTGCAATTTTGCAATGACCCAGATGTCAAAAGTGAAAATTGTCCCAAGCCTCTGGCATTTAAAGAGTGTCCTGAGTCTGAGTTTTAAGAGGATCTTTCTCCACCTCCACCAAGTCCAAATCTTTGCATCCCTCAGTAGGCGCCATGTCACTGATTCCAGTGCAGATGGAATTTTTTCTCTTGCCCCCACCATTCCTGAGCAATCATTTCTGTTAATTACAGGCCCCAAAGAGCTTATTAGCCTCTCTACTGTCAGGTGGGCGGTCCCAGACTGGAGCAGCAGATAGTCCGGACTGCCCACCTGACAATAAAGAGCCTAATTAGCATATTTGGTTCTGAAACTAATAACACTGATTGCTCAGGAACGGTGGGGGCATGAGAAAAAAAATCCAAGCGTTGGCGTTGGCGGAGGCGATGAAAGGTCCTCTTTGAAGATGCCAAGAGAACGATATTTTCTGTATGGTCCACACTTTAAAGAGACACAACCCCGTGGAATTTGTTTTCATTTTTGTTTTATTCTTCCTTCATATTCAAACTTCACAAACAGTGTGAATTTACAATACCTCAGAAAGTGAAACTTACAAAAAGTGCTGGTAACATTTAAAAAAAAAAAAAAATAAACCAAAAAAAAAAAACATCATTCTTTAGCAACATCGATAACTTCTTCCACACAGAACAGAAAACTTGTAAAAGTTTTTTTTTTTTTCGTATTTAAGGCGTAATACTTCTGTATAAAGTATATGCAAGAGATAAACTTTCACAGTATTCAAAAAATGTCACAATAGTAATATAATAGAATATTGAAGCGCTACAATTATGTTCTTTTTTTTGTTGTGTTTTTTTATATTTTTTTTTTTGTCCTGTTTAAATAACAAATACAAATCACAGGTAAATATAGGTGAGAAAGATAAGAGGCTAATAGTAGATGGCCTTAAGGGTTCTGCCACTGTGGAAATAAAAAGCTGTCAGGATGTGTGGAGTAATTCTAGAGTTTAAAGCACTTGATAAAAAGGCGTATGCATTTATTTTTTTTATTTTTTTTTTTAATCTTAAAAGTTTATATTTCTTCTGTTCACTTAGTTTATTTTTTTTCTCTTCACCATTGACAAATGTTACTGAAAAAAAAAAATTCTTCAAAACGGTTACAAGAGAAAAAATGAAAAAATAAAAAAGTTTCATTCTTAACTCAGGACTCTTGGCCCGCCTTCTCGACAAAGACACGATGTAGTGGGCGGGGGTAAGGGTGTCATGGGTGGGGTGGTGGGGTACCCGGCCTCACAGACATGCAAACAAATAGAGGGCCAGTGCGTCACAACACGCCGATGGCTGATGTTACCATAATGGATGGACGTTACTTTAGGGAGGGGGAGATTGAAAAATATCACATTGGGAGTAGTAAGTGCTTAAAAAATGGAGGGAAATCTCTCGGCATAATCTATCAATGGAGCAAAAACTCTGGAGGCAACTTAAAGCGAATAAGCGGAAGGGTCTGAGATATCGTGTCTCAGCTCTGAGCTTTTATCTCAGGGTCGTGACTTGGGGGCTTCGAGCTCTGATTTTTTTCTTTTAGGGTAGTGACTTGGTATCACAGGGCTATAAATTTTTGTCTCAGAGTCGAGGCTTTGTTTCTCGGGCTTTGACTTATCTCTTTTATCCAAGAGTATTTTTTTATACAATTTTTATTTTTTTTTTTTAATCTCTGGGTCTTTTTATAAGAAGGTCCTGTTTTGATTTTTTTTTTTTTTTACCTAAGAGTTCTGATTTTTTTTTTCTTTTGGTATCACAAGGCTAGAAATTTTTGTCTCATAGTCAAGGTTTTGACTTATCTCAATTATCCAAGAGCATTTTTTTCATACAATTTTTTTTTTTTTAATCTCTGGTTCTTTTTATAAGAAGGTCCTGTTTTTGATTTTTTTTTTTTTTACCTTAGAGTTCTGATTTTTTTTTCTTTTGGTATCACAAGGCTAGAAATTTTTGTCCCAGAGTCGAGGCTTTGTTTCTTGAGCTCTGACTTATCAAGAGTATTTTTTTATACAAGATTTTTTTTAAATCTCTGGGTCTTTTTATAAGAAGATCTGTTTTTGATTTTTTTTTCTTTTAGTTTTACGACTTTGTATCACAGGGGTCTGAATTTTTGTTTCAGTCTGACTTTTATCTAACTGATTTTTATACATGACTTTTTTTTATCTCTTGGTCTTTTTCTAAGATGGTCTTGTTTTTGTTATTTTTTTTTTTATCTGCTCCCTAACATTTTAGAGATAATCTCAGAGCAATGACATCTTATCTCAGACCCTTGGGGTAATAGGTCAGTTCATCTTTATGTTGCCCCACACCCTTCTCGTAATAGACATCATATTAAGATGTTGCTTTACATTCTTCCTTATTTTTCAGTTCTTACATAACTGTTACATCTACAACTGTTTTTGTAAATTCAGGCCCATACAATGATTGCGGCCTTTACCAAGATCTTTAGCCCCTCACAGGTTCATAGGCAGGATGATAGTCATCCAGATATATAATGGCTGATAGTAAAATCACAAAATTGAAAAAACTAAAAAAAATTCTGGAATGATTGTGATTTTTGAAACCAAAAAAAAAGTTTTAACTAGACAGGAGAAGTATACATAACATGAGTGCGACGTTCCAGCACTCTCACGTGTATAAGGTGCGTAACATAAGAAGAGATGACACGTTCCGTGCCATAATAAGGTGCATCGAGAAGGTTTTCTTATTTTTTCATGACCACTTTCACACATCCCCCACCACACCCTGATTATCAAACCAAAAATAAGGGTTTTTTTTTGTCTTTTTGTTGTTTTTTTTTTTTTGAAAGGCAGGCCAAGAGTAACTGTAATCCTTGTATTAACCAAATACACGACGGGTAGCGTGCGGTTACCAATAGATAAATTACCTTCAAATTTTCAGCTTTTTTTTTCAATGTTTTTTTTTTCTTTTAAATACAAATATATACATGTCAACTCACACAGAATACAGAAATGTATATAGAAAGACATACACACAGTATATATGTATACATACGCTAGGTACATATACATGTATACTGCCTAAACACCACTTGAAAAGAGGAAGTGAATTGAACAGTACCAAAAATAAAACAGTTAGTGAATAGATGCGGCTGTCTTGTCTTGTAATGCTCCGACCATTTTATCTATTTTTGTATATATTTTTATTCTCCTAAAAAACACAGTTCCTTATTGTCTTCCTAACATCGTTCTCTGTACTGAAATATTAATACAACCTGTGGAGATGGCAGCAATGGGCTGCGAGTGGATGACTAGTGAGTAGATAGTGCTGCTTGTTTCTTGGATAACGGTGCAAATGCTTTTGTTTTTTTCTGAGTGTGTGATCCGGTATTGGAGGTTGTTACCTCAATCTGGACTGTTGGTGAGAGAATATGCAAGGTTTGGGTTTAGATAAATAGCTTTGGAGAGGAGTTGAGCAAGCGGGATCCCGCTGTGGTCTGGTGATTGGTCATCAGTTCTCACCTGGCCTTTTCCTAATTGACAAATACCTAAATTATGGGATAATACAGGTGTAACAAACAGGTCTCATATTGTATGTTCCCAAGTCAGAACCTTATTGTGGGGTGTGTAAGGTACCCATGGCGGTGCCCTTTGTGGCAAGACCTACACTGATCTTAGTTCTCAGCAAAGACTTCTAGAATTATCCCTTCATCAAGGCTTAATATAGATGTAACAACCAGGTGTCATATTGTATGTCCCCAAGTCAGAACCATATTGTGGGGTGTGTAAGGTACCCATGGCGGTGCCCTTTGTGACAAGACCTACACTGGACCTAGCTCCTGGTAAAATGACTTCTAGCATATATATTGATCAATATTAGAAGGGACTATGAATACTTTTAATTTTCTTTTAATAATTTTGTGTTACTTAATGTCAAAAAAGTTCAGGTGAGAACTATACCTTAGGCCAGAGGCTCTTATCATGGGTGACAAAGCTTCTCCATCACTAATTTGGTTTTGATTCAATCACAAAGTCATTTGGAAGAAAATCCCGGGTAGAAGAAATGTCTAAAACTGAAGTGAGTGGAGAGAAGATATTCAAGTCTTGAAGGAGGCAGTATTCACAGTGAAGAAGGATAAAACATCGTTCTGGCAGTGATGAAGTCTTGTAATTCTTAAAAACTGGGGTAATATTTTAGGGGCTGTTTTGGGCCCGCACCTGTAGTAGGAAGCACTTCTGAACGTTACGACACTATCCCGCTGTCTGATAAAACCTTTTACACCCTGGGTCCGATATTAATGCATGTAAATTAAGGTGAATTGAACATCAATTGGGGATGAGTTGTTGAGGTGAGGGAATGAGTTTAAGGCCACACTCTATGTCTAGAATACAAAAATAAATATATCATGGTGGGGACTAATGGGCTTTCAAGGTAGTGACGAGGTCCCTTATTTTCTAGGCAAGGGCTGAAGGGACAATCAGGCCTCATCCTTAGCAAGGAAATTTCTTTCCGAGGCTTGAATGCAGTAGCTTTGTGCTAACTCCTTGGAGAAGACAGACAGTAGCTATAACAGAGAGAGGGGGCAAAGGTGCCCCAGTTGGGTTACTTTATAAAAGCAGAAACAAAGGCACATATACTAGAAATTGTATGCAAGGTGACAGACTTAGTAAGTAAAGAAGGAAGTAAACCTCAAATCCAATATGCATGTCAAGTGCTATTTTTGTGCTCTGTGATCTTGTCATGTAGGGTGATCCCCGCGGGTTTCATATCCAAATGACTGTGAATTTGGTTGAGTTGATAGGTCGAGATGGAGAAGGATCTATGGTTTATGGGTTTCCGAAGCTCAACCCCTCTATATATGGAAATTTTTGTGTTTGAATGTCATGATGTCCCCTCCCCTCCTTTTATCTTCCGAATATTTTTATGACAATTTCAAAAAGTTCTCTGTACGGTCATGAAACTGAGAGAACAATTTTACATTGGATGTTTATAAAACAGAAAATGATATCGGAAGGAAAAGGGGATTGGGCGGAGACATCGATTCTTGATATTGAAATGGAAACAATTTGTTTTCCTTAATGCTTAAAGTCCAGTGTTTGACATCTCATAAATAATATTCTTCTCAATAAAAAAAAAAATTAAACTCGAAAACACAACAATCCCTTTTCTACGTTCCTTTTCAACACAAAATTAACAGCAGTGGATACAAATATTATCTTAACACGTACAAAAAAAAATCTTATCCCATCTTTAACACTCATTGACAAATCAGCTTTAATATCTCAGATATGCAGCATATCCATAAGGGCAAACATAGATTGTTTCAAATTGTCTCTCTCCTTTAATTTTTTTTTTTTTTTTTTTTGATTTTTTTTTTATTAATGCCTTCACCAAAGAGAATTATAACAAACAAAACAAACAGTCTTATACCAATAAAATGCATTCAAAATAGAAAATATTACACAAAAACAAAAATTAGGATTCCTTCCTTAAAAAAAAAATCTGTCAGTTCTCATTTCAAGACAATTTCAGTCAAGGGCGCGCTCTATAAATATATATTTTTGATGTGTGTGGTTAAGTAACCCTATTTTCGCATTGCAGGCTTTCAGCCCGGGGATTGGGGCTTATGGTATACATGGACCATGTCAAACACCCCAAATCCGTGACCTTACCTTACAGGCAATAAAAAAAAAAAGATCAGTTACTTAATATTGTGAATTTACAATTTATTAAATTATGGAAAAATCAAAAATGACCTTCAATATCTTTGGTCCGATTTCCACAATCCACCTTTTCTTCTTTTTAGAAACCTTGGGGGGGGGGTCGCAATTTGGTTTGAGCACATTTAGGTGACCGGGGGTTCACATACTTTCATTGTAGTTCCAGGGATTGGATTATTTATTTATTTTTTTTCTAAATTAGAAAGAATTAGCACCATGGATTGAGAAATAGTAATACTGAAGTGCTAAAAATATAGAAAAAGTGAAGGCGAAATTTGGATTTAATGAGTCAGCACCAAGAGATAAACGACTACGACATGTGTAGTCAGGATGGGAGGGGGAGATACATTTTTTTTTAACAAATTCTAATGATCAACTTTGACTTGAATAAATTGAAAAATAGAAGTTTCTAGAGATTTTCCAGTAAAAATTCGATGGCAGTTATATCGTGAAGCCTTAAAAGATGCCACATCCTCCCTGCTTCCATTTTAGTGGGTCAGGGCACCATCTTCTAGTTACCTGAAGCCTTCTTATTGTTAGGTTACTGTGGTCCATATAGCTGAACTCATAAGAACATCACAAGGCTTATCCAGACAGCCGCAATTTTTCTCGAGACAAAACATTTTGACCGGAAAAATCTCTAAAAATTGTATGTGTAAGCGCAAACTTTTTTTTTTTTTTTTTTTTTTTATTGCCTGTAAGCAATACCAATTATGTAGAAATTTTTTTTGGGAAAAAGGGGGCAATAGACATGACCACGGCGGTGCCCTTTACAACCCCTCAGGCCATCACATGACACCAGACGCAGCCTCAAGACATAACCGCAGCACGGTACCAAACACTCTCTAGTGCATTGTCATCTGACAAAAATAACGTCTTCCTATTAAAATGATATAAAAAAGCTAAAGATATATGCTGTATATGTACACGTAAATGAACAAACTGAAAGCATTGTCTAAACACAAAGGCCTTACTCTATCGTCTCCCCCCGATACTCGCCAAAACCTGCAATGCGCTTCTGCGTCGTTACTGAAGGAAATTACCATAACATAATACAACGATTATATGATTACAAAAACTGAACTAGTGTTGTACTGAAAAATCCCCCTAGAACTGGTAAGCGCTGCCTGGCTGCCACATGGGCGAGGCCCCAACCAGCAGCCCATCGCAAATAAAAAAAAAACTAAAAAAAAATCGATAAGGCTTTGTAAGGATACTTGTAGCATGTCTGCGTGTTGCATCTGAACATGTTACCGGCCTCTTGCCTGAAATTCAGCCTCCACTCTAATATTTGGTCTACAGTAGAATTACATATCAATATTATGAAAAATAAAAACAAAATGACAGAAAGAAAATCTAAAAATATACCAAACAAATTGCGTTTTTCTTTTTTTTTTTTTTTAAGTCATCGCTTTTCACAAGAACGGTTGATACTGCTTGTAAAGATTAAATACAAGGAACGGTGTTAGTAATTAAAAAAAAAAATGTTAAAAAAAAAAACTAAAATAAAAATCTGTTCTATCGATAACTAGCGCTTTAGTGAAATTAGTGCTGCTGTACGGACAGTGATTGACAGGAGGGGGAGGGGAGGGGCGTCATAGCTCACATCGCTTTAGATCTAATCAAAATATATCATTTTAAAAAAATGTACAATATATAGAACTAAAGACAAAAACTGAGACCAGGAAGGATTTTGGTCTTGTTTTTTTTTTTGTTTTTTTCTTTGGCTCAGCTGCAGCGGCGCAGCCCAGCCCGTGGATTTACAATGTGTTGTGACCGATACAACAAGGCAGTAAGGTGGTTTCCTTCTTGGTAAACGTCTACGAAGTTCATGAAGTGAGCGGAATCCCCTTCCCAAAAAACAACAAATAAATACATCTGCTATCTAGACACTGCCTGGGGTAAACATACGACCGAGCAAGTGACACTTCCCCCTCAACACCAGCACCATACTCTTAGTTGCCAAAATATTTAGAGCCATGATTTGGTCAACTTCCAAAACTCCGCTATTTTTTATTTTATTTTTTTAAATTAGAATTTTTGCATTTTTTTTTTTTTACAACTCATTGCAAGAAACAAACAACTATAGATTATTCCCCTCGTAAATTTTCTCGTTTTTAGATTTTTTTTTTTCTACAAGGGGAAAAAGTGCAATGCTTCGTTATTCGCACACAAACAAAACCTCTCAGAACAACAAGAAAAAATAAAAAGAAGCAGACGCCAACAAGCTGATAATAACTCACATCAAGAGAAGACGTCTCCCCGCTCTCCTTGGCTGAGACGAAGAGAATGTAAACGACAGCAAGCAGTGGACTGGAGCCTAATGGGTGTGTGTTATATCAATGTAGATTGTGAAAATCCAAAGTTTTATCCAGATACTGGCCTGTCGTAGGAAATGACAAGGGACACGACGCTGGGTGCAGTAACCATACGTGAATAGTGGGCGCATGGAAATAAAAATACAACCTAATGCAAAGTTATTAATGCACAGATGACAACCCAAGAATAGGACATCGGTCTGTTCCTCTAAGCCGCACCATCAACGTCGTGAGTGTGGGTGCATCCTTCTGTAGCTCCAGGTGAAAAGTACTTGAGTCTAGTGCAAATCTAATCACAGCATTGCGGGCGTGGGATCCCACCGCGCCAGGCGAGCGACTTTCCGCCTGATTTCAGTAGGATATTGCAGCAAGCAGCCATTGTAATATACGAGCTTAACGTCTCAAGGAAAGCATAAGGCTGAGACCTCTACTAAACGTGTTCTTCTTAATACTTGCAGTACGAGCCTCATTTTGTCTCACTTTAGGTCTGATCTGCTACTTCGGACACGCGTGTCTACAACAAGATTATGGCTGTTGTTTTGAATAACAAAATAAACCCCTGCCCCGTTTTCCAGAAGATACGGGACACTGGTGGAGAACTCTAGGCGTAGAGTTTTATGGTGGTCTCTAGAATTAGAAGCGGACAATGTCCTTCTCGATAACGCAACTCTTGTCACGTAAAAGGCGTCACAGATCAACAAAGACAACTGCCATCATTCCGTAATACAACGTAACAGGTCTGTGAGGTCCACAGTGCACAGCGATCAAGAGGAGGAATTCCTCCAAGAAGCTTTAATACTGGCTCACAGATTGTTTTTTACTCCTCGTCCC
This sequence comes from Leptodactylus fallax, assembly GCA_947044405.1. NCBI lineage: Eukaryota > Metazoa > Chordata > Amphibia > Anura > Leptodactylidae > Leptodactylus > Leptodactylus fallax. Next base: position 286,356 of record CAMRHE010000485.1, read on the forward strand.
CCCACCACCATCTCAGTCACTAAAATCTATCTAACATAGACACCAGTTCTCATCCTGGTGAGGACCACCTTCTCGTCTACTTCAGGAAGCACGAATGCAACTTTTGTGTCATGGAGACACAACATCTTAAGAGTCAGTTGGCATATCAACGGGTTATATGTAGTTGTATTGTTGGTAAAACATGGCTGGTTTATGCTAAGAATGTCAAAGATCTTGACCTCTCGTCAAACACTCCCAAACCTAAAGTTGGCCATGGATATTAGAGAAAACTGGGGTGCTCATGGACAACTTATTGATCAATGGACACAACCAACAACATTGAAGATGGCCTATGGTGACCAACATGGAACGTTGACAAAAAGTTCACAAGTCCGAAGGATTTTCAGAGTATCAGCAATACCAGATATCTTCCTGGAATGGTACACCAGTTGACCAAAGCCATGAAATCTGTACGGTAGACGTTGCCCTAGTATCCATGGCCAGGTTGTAGGTTTATTTCCGACCATAACGCTTTCAACGTTTTCCATTCACCTATACGGAACGTGTGTGTATATTATTACAGGGAAGGAAGGCAATAAGTTGTGGTTACATCTAGGAAGATCAGTTTTTACTTTAAGTGGGTTTAACCCATCTCAACTTTGTAGCTACTTTTTATTTTTAACCATCACATCAGCATTGTCAGCTCCTTTCTGCTCTCTACCTCTCGGCCTGTGCAATGACTTGTCAGTAGTGCAGTGCAGTGCAGTCAAACTTAGTGCAATAATAATCAACGCAAAACAACACAACGAGCAAACTCACAAACCAGAGAGTACTGACGGAAGAAGAAGATTGGCCAAAAACATCAGAAAAACAAAAACAAAAAAAACCAGGTGAAACCCCCTTCACCTTCAATGTCTCAACACCAAGAAAATGCTTCCCCGCACGATAGGACAGTGATCACTAGGACTGTGTTTGGCCGGTTGGTAACTGCTAGATGCACACAGGGTCACGTAGAGGGGGAAGCGATTTTTGCCTGCGGGCAAGGCCGACTAGGCACGCGCTTCTAGGCTATTGCTACAAGGAAAAAGTCACTAAGGTGGCATTTGTGGTGGGTGACGTCTTCATCAGGTTCTGCTCTCGAGTAACCTCTTGGGCCCATTTTGGGATATGCAGTGACTGCCCTCGGAATATGGCGCCCTCTTCGCAGAAGGAGTAACCACAAGCTGAATATCAGGTGAACTGCAAAGTAGTGCAAACCATTTCTTAAGAGGAAACCTGTCACTGGGGGAGGCCCCTTTAGTTTTGGGCACCTTATAGAGGCCCTAATAATAATAGTGTCGTAGTAGGTACAAAGTGCCCAAAAACAGCCTCCCAAAAACTCAACTTAAGTCTCTTTTCTCCCATTCAGTGGAGCTACGAGCCACACGGCGGCATCTCTGAAGTGTCTAAGTTGTCGGAGAGTGGGGCTTACTTCTTCTACCCCCCGCCCCATTGGACACTTGAGTAGAGGCAATACTCCGCACTACTTTACCTTTGATAGGGCGTTGTGCAGAACCTGGCGACAGGTTCACTTTAAGGAGGCACTGCAGAGGAGGGAATCTATGGCATGTATTGCTCTATCACCATAGGGATGAACAACCAGACAAGAACTCTACAGAGAGATGACATCTGTGTGGGAGGATATCACAGCGTAGTGTTCACAGGATGACTCCCCCACTCCTCAGACAATGAAATCATCCATTCTAGAACGAAGGTGTCACAATACAGAGATAACGTCTGCGTAGAAGTTCTCCTCGGTGGAAGACTCGCACACAAAGAAGGGAGATCTTCCTCCACCTGCTCCTCCATCCTATATACATATAGATGACGGTATTACTGTAGGTTGCAGCCAGTGTATGGGCGACACCTCTGTGGGTCACTAGTGTCAGTCATTACGTATGTGCACAGGGGGCGCTCTAGTGTTCTTGCACAGTAACTGTCTACTTCAGACTGCTTTACATAGAATAAGCGCTTGGCATAGTCAGCATAGTTTAGGCGGTGACATACGGTATAGTGATGCAGATCTGTCCTCTGACGTCCCTGCTGGAGGTGCTAAGGAGCTCCGGCCTCTGTGATGTATGGCAAGGCTGCATTCTCATGAATCTTTGGTCGGCCACACAGAATGACGCCTTTTAGTGTCTGGACTTTATGGCAGGTTTGGTTAAAGCACAGAAAATTCAGCAAATTTAAGTGAACTAGATGAGGAGCCCCCTTCAGGCACCCGGGTGCACCTACAACCTCTGCATCTTGTATATAGTCCCCTATAGCTAAGTCCTTGGGAAGGTCATAAGTCTGGCCAACAACCCCTTACAGGGAAGTGGCGAGGGCAGGATAAAAGTGAAAAAAGTCGCACATTTTTGTGTAAAAATCTGATTTGTGCAAAAATTTGTAACTTGTACATCAGAAAACACCTGCACAAGGCAGGATCAATCTCTCCGATCACTTGGAATCATTTTCTCTTAGGGGAAAAGGCTTTATAAAGATAGTGACATCTAGTGGACAAAAGTGAGAATGCAGTGCATTGTTTTTTGGTAGTGTGAACTGTATACTTTCTTACATAGCAAATACTTAGCTTGTGTCATTACTAGAGGTAATCTCCAGAGGGCGCTACGTCAATAAACGTATCTATTATGTGTCACTGTATTCCATGTGTAGACTACAATATACATGTTGGATCATCATATACAGTCCTATATAGTAAGTTCATTCTATACATCAGCCATAACATTGTCCTCTATAAACGGACCATAGAGATAATATGAAGGGAACATAAATCGTATATTCTGAGTCTAAACACTTCCCAAGATTCACAGGGACCCTATGGAAATACTGCAGCCAGTTTTGTTGCTGACCAGACGGCCATATTGCTGTCTTGTCTAATATGCATGAGAATGCAGCCTTCACCTTCCATCATGGCGCAGCTCTGAGATATTCATTGGCCATAGAGAATAGCGCCTCCACCTTCATAAGTGGCGGACTTACTTACACAAAGCCTCCTTATATAAGAGTACAGGGAAGGACCCTAGGGCGATTGGGACAAGAAAGATCAAAGTTAATGCTCTGAGATAATAAACCAGAGCTATGAGATAAATCAGAGCTATGATTATAGTTAGCATGCCAAGGAAACAAGGCAGAGATTTTGGATAATAAGTCAGTGCCCTGATATAATATGTCAGAGCTATGAAAAAATAAGTCAGCACTCTGAGATGAGTCTGGGATAATAGCTCTGAGATAATAAGTTAGAGCACTCAGATAATGAGTCAGGACTCTGAGTAAATAAATCAGTGATCTGAGATGGTAACTCAGGGCACTGAGATAATATATCCGAACTCAGAGATAATAAGTCAGCACTCTGAGATGAGTCTGAGATAATAAGTCAGGGCTCTGAGATATTAAATAGGTGCTCTGAGATAATATATCCGAACTCAGAGATAATAAGTCAGCACTCTGAGATAAAAGGTCAGAGCTTTGAGATGAGTCAGGGCTCTGAGATATTAAATAGGTGCTCTGAGATAATAAGTCAGGGCTCTGAGATAATAAGTCAATGCTGTGGGATAAAAAGTCAGAGCTCTGAGATTATAAACCAGCACTCTGAGATAATATGTTAGGGCTCTGAGATAATAAGTCAGCTTTCTAAAACAAGTCAGAGCTCTAAAATATTATCTCATATTTTCAACTTCAAGATGTAGGACTGACCAATCTAGAATCTTTGCCTTGCTACTTTTCTGACTGGCATGATTCAGGCAATAGATAATATTCTCCTCTGACTAGACAGAGCCCCCAATACTCAGGACCCTGCCGAGACCTTAGTGTCATTGTAAAGTAAGAAGAATTATTATAGGCCCACCCATACAGACGAGATCAGACAGAGACCCCGCTCAATGATTGCATTGTCCACCACAAGTCACGTGGTAGATAAGGAGTTAAAATTCCTACCAGCAAACAGACGTTACATAAAAAACAACACAAAGCAGCATATGGATTCAGATAGAAGGGTTACGGCTAATTTTCATTCACTTGCTTTTTTTTTCTTGTCTTCCTAAGGGGCAGTCACGACACAATACTGATCTGCTACGGCCCCCCTATAACCAATCCAGATTGTACCACTACACATTCAGTGGACGTCCTGCTTTGTTCCTTGCACTAAACGTGTTATTCCTAAAAATTACAAAAAAAAAAAAAAAAAAAAACACGGTTCACTTGACTCAGGTTCATTGGTCTACGAGAACGCTCCCTGCACCAATACTTTACATAATCAGACAACATTCTGTAAGAAAATATCACTGGATTTCCTCTAAGGAAATTACAATTGCAGAATTTGCCAAAACCACGGAGAACAGTTTAGTTCTACGGTCACCATGACAAAAAGAAAAAAAAAAACCTGAAAAGCAGATTCAGCACAAGACGTGGAGCAAATTTCCAAAACTACAATAGGGGGAAAAAAATCTGTAAATACAAATTTGGAAATATAATTTAAAAAAATATTTTAGAAGCAAATCCCTCCATCTCCAAAAATATAGAACGGATTCTAAAATAATCAATTTTGTCATTGTCTAATAAAGTTGGTAAATCTGGAGAATCAGAAAACAAAATGGCCAAAATATTATATAGAATAATCACTTTAGTCAATGTAATATGACTTTACTGGCAATCGTGTAGGGCTGAAATAAAAAAAATAAATAAATAAAATGTTTTTGGTAAATTAAGAAATTGTGCTATTTCTTATGGAGGTAACCTCACATATATCTCTTGGGAAATAATTAGCTATTTTTAACTATAATTTTGCCAAACATATACAGGACTATTTTATTTTTTTTGTCTTCAATGATAAAGACAAAAAAAAAAATTATAATGCACTTATAATATTAATTACAATAAATTTCTGATGAAGGATTATTTTTCAAGTCCTTGGCAATAATTTTGCAGGGGAAAAAAAGAAAATAAAATGATTTTATGTTACCTTAATAAATTTTCTATTATTGTTTTTTCTTTTGACAAATTATTATATTTGGAATTTTCAAAAAACATACCATTTAAAAAAAAATACAGCAAAATGTATTTTTTTGTTTGCAAATGTCTTCCTGTAGATTCGCTCCTTTAGGCTTTCGCAGTCTTGAATGAATAAATAGACACGTTGTGACCATTGTAACATGGTGACACTACAGACCGTACTGGTTGGGTTTGGCAAATCCTATAACAGAATAATCCCACAAATTTCCAAAAAGTGGCTCCTCCATCGCATACAATATTTTGCAACCATTTAATGGATAAAAAGCAGACTGTTCCTTATAATCTGCGCAATTTAATGATAAGTAAGGCTGAGTCAGGGCTCCAAAAAGATTTAACCCCAAAACATAAGTGCTCAGAAATGGTAGACAAAAAAAAACATTTGTAAGTTATAATCTATGCGAGATAAAAAAGAAACAGTCTGCCTTCAAAAACATCACAAAGATGAACCCAACACAAGAAGATGTATCAACCCCTCCCCCGAACCCCGCAAAATGGAAATTTCTCTCTCAACAAACATAGAACAGAACACACCATAAGAATGGTGCCAGAATTCACCTCCGATCTGTGACTGAAGGTACCAAAAACTAGAACAGATTTTTTTTTTTATGTATATGTTTTCTATACCTCAGATGTTAGTCTGTGACATTGGTTCCGTAGACACGTTTGTGCCCTTGTCCTGTACTGCATCAGGAACTCAGATAATGACGCGGATATCGAACACATGTTGCTTCTGTCATTGCAGTATCTTTGCTTGAAAATTCAAAAAAAAAAAACAAAAGAACAAAAAGTTACAAAAAATTAATTTAGCACAGCCACATATTTTGCCCTTATGTGTTTTATGTCGCTCTCTCAGTTCTTATTTTCTTCAGCTGCAGATGAAATTCATGGACGGGTAGAAACGTGATGAGAGGGGGATTGTGGGTATTCAGGCAGAACCCGGTGGCAGGACCAGACCGTAAGCCCCCAGGAGGCTGCTCACCAGCCTCTTATAACTGCCTGTTCCTCCCCCCACATAAAAAACATTTAATGCCGCAATATGGGGAAAAAAGATAATAAAATAAGTGCGCAGTTTTTATCCATCAGATACTGTGAAGTCCGAGCGGTTAAATGCTGAAAATGTCCATCAGAAAGTAAAAAGCAATGGAAAAAAAAAAAAACAAAAACACTGTAGGCGGCATATTAAGAGACAGTAGGCCTTTCTGAATATCTTGTTATATTATTTGTTTTTTTTTTTTGTAGTGCTCTACACAAGTGGAAAAAGGGTTCAGTTTTTGTTTTTGTATTTTTCATGAATTTTTATTTTTTCATGTGTCTTTTTGTATTTTTTTTTATTTATTTTTTTTAAAGAAGGGTTGTATTTAGAGGCCAGTAGTTAGAATTCCAACCAGTAGAATTCAGGTATATCTACCAGGCCTTAAGGCCACCATCTGAGGGAGACTGGATAAAATATATATGCAGGTTATATATCTTGATATATATATAGATATATATATTCACCCACTCTCCGGAAATGTAATGTACCAGCAGGCAATAAAGTTCTTCATGTAGTACAAAATGTCAAAAAAAAACTAAAAATAAAAAGAAAACTCTTAAATTCTAGTGCCATAGCTTTTGTTGTTTTTTTTTTTTTTTGTTTTTGTTCGTAAGAATGGATGGTTTTTATCCGTCTGAAACGTGCATTCTCATGTGGTCGTTAAATTGCTCGATTTGGTCAAACTTAGTTGGGCACACTGAGCAAACGTACGTTGTGCCCTCTGAGCATACTGTGGCTCCACTGTTGGGGGGCCCAGGGCGCGGAACTAGAATTGGACTAGGTGTTGGAGCAGCAGGAGGGGGTGCAGCCAGTGATGGTGCCGGTGCTAAGGCAGAGACCAAAATTGGAGCTGGAACTAAGGCTGGAGTTGGAGCCAAAACCGGAGCAGTTGCCAAGACCGGAGTAGGAGGCAAGACCGGTGCTAGAGGCATGCTGGGAGCTGGAGGCAACCCTTGTCCTGGGGTGGTGACAGGAGCTTGAACTGATCCTGGAGCTGAGTTTGAAGATGGAACGGGTACTGGGATGCTGGCAGTGCCGTTGGTGGCGCTGTGAAGGGCCACGTGCCTCTCCAGCAGCGTCTTGTGAGAAAACTTCTTTTTGCAAATGTAGCACTCGTAAGACTTCTCTCCGCGGTGCAAGCGCATGTGCACATTGAGGGAGCTCTTTTGGGTGAAGCGCTTGTTGCAGATGCTGCACTGGTATGCCCTCACGCCGGTGTGCGTCACCATGTGTTTGATTAGGTAATCCTTTAAAGAAAAAGATCTCCAGCAGATGCTACACTGGTGCGGTTTCTCTCCTTTTTGTAGATAGTCCATAAGAAAGGGAAAAAAAAAAACAAAAACAAAGAAAACACATGGTCAGTAAAAACTTGTCACAAGCAGATGACTATGTGTATATGACATGAGCACAGATGTTAGAATATTTAACATTCTGGACATATACCACTCCTTAGTAACGGCACACGGGGGACAGATCCGGAATGCTGCGGGAAGGTGTGTGACTTCCGAAAGCACAAAAACATTAGATGTGAAAAAGCAAAACCTCAACAACAACAACAACATCGCATTGTTAGTGCCAAACACTGGGACTACCGAATTAGATATTTGTGGCCGCACTGGGAATTACGAGACGGCCGTAACGTTGTAGTTAACAGCTGAAAAGTGGTCTTATCCAAGGTCGTCAGATCTTATTTCATGTCTTATGAGGTGATGGAAAGATTTTTGGAAATCTTTGGGTGTCAAATTGTTGGACTTTCTGGGAGCCATATGGGTTGGGAGAGTGGGCCACAGTAGGACAATGAGGGTTGGAAGGGGGAACACATGTCAATGGGGGTTTATAAGGCTGACCGGAAATATTTTGTTGGTTAGTGGGCCTAGCTAAAAGTTTGGTGATGATGTCATCATGTAAGAGTGTAGTGGGCTCTTCAGCTATCGGAGACAATACGTTCTGTGACAGCCCTGAATCTCAGTGGAGTAAAAGGGGTTGAAGCTCTTCAGTGTGATGAACATATATAGTAAGGTGTCTGGTACAATTAAAGGGAATGTGTCCCCTACATTTTTTATGATTTAAAGTGAATCTTTCAGGTCCAAAATGCCTTCGAAACTGTTCCAAAATGCCGTGTAGTGGCCACAAACCATGAAGTCATGCTGAGGGCAGGCCAGAGTTGCCTACAAACAGCTTTAATGCAGACCAAGGCTAGAAATGTCAATTTTTGCAGAGAAGATGTATTTATTTATGGAATTTTGGTAAATGGCTAAAGTTTTGATCAATTTTTATTCAATTTTTTGGCGAGGTAAAATGTTGAAAGAAAAAAAGGTCATTCAGCTATTTTGATCTTTCTTTACTGATACTGTTCCCCATATGGGATAAATATATATAATAGTTCTGGCATTTTCAGACACAGGGATTCCTTTTGAAAGGGGTGTAATTTTTTTTGGGGGGTGGTCTGTAATCATCATACAACTGTATTGCAGTCTATGGCAAAATTGCTGTACTACTATTGAGACCTGCCACAGACAAGTCTCAATAGTTATATTTCTATGGCGGGCCTAGGAGTCTTCAGAAGGCTGCCATAGTAACTGGACAGCTTCTGTGATGTCACCATGAGGGAGCTGTACTGACAAAATTTGAGTGGTGGACAGAATGGCACCGAGTGGGAGGGAAGGAAAAATTAAGCAGCATAAAAAGTATTAATGCCCAGGATCAGAGAGGTGTTATCTATCGATGAGAAGACTGCTGGAAAATGAAAAGAATAATGCACAGTGTAAAGGGAAGTGTTGACTAGCCAACTTTTATACATGGGGCTCACTAAATTGGGGTGGGGGGTCCTACGGATTCTCAAGCAACTCTCAACAACATATATATATATATATATATATATATATATATATATATATATAGTATAGATAGGGACAGTCATGTGGAACAGACGTTGGCCAAATTAGCAATTTGGCTAATGTCTATTCCTCTTGAATGTAACCCCCGTACATGGGCATGCTTGGCTAGGCAAGTGAGCAACTATTCTGAAGAAGAGGATTAGGTGTTGGAGAGAGTCAAGAGGCACCGATACATATTAGATAGTTGGGTTTGGCCGACGTAGTTCTCATGTTTATCGGGGTATTTACCGTTACAGTTTCTGTTGGGGTTGAATGATGGATGGTTTGGACCTTCCATACAATGGTGAAGGAAACGTCCAGTAGAGTTAGTACTAGTGAAAAACAACAACAATACTGTAAAAGTGGTGTGTCCACGTACCTGTATGTACAAACATGTGCTTCACGTAATTCTGTTTGGCGGTGAACGTTTTGTTGCAGAGGGTGCACTCGTAAGGCTTTTTTTCTCCCTGGCTGCTGCCTGTGCTGTGTCCACCTTGGGATTGTTGGTTCTGAATTTGGGAAGAAAATGGAGACAATCCAGCTTGAGGAACCGTCACAAACTGAGTTTGTTGAGCAGCCAGAGGTTGGGGCAGACTAAAGAGGAAAGGCTTTGGACCTGTCCCTGCTGCCTGCGTAGTGAAGAGGGTCGGAAGATAGGTATTGCCAGCTGTTCCAATGACCTGGGTATTACTGGTCAGGGTTAGTGGCATTCTCAGGTTGCTGGTGAGTGTTTCCGTCTGACGTAAGTAGAGTTGAGTGGTTGGCAAAGTCTGCGCAATTGACTGGGAGACAGAAGTCTGTAGGACCCCCTTTTCGGTGCTATTGCTAACACTGAGCACTGTGCTGTCCATGTCAACGGTATTGCTCCTCTCAGGAGAGGAAGAGCTGGTATCTAAGTGCTGTTGGTTCTGGTTTTCTACGCATTCAGTGGACAAGTTATTTGACTCTGCTTGGGAAGGATCTTGCTGCCCGTCTCTAGGCATAAACTGCTGCTCCACGGAGTCCGGCTCTGTGCCGATTGATGAACTTACTCCAGAGTCAAAACTTTCCCCTTTGGGTTCACTTTCTGTGCCTTCAGCTTGATCGGTGTCTTCAGTGCACTCTTCCGACTCGTTGCGTTCCAGGGCCTGTGACCTCTGCTGCCCATAGTAGTCATAGTCATCTTCTACCTCTTGTTTTATGTGTATATTTCCCATCATTGTCTGAATGCGTACAGGACGTGGCTGCTTCCGGCAGTGGGTGGTTTCTGGTGTGGTGGTTAGAAACCTCTCCATTCGCTGAGATCGCTGATGTATGCGCGTGATCCAGCTGGGCTCCTCCATGTGATGTTGTCTAGGCAGCCCTAAGGCAGTCTCGTGATGGCTCACTAGAGCCCCACTATAGAAGGAACGTTCTCCACTGCCATTTTGCATGGAACATGTGTATAAGGTCGAGTAGATCCTGTCTACGCTGTGCTGACGGTGGCTTCGCAGGAAGCCAGATTCTGTGTCGCTGCTCTGCCCAGAGGTACCAGATTCTGGAGTACCCCTGGGTGTCTCTTGGCCAGAGTCCTGTATTAAAGGGTATACCCCACCTACATTTTGTGAGACAATTCTCGTGCATTCGTCAATGACGGTTTTTATCTGTAGGATGCTTGCGGCTGTCAGGATCTGAAGAGCCTCAGACTGGGAGACCCGTAGTACCCCACTGTACATGAAGTCAATGAGCTTCTGCACTGCATGGACAGACACCACTGAGGGGATTTCGATGTCACTGTACCCTAGCAGCAGTTTGTCCTGGAAGAATGGGCTGCCAGCGGCCAGCACGCAGCGGTGGGCCCGCAGCATGCTTCCGTGGATTCGCACCGTCACGTCACAAAAGTGGCCACGGTTGCGCTGCTCGTTAAGCGTCTCGAGCACGGAATTGCTGAAGTTGTGAAGGTTGATACTATGAATGCGCTCTGTCATCCCCTTGCAACTGATGTCACCTAAAAATAAGAAAACAAGAAGCAATAATTGGTTATTCAAGTAATGAGCACAACATAGTAGTAATACCATCTACTCAGAAGAACCTGACACCGCACACCTTACATTAAAGGGGATGTCATGGTACAAAATACTGATGCAATAACCTGGGTATCTCCTGTATATAATTATATATGTACAGCCGGTATAACCTGGGTATCTCCTGTATATAATTATATATGTACAGCTGGTATAACCTGGGTATCTCCTATATATAATTATATATGTACAGCTGGTATAACCTGGGTATCTCCTGTATATAATTATATATGTACAGCCGGTATAACCTGGGTATCTCCTATATATAATTATATATGTACAGCTGGTATAACCTGGGTATCTCCTGTATATAATATATATGTACAGCAGGTATAACCTGGGTATCTCCTGTATATAATTATATAAGTACAGCCGGTATAACCTGGGTATCTACTGTATATAATTATATATGTACAGCTGGTATAACCTGTGTATCTCCTATATATAATTCTATATGTACAGCCGGTATAACCTGGGTATCTCCTGTATATAATTATATATGTACAGCTGGTATAACCTGGGTATCCCCTGTATATAATTATATATGTACAGCTGGTATAACCTGGGTATCTCCTGTATATAATTATATATGTACAGCTGGTATAACCTGGGTATCTCCTGTATATAATTATATATGTACAGCCGGTATAACCTGGGTATCTACTGTATATAATTATATATGTACAGCTGGTATATCCTGTGTATCTCCTATATATAATTCTATATGTACAGCCGGTATAACCTGGGTATCTCCTGTATATAATTATATATGTACAGCTGGTATAACCTGGGTATCTCCTGTATATAATTATATATGTACAGCTGGTATAACCTGTGTATCTCCTATATATAATTCTATATGTACAGCCGGTATAACCTGGGTATCTCCTGTATATAATTATATATGTACAGCTGGTATAACCTGGGTATCTCCTGTATATAATTATATATGTACAGCTGGTATAACCTGGGTATCTCCTGTATATAATTCTATATGTACAGCTGGTATAACCTGTGTATCTCCTATATATAATTCTATATGTACAGCCGGTATAACCTGGGTATCTCCTGTATATAATTATATATGTACAGCTGGTATAACCTGTGTATCTCCTATATATAATTCTATATGTACAGCCGGTATAACCTGGGTATCTCCTGTATATAATTTTATATGTACAGCTGGTATAACCTGGGTATCTCCTGTATATAATTATATATGTACAGCTGGTATAACCTGGGTATCTCCTGTGTATAATTATATATGTACAGCTGGTATAACCTGGGTATCTCCTGTATATAATTCTATATGTACAGCTGGTATAACCTGGGTATCTCCTGTATATAACTATATATGTACAGCCGGTATAACCTGGGTATCTCCTGTATATAATTATATATGTACAGCCGGTATAACCTGGGTATCTCCTGTATATAATTATATATGTACAGCTGGTATAACCTGTGTATCTCCTATATATAATTCTATATGTACAGCTGGTATAACCTGGGTATCTCCTGTATATAATTATATATGTACAGCTGGTATAACCTGGGTATCTCCTGTATATAATTATATATGTACAGCTGGTATAACCTGGGTATCTCCTGTATATACAGTCATATGAAAAGTTTGGGCACCCCTATTAATCTTAATCATTTTTAGTTCTAAATATTTGGGTGTTTGCAACAGCCATTTCAATTTGATATATCTAATAACTGATGGACACAGTAATATTTCAGGATTGAAATGAGGTTTATTGTACTAACAGAAAATGTGCAATATGCATTAAACCAAAATTTGACCGGTGCAAAAGTATGGGCACCTCAACAGAAAAGTGACATTAATATTTAGTAGATCCTCCTTTTGCAAAAATAACAGCCTCTAGTCGCTTCCTGTAGCTTTTAATCAGTTCCTGGATCCTGGATGAAGGTATTTTTGACCATTCCTCTTTACAAAACAATTCCAGTTCAGTTAAGTTTGATGGTCGCCGAGCATGGACAGCCCGCTTCAAATGATCCCACAGATGTTCAATGATATTCAGGTCTGGGGACTGGGATGGCCATTCCAGAACATTGTAATTGTTCCTCTGCATGAATGCCTGAGTAGATTTGGATCATTGTCTTGCTGAAATATCCATCCCCGGCGTAACTTCAAATTCGTCACTGATTCTTGTACATTATTCTTAAGAATCTGCTGATACTGAGTTGAATCCATGCGACCCTCAACTTTAACAAGATTCCCGGTGCCGGCATTGGCCACACAGCCCCAAAGCATGATGGAACCTCCACCAAATTTTACAGTGGGTAGCAAGTGTTTTTCTTGGAATGCTGTGTTTTTTGGACGCCATGCATAACGCCTTTTTGTATGACCAAACAACTCAATCTTTGTTTCATCAGTCCACAGGACCTTCTTCCAAAATGAAGCTGGCTTGTCCAAATGTGCTTTTGCATACCTCAGGCGACTCTGTTTGTGGCGTGCTTTCAGAAACGGCTTCTTTCGCATCACTCTCCCATCCAGCTTCTCCTTGTGCAAAGTGTGCTGTATTGTTGACGATGCACAGTGACACCATCTGCAGCAAGATGATGCTGCAGCTCTTTGGAGGTGGTCTGTGGATTGTCCTTGACTGTTCTCACCATTCTTCTTCTCTGCCTTTCTGATATTTTTCTTGGCCTGCCACTTCTGGGCTTAACAAGAACTGTCCCTGTGGTCTTCCATTTCCTTACTATGTTCCTCACAGTGGAAACTGACAGGTTAAATCTCTGAGACAACTTTTTGTATCCTTCCCCTGAACAACTATGTTGAGCAATCTTTGTTTTCAGATCATTTGAGAGTTGTTTTGAGGAGCCCATGATGCGACTCTTCAGAGGAGATTCAAATAGGAGAACAACTTGCAATTGGCCACCTTAAATACCTTTTCTCATGATTGGATACACCTGGCTATGAAGTTCAAAGCTCAGTGAGGTTACAAAACCAATTTTGTGCTTCAGTAAGTCAGTAAAAGTAGTTAGGAGTATTCAAATCAATAAAATGATAAGGGTACCCAAATTTTTGCACCGGTCAAATTTTGGTTTAATACATATTGCACATTTTCTGTTAGTACAATAAACCTCATTTCAATCCTGAAATATTACTGTGTCCATCAGTTATTAGATATATCAAATTGAAATGGCTGTTGCAAACACCCAAATATTTAGAACTAAAAATGATTAAGATTAATAGGGGTGCCCAAACTTTTTCATATGACTGTAATTATATATGTACAGCTGCTATAACCTGGGTATCTCCTGTATATAATTATATATGTACAGCTGATATAACCTGGGTATATCCTGTATATAATTATAATATGTACAGCTGGTATAACCTGGGTATCTCCTGTATATAATTATATATGTACGGCCGGTATAACCTGGGTATCTCCTGTATATAATTATATATGTACGGCCGGTATAACCTGGGTATCTCCTGTATATAATTATATATGTACGGCCGGTATAACCTGGGTATCTCCTGTATATAATTATATATGTACAGCTGGTATAACCTGTGTATCTCCTATATATAATTCTATATGTACAGCCGGTATAACCTGGGTATCTCCTGTATATAATTATATATGTACGGCTGGTATAACCCGGGTATCTCCTGTATATAATTATATATGTACAGCTGGTATAACCTGGGTATCTCCTGTATATAATTATATATGTACAGCTGGTATAACCTGGGTATCTCCTGTATATAATTATATATGTACAGCTGGTATAACCTGGGTATCTCCTGTATATAATTATATATGTACAGCCGGTATAACCTGGGTATCTCCTGTATATAATAATATATGTACAGCTGGTATAACCTGGGTATCTCCTGTATATAATTATATATGTACAGCTGGTATAACCTGGGTATACACTGTATATAATGATATATGTACAGCTGGTATAAGTTATACATCTTCTTGTATATAGTGATACAGACCATGCTGGTATAACCTGGGCTTTCTAGCATATTGCTGGAAAATGAAAAAGGGGAGGGGTGTTAAACAATCACCCAACTCAAGGTTTTCATGATAAACCACATCAGTTACACAATTTGCCACTAGGGGGCAGCAAAGTATTTTTTTTTTAAAAAATTCAGTACAGATTTTTTGCAATTCAGGAGATGCGTAACCTGGAGTGAATGGAAAAAGACACAAATAACTTCCTAAACACATTAACGTGAATAGATCTGGAGCAATGTTCCTCATTTTAAAAAAAGGTTCAATTAATAAATATGCTAAATCGGCAGCACACTCATCCTCATCTACATAATTATGATGCATTAAATTATCACCACATTAGCAGTCACTCTACACCAGAGGAGGTGTGCGAAGTCTGTCTACAGCTCAAGTCTGAGCGCTCGAAGGGAGGTCACCGAGAAGACGCTGCGTGCGGGGTGTCCGGTATATTACTGCTCTTCACATGGGGATGCCCCATATGGAGCCCACATACTGTGTCAGCCTCTAGTGCCCTGACTCTACTCAGTAGACAGCTACCCTGCAGGCACATACTCCATCATCTTCTACAGGTCTCTTCATCTGGTACCTGACCTCCTCGGTCTAACCTACTGGGTGCCAGCCATGGGAGTAATTGGGAAACCAACTTGAGGATAACAATGGATGGCAGCCAAATGGATGAGGGTGGAAATCCAACAAGAGGATGATATTGCAGGATGAGGGTGCCCAGCCCATGGAGGTGAGGCTGGAGATACAATCTGAGTGCGTCTATGGGCAATAATCACTGGAGTAAACACCTATTCTGAGACAATGGAAGATAAGACTTGACAAGGATAAGGATGGCTATCCACCTTGAGTTTGACATTGCACACCAGCCATGAAGATGAAAACAGAAACATCTAACATGAGGGCCACACTGGACACCAGTCATGGTTTATGACATTAGACTGAACATTCATCTTCAGGCTGTTGACACCTGTCATAAGGAAGGTCCTGGACATCTAACCTGACGAGAATACTAGACACCAGCTATACATGTGAGGTTAGCAATGGATACAGGCCATGAGGATGAAGCTGGACATCTACTTAGAGATTAACAATGGACAACCTTGACTAAAGGGAAGAAAATAGGCCTAAATAGAGTTTAATGAAGTAGGTCACCCAATATAAGACCAGTCATTGATGTCAGTGGGCCTGTACGGTGCTGTCTATATGTAGATATCATCTTATATGGTAACACTGGTTCTTTGGAGAGGCTTCCACCCATAGGTGTATATAATGTGTCTTCGTTCCTTTAAAGAGGACCGTTCACAATCTTACAAACTCCAACTCTCTATATCCGTCAATAGGTGCTGCCACCGATTCTGGCATTCTTAGTGCTTTTTCTCTTTAATTTCGGTATCCAGTATACTAAATTGGGCCTTTACTGTCAGGTGGGTGGTCTCAGACTACTAGCTCCAACCCAGAACCGCCCACGTGACAATAGACAACCTAATTAGCATATTGGGTGCCGAAATGATCAGCATTGGTTGCTCAGGAATGGTGGGGGCTAGAGAAAAAAAAGTCATGTCATGTAATGGCGGCCATATTGGTTGTCTTCCAATTTTTCCTCAACCGATGGTTGGAAAAAACTTTTTGCTAAAATTGCCTCAAACTTCACGAAATGTCTTGATGGTTGGGGGCGGCCAATGGCGGTGGGGGTGGTTACTGTCACCCCTCCTGCATCTATAAAATATGCACTGTCCCTTGGATATTTTATGGGGCTCGGCTAACAACTCTCTGGAAATTGGCACCATTAAGGCTTATGCCAGCCTCAGTCATTGCGGCGTTTCAGTCCTGCTCTATATGATGGTTGGCACGCAGAGTCCTGCTCTATATGATGGTTGGCACGCAGAGTCCTGCTCTATACAATGGTTGGCACGCAGAGTCCTGCTCTATATGATGGTTGGCACGCAGAGTCCTGCTCTATATGATGGTTGGCACGCAGAGTCCTGCTCTATACGATGGTTGGCACGCAGAGTCCTGCTCTATATGATGGTTGGCACGCAGAGTCCTGCTCTATACAATGGTTGGCACGCAGAGTCCTGCTCTATATGATGGTTGGCACGCAGAGTCCTGCTCTATATGATGGTTGGCACGCAGAGTCCTGCTCTATATGATGGTTGGCAGGCAGAGTCCTGCTCTATATGATGGTTGGCACACAGAGTCCTGCTCTATATGATGGTTGGCACGCAGAGTCCTGCTCTATACAATGGTTGGCACGCAGAGTCCTGCTCTATATGATGGTTGGCACGCAGAGTGCTGCTCTATATGATGGTTGGCACGCAGAGTCCTGCTCTATACAATGGTTGGCACGCAGAGTCCTGCTCTATACAATGGTTGGCACGCAGAGTCCTGCTTTATATGATGGTTGGCACGCAGAGTCCTGCTCTATATGATGGTTGGCACGCAGAGTCCTGCTCTATATGATGGTTGGCAGGCAGAGTCCTGCTCTATATGATGGTTGGCACGCAGAGTCCTGCTCTATATGATGGTTGGCACGCAGAGTCCTGCTCTATATGATGGTTGGCAGGCAGAGTCCTGCTCTATATGATGGTTGGCACGCAGAGTCCTGCTCTATATGATGGTTGGCACGCAGAGTCCTGCTCTATATGATGGTTGGCACGCAGAGTCCTGCTCTATATGATGGTTGGCAGGCAGAGTCCTGCTCTATATGATGGTTGGCACGCAGAGTCCTGCTCTATACAATGGTTGGCACGCAGAGTCCTGCTCTATATGATGGTTGGCACGCAGAGTGCTGCTCTATATGATGGTTGGCACGCAGAGTCCTGCTCTATATGATGGTTGGCAGGCAGAGTCCTGCTCTATATGATGGTTGGCACGCAGAGTCCTGCTCTATATGATGGTTGGCACGCAGAGTGCTGCTCTATATGATGGTTGGCAGGCAGAGTCCTGCTCTATATGATGGTTGGCACGCAGAGTCCTGCTCTATATGATGGTTGGCAGGCAGAGTCCTGCTCTATATGATGGTTGGCACGCAGAGTCCTGCTCTATATGATGGTTGGCACGCAGAGTCCTGCTCTATATGATGGTTGGCACGCAGAGTCCTGCTCTATATGATGGTTGGCAGGCAGAGTCCTGCTCTATATGATGGTTGGCACGCAGAGTCCTGCTCTATACAATGGTTGGCACGCAGAGTCCTGCTCTATATGATGGTTGGCACGCAGAGTGCTGCTCTATATGATGGTTGGCACGCAGAGTCCTGCTCTATATGATGGTTGGCAGGCAGAGTCCTGCTCTATATGATGGTTGGCACGCAGAGTCCTGCTCTATATGATGGTTGGCACGCAGAGTGCTGCTCTATATGATGGTTGGCAGGCAGAGTCCTGCTCTATATGATGGTTGGCACGCAGAGTCCTGCTCTATATGATGGTTGGCACGCAGAGTCCTGCTCTATATGATGGTTGGCACGCAGAGTGCTGCTCTATATGATGGTTGGCACGCAGAGTCCTGCTCTATATGATGGTTGGCACGCAGAGTCCTGCTCTATATGATGGTTGGCACGCAGAGTCCTGCTCTATATGATGGTTGGCACTCAGAGTCCTGCTCTATATGATGGTTGGCAGGCAGAGTCCTGCTCTATATGATGGTTGGCACGCAGAGTCCTGCTCTATATGATGGTTGGCACGCAGAGTCCTGCTCTATATGATGGTTGGCACGCTGCACTGCCAGGAGTGACCTAGAGTGAACACAAGGCCATGGCTCATTATATAAGGGGTCTTGGCTCGCTGCCGCAGCGCGCTGTAAGTACTCACAATCAGACGACTCTGTTTGTGTGTGCACACGTGCTGATTGGTTGCTTGATGTCTGTATGTGTTGAGTGGATATGGCTGGGCACCGCAACAGAACAGCTACAAAGTTCTGGCAGGGCTGGCCCGGCTTGGCGCTGCCTTCCCTCGGCTGAGTAATCTCATTCTCCACAGACGCCTTCTGGTTTTCAGCTGTCCTGCGTTTCTTCCTGTGAAGAGACAAAGGACCCTTTGAGGGGAACGGACTCGATGTTTGGGAAAAGGAATTTTTAGAATATGTTACAGATAACCTCGGCTTCTTCTGCCATTAGACAGAGAATTATCTATTGTGCACCGGGAGCAGACAAAGGTCTCACCAAGGCTGAATTTTACACCCCGAAAATCATGACTGCGGCTGACGCTGAGCCTCCGCCGGTCCAGGATCTTACTATAAAAAGCACTGCCCATTGTTCTAATAATTAGTCTTATGATAAGGTGTGCAATTATTCGTCGACGGGTGGAAGAGTGACACACAATGCTGTTAATTAGCTAATTGACATGAGACAGGAGCGGTGCAGGCTGCTCATGGGGAGCGCTGGAGATGTATAGGTAATGAGATCTCCCCATACAATGATTCCTGTGCGCTATATATATGGAGCCATCCTATTCCATACCCACACCAGGCCACATACACACTGTAGAGAATGTCATGGGATGCCAAATGAATAAAACGCTGCCTAGATATCAGGGAAACTGCCAGGAAATGTCAGGTAACCTGGGGAGAGGATACAAACGCCATGCAAATGTCACCCTGGTCCTATCTGATCCCAAGACAGCAGGAAAGCAATGCCAACCACTGCCCTGAGTCCTGCCAATGGTCCCAAATTTCCACATAACAAATCAAGCAAACTGGGCTTGTCCTGCCCCTAAAAAAAGGTGGAGTCTGTGCAAATCTCGCAGGAAAGTGGGTGGAGCAGAGTGCTGGGGGTGGGACAGAAATACACTGATGTTTACCAATCTGAAGATAATTCTGCCCTTTTTACAAAATATCAGGGGTAATATGGATAGTAATACTGTAATATGGATGGTAATACTGTAATATGGATAGTAATACTGTAATATGGATGGTAATACTGTAATATGGATAGTAATACTGCAATATGGATAATATTGTAATATGGATGATAATACTGTAATATGGATGATAATACTGTAATATAGATAGTAATATTGTAATATGGATAATAATACTGTAATATGGATGGCAATACTGTAATATGGAAAGTAATATTGCAATATGGATAGTAATACTGTAATATGGATGGTAATACTGTAATATGGATAGAAATACTGTAATATGGATGGTAATACTGTAATATGGATAGTAATACTGTAATATGGATAATATTGTAATATGGATAATATTGTAATATGGATAGTAATACTGTAATATGGATAATACTGTAATATGGATGGTAATATGGATGGTAATACTGTAATATGGAAAGTAATACTGTAATATGGATAGTAATATTGTAATATGGATGGTAATACTGTAATATGGATAATATTGTAATATGGATATTAATATTGTAATATGGATGGTAATAGTGTAATATGGATAATAATACTGTAATATGGATATTAATATTGTAATATGGATAGTAATACTGTAATATGGATAGTAATACTGTAATATGGATAATATTGTAATATGGATAATAATACTGTAATATGGATAGTAATATTGTAATATAGATGGTAATACTGTAATATGGATAGTAATATTGTACTATAGATGGTAATACTGTAATATGGATGGTAATACTGTAATATGGATGGTAATACTGTAATATGGATAATAATATTGTAATATGGATGGTAATACTTTAATATGGATATTAATATTGTAATATGGATGGTAATACTGTAATATGGATAGTAATACTGTAATATGGAAAGTAATATTGTAATATGGATAGTAATACTGTAATATGGATAGTAATACTGTAATATGGATGGTAATACGTAATATGGATGGTAATACTGTAATATGGATAATACTGTAATATGGATGGTAATACTGTAATATGGATAAACGTAATATGGATGGTAAAACTGTAATATGGATAGTAATACTGTAATATGGATGGTAATATTGTAATATGGATGGTAATATTGTAATATGGATGGTAATACTGTAATATGGATAGTAATACTGCAATATGGATAATAATACTGTAATATGGATAGCAATATTGTAATATGGATAGTAATATGGATAGTAATACTGTAATATGGCTAATAATACTGCAATATGGATGGTAATACTGTAATATGGACATTAATATTGTAATATGGATGGTAATACTGTAATATGGATAATAATACTGTAATATGGATATTAATATTGTAATACGGTTAGTGATATTGTAATATGGATAATAATACAGTAATATGGATAAGAATATTGTAATATGGATAGTAATACTGTAATATGGATATTAATATTGTAATATGGTTAGTAATATTGTAATATGGATAATAATACTGTAATATGGATGGTAATAGTGTAATATGGATAGTAATACTGTAATATGGATATTAATATTGTAATATGGTTAGTAATACTGTAGTATGGATGGTAATAGTGTAATATGGATAATAATATTGTAATATGGATAGTAATACTGTAATATGGATAGTAATACTGTAATATGGATAGTAATACTGTAATATAGATGGTAATATGGTAATATGGATGGTAATACTGTAATATAGATGGTAATATGGTAATATGGATAGTAATACTGTAATATGGATAGTAATACTGTAATATGGATAGTAATATTGTAATATGGATAATAATACTGTAATATGGATCATAATATTGTAATATGATAGTAATACTGTAATATGGTTAGTAATACTGTAATATGGAAAGTAATATTGTAATATGGATATTAATATTGTAATATGGATGGTAATATTGTAATATGGATAATAATACTGTAATATGGATATTAATATTGTAATATGGATAATAATACTGTAATATGGATAGTAATATAAAAAACTGTAATATGGATATTAATATTGTAATATGGATAATAATACTGTAATATGGATATTAATATTGTAATATGGATAGTAATACTGTAATATGGATATTAATATTGTAATATGGTTAGTAATATTGTAATATGGATAATAATACTGTAATATGGATGGTAATATTGTAATATGGATAATAATACTGTAATATGGATGGTAATAGTGTAATATGGATAGTAATACTGTAATATGGATATTAATATTGTAATATGGTTAGTAATACTGTAGTATGGATGGTAATAGTGTAATATGGATAATAATATTGTAATATGGATAGTAATACTGTAATATGGATAGTAATACTGTAATATGGATAGTAATACTGTAATATAGATGGTAATATGGTAATATGGATGGTAATACTGTAATATAGATGGTAATATGGTAATATGGATAGTAATACTGTAATATGGATAGTAATACTGTAATATGGATAGTAATATTGTAATATGGATAATAATACTGTAATATGGATCATAATATTGTAATATGATAGTAATACTGTAATATGGTTAGTAATACTGTAATATGGAAAGTAATATTGTAATATGGATATTAATATTGTAATATGGATGGTAATATTGTAATATGGATAATAATACTGTAATATGGATAGTAATATTGTAATATGGATAGTAATACTGTAATATGGATGGTAATACTGTAATATGGATATTAATATTGTAATATGGATAATAATACTGTAATATGGATATTAATATTGTAATATGGATAGTAATACTGTACTATGGATATTAATATTGCAATATAGATGGTAATACTGTAATATGGATAGTAATATTGTACTATAGATGGTAATACTGTAATATGGATAGTAATATTGTAATATAGATGGTAATACTGTAATATGGATAGTAATATTGTAATATAGATGGTAATACTGTAATATGGATAGTAATATTGTACTATAGATGGTAATACTGTAATATGGATAGTAATATTGTAATATGGATAAAAGTAATACTGTAATATGCATGGTAATACTGTAATATGGATAATAATACTGTAATATGGATATTAAAATTGTAATATAGATAGTAATACTGTAATATGGACAGTAATACTGTAATATGGATAGAAATACTGCAAATCCACCGCAGTTCTACCACCACGCAGAGGTATGACAGCCGGAGTCTTACATACAGCACAGTCGCTGTATACCATCTTCCCTACCTGCAGGCCCTTTGTAAATGTTTAGAAACCATATAGCAAAGAAAATAGTTAGAAGAGGACAGGAGGGGGATGCAGTTGCAGGATCTACATTTCTTTCCTTGTTTTTCTGTGAACCTCAGGAGGAGGGAGATGTAGCTGCAGGATTTTAATTTCTTTGTGTTTATTGTGACAAGAGAACTGTGAACTGGTTTGGATCAAAGCAGATTCAACCAGAATTTTCCAAAAGTGCAGGGTTCAACCAGAACCCAAAATTTTGGGGATTCATTATCTGCAAACTGGAAGTGACGTGCCCCATATCACCACTGAGGCTGCAGCACATGTCGCCTCAGGAGGCTGGAAGAGACCAGAAAAAGATCCTAAGAGAGTGTCGAATGCCAAAAAAAGGACCATAAAAGCTGAAGGAAGTTGTTTGTTTTTTACACCTCCCCTAGTCCTCCATCTATTATGAAGAGACCCCAGAGTATAATAATTTCATTTCCAGTTCTACCCAGACCAAAACAAACCAGAGGACCGACTCATCCGAACTATCTCTATCTGTGACCTTCGGGAGGAGGGGATGAAGCTTCAGTTTCTTGCTTTTATTTTTGTGTTTTTGTGAAGGTCCGGAGGGGGGGATGCAGCTGCAGTGGCTATTTTTCTTTTCTGTTTTTGTTAACCTCAGGAGGAGGGGGATGCAGCTGCAGTGCTTTTTTCCTTTCTGTTAACCTCAGGAGGAGGGGGGATGCAGCTGCAGTGCTTTTTTCCTTTCTGTTAACCTCAGGAGGAGGGGGATGCAGCTGAAGTGGTTTCTTCCTTTCTGTTAACCTCAGGAGGAGGGGGATGCAGCTGCAGCGGTTTCTTCGTTTCTGTTAACCTCAGGAGGAGCGGGATGCAGCTGCAGTGGTTTCTTCCTTTCTGTTAACCTCAGGAGGAGGGGGATGCAGCTGCAGTGGCTTTCTTTTTGTTGCTGTAATTTCAGCCCACATAATACCATTATATTGTACCCAAATAATATGCAAAACACTCCCTTTAAGAGCCTGCCCACATAATACTGCAATTCATTTCCTTACACATACTATTATATATGCTGCGTATTATTTGGTGGCTCATACTTGTTCCCAGGAGTTCTTGTCCTTGGCTTGTTCCCTAGAAAACGGGCTCCCAAATCCCCTGTACAAAGTGAATCATATGGAAAGGAATACAGCCTGGAAAAGTGTGTATGAGGCCTTAGATTATTAAGTCTTAATGATGATGAATAAGGCTTACTGTCCGTAGGATATTGAAATAAATCCCTTTAATATGGATTTTTGGATTAAACATTGAGAAGGGAGCGGCGCTGAGCGATGGAGGAAGTCTCATTTTTGAGCCTTATTTCGAGAGAGACCTTGAAGATTCAGTCCATACACTATGACTCTCATCATGTATGTGACACAGAAATCCGATTACGACGACCTCATCTATATGTATGTAAAATGAGATGGCAGCAGATGAGTCCAGTTATAAATCTCCACCCTGGGATGGACAACAACTCCCACAGGAGCCCGGAGCCTTTCTGTAGACCACTCTCCTTGAGGATTTGACTCTTGGCAGCCAAGCTTTTTCAATCTCCTTCAATCAATGAGGGTGCGCAGATGATAAGTCCCTTTACACACGGAGGAGCTGACAATCTTCACTGACCTTTTGGTAAAAAGAATTCATTTCCTTAATACTGAGCTGAAGATGTGGTGCAGAACATTGTCCTCCAGGAGGTGGAGATCCTGCAAGCCCCCGGCCATGTACCCACTAATATATGCATCTCCTACGAAGCCTTCTTTACTTTCTTTGTTTTGCAAGTCTCAGGCTCTCAATATGGGGCATAAATTGTCATGTAAATAACCTGCGGTCCCCACACCTGAAGAAGTACCCTATGCAAAGAGTAGCACAAATCCAAAGTACTAAACTGAATGGACTAACCCAGGACATATGTCTGTAAATCAGGAGTCATATAATAAGTTCGCCCTTAGAGATACAATAGATAAAGCAAATCTTCATTTTAAAGCTTCTGGATTTAGTATAGGTGGTGGCGCTGTTGCATTGTTCTCTATGGAAGAAATGCACCACCAATATTGTGGTGAAAAAAAGTACTGCAAGTGACCACCTCTAATTGTAGTAAAATATGAAAGATGCCTTCACCAAGAAAGTCACAACTTTCATTATAATAGCCAGGAAAATCTATATTACAGAATATTATTTGTAAAATCTAAAACTTATGACATGTGAATGTTTCCCTTTAAGGTCCACCAAGGATTCTGATCCAAACTTTCCATGAACTTGGTTACAAAGTATGTCGGAAAAAGTATGTGGATCCCAATGTAATTGGTGGACTTGGATATTGTAACCACAGCCATTCCTATGTTTCATAGCCCTGGTGTTCTGTAAACCTAGCCACGGATATTACAGTGGGGATGGCATGATAATTGTATTCTTCTTAAAGATGCCCCATAGAGGGGTATGTGAAGGGATCAGACACCCTTTATGATGAGCTTTGTCTTCTTTTGATAAGTAGATACTATTGGGTAGTAAGAACTATTGGCTATAGTCCCGTGTTAATGACATAGTATGACCCTTGCATGCTACACAGTTAATGGTCCACCCTACAAACCACCAGAGTAGGTTTCTAGGCCATGAATGAAGCCCGGTATCCTCTATGGTAACACACAGCGGCCATGGTGCCAGAACAGGGTCCAGTCCTTAGCTATTCCTCCTGTGGCCACCACCCTGGTGCCAGATGTCCTTACACGCAGCCTCGAGCCCCTTCCACTCTTCCTACATCTTGATATCTGGGCTGTTGTGGACACTTTCCTTTATTGTTTGCTGATAGATTTTCTGACAATGTTCCTGCACAAGATCTTGTTTCTGAACTCCGCATGCTTCAATTTTACTGGGTGAAGATAACATGGAGAATAATCGTGGTGATGGGCGGCAGATCTCTCTCTACGATCAGACGGAATATATACATTACTTCAGAATAAATTCCACTTCAAGAACTTTGGCTGTGGGCGGCGGATGCGTAGAGCTGTTATAGCTGATAAAGAGCTCTGAGTGATTTCTTGTACTAAAGTCACCACTTACTGACCATATTCACACTGCGCCCATCACTCCGATCACTGATTCCTTCTCTGATACATGACATTTATCCATTAGCTGCAAACTAATATGTAACAGGAATAAAACAACAAATACTAAACATGGGCAATACCCCACTGACCAACTACCAAAGACCTACAACACACATGATCTGTGTCCTTAGGGCAGTATTATAGTAGTTATATTCTTGTACATAGGAGCAGTATTATAGTAGTTATATTCTTGTACATAGGAGTAGTATTATAGTAGTTATATTCTTGTACATAGGAGCAGTATTATAGTAGTTATATTCTTGTACATAGGAGGCAGTATTATAGTAGTTATATTCTTGTACATAGGAACAGTATTATAGTAGTTATATTCTTGTACATAGGAGCAGTATTATAGTAATTATATTCTTGTACATAGGAGCAGTATTATAGTAGTTATATTCTTGTACATAGGAGGTAGTATTATAGTAGTTATATTCTTGTACATAGGAGCAGTATTATAGTAGTTATATTCTTGTACATAGGAGGTAGTATTATAGTAGTTATATTCTTGTACGATAGGGGCAGTATTATAGTAGTTATATTCTTGTACATAGGAGGCAGTATTATAGTAGTTATATTCTTGTACATAGGAACAGTATTATAGTAGTTATATTCTTGTACATAGGAGCAGTATTATAGTAGTTATATTCTTGTACATAGGAGCAGTATTATAGTAGTTATATTCTTGTACATAGGAGGTAGTATTATAGTAGTTATATTCTTGTACATAGGAGCAGTATTATAGTAGTTATATTCTTGTACATAGGAGCAGTATTATAGTAATTATATTCTTATACATAGGAGCAGTATTATAGTAGTTATATTCTTGTACATAGGAGTTAGTATTATAGTAGTTATATTCTTGTACATAGGGGCAGTATTATAGTAGTTATATTCTTGTACATAGGAGCAGTATTATAGTAATTATATTCTTATACATAGGAGCAGTATTATAGTAGTTATATTCTTGTACATAGGAGCAATATTATAGTAGTTATATTCTTGTACATAGGAGGCAGTATTATAGTAGTTATATTCTTGTACATAGGAGGTAGTATTATAGTAGTTATATTCTTGTACATAGGAGCAGTATTATAGTAGTTATATTCTTGTACATAGGAGGCAGTATTATAGTAGTTATATTCTTGTACATAGGAGGTAGTATTATAGTAGTTATATTCTTGTACATAGGGGCAGTATTATAGTAGTTATATTCTTGTACATAGGAGCAGTATTATAGTAGTTATATTCTTGTACATAGGAGCAATATTATAGTAGTTATATTCTTGTACATAGGGGGCAGTATTATAGTAGTTATATTCTTGTACATAGGAGCAGTATTATAGTAGTTATATTCTTGTACATAGGAGCAATATTATAGTATTTATATTCTTGTACATAGGGGGCAGTATTATAGTAGTTATATTCTTGTACATAGGAGGTAGTATTACAGTAGTTATATTCTTGTACATAGGAGCAGTATTATAGTAGTTATATTCTTGTACATAGGAGTAGTATTATAGTAGTCATATTCTTATACATAGGAGCAGTATTATAGTAGTTATATTCTTGTACATAGGAGGTAGTATTATAGTAGTTATATTCTTGTACATAGGAGCAGTATTATAGTAGTTATATTCTTGTACATAGGGGGCAGTATTATAGTAGTTATATTCTTGTACATAGGAGGTAGTATTATAGTAGTTATATTCTTGTACATAGGAGGTAGTATTATAGTAGTTATATTCTTGTACATAGGGGGCAGTATTATAGTTGTTATATTCTTGTACATAGGAGGTAGTATTATAGTAGTTATATTCTTGTACATAGGGGGGCAGTATTATAGTAGTTATATTCTTGTACATAGGAGCAGTATTATAGTAGTTATATTCTTGTACATAGGAGCAGTATTATAGTAGTTATATTCTTGTACATAGGAGCAGTATTATAGTAGTTATATTCTTGTACATAGGAGTAGTATTATAGTAGTTATATTCTTGTACATAGGAGGTAGTATTATAGTAGTTATATTCTATGTACATAGGAGCAGTATTATAGTAGTTATATTCTTGTACATAGGAGCAGTATTATAGTAGTTATATTCTTGTACATAGGAGCAGTATTATAGTAGTTATATTCTTGTACATAGGAGTAGTATTATAGTAGTTATATTCTTGTACATAGGGGGTAGTATTATAGTAGTTATACTCTTGTTCATAGGAGGTAGTATTATAGTAGTTATATTCTTGTACATAGGGGGCAGTATTATAGTAGTTATATTCTTGTACATAGGAGCAGTATTATAGTAGTTATATTCTTGTACATAGGAGCAGTATTATAGTAGTTATATTCTTGTACATAGGAGCAGTATTATAGTAGTTATATTCTTGTACATAGGAGTAGTATTATAGTAGTTATATTCTTGTACATAGGAGGTAGTATTATAGTAGTTATATTCTTGTACATAGGAGCAGTATTATAGTAGTTATATTCTTGTACATAGGAGCAGTATTATAGTAGTTATATTCTTGTACATAGGAGTAGTATTATAGTAGTTATATTCTTGTACATAGGGGCAGTATTATAGTAGTTATATTCTTGTACATAGGAGTAGTATTATAGTAGTTATATTCTTGTACATAGGTGGTAGTATTATAGTAGTTATATTCTTGTACATAGAAGGTAGTATTATAGTAGTTATATTCTTGTACATAGGAGTAGTATTATAGCAGTTATATTCTTGTACATAGGAGCTGTACTATAGTAGTTATATTCTTGTACACAGGAGCAGTATTATAGTAGTTATATTCTTGTACATAGGAGCACTATTATAGTAGTTATATTCTTGTACATAGGAGGTAGTATTATAGTAGTTATATTCTTGTACATAGGAGTAGTATTATAGTAGTTATATTCTTGTACATAGGGGGCAGTATTATAGTAGTTATATTCTTGTACATAGGAGCAGTATTATAGTAGTTATATTCTTGTACATAGGAGCAGTATTATAGTAGTTATATTCTTGTACATAGGAGCAGTATTATAGTAGTTATATTCTTGTACATAGGAGTAGTATTATAGTAGTTATATTCTTGTACATAGGGGGTAGTATTATAGTAGTTATACTCTTGTTCATAGGAGGTAGTATTATAGTAGTTATATTCTTGTACATAGGGGGCAGTATTATAGTAGTTATATTCTTGTACATAGGAGCAGTATTATAGTAGTTATATTCTTGTACATAGGAGCAGTATTATAGTAGTTATATTCTTGTACATAGGAGCAGTATTATAGTAGTTATATTCTTGTACATAGGAGTAGTATTATAGTAGTTATATTCTTGTACATAGGAGGTAGTATTATAGTAGTTATATTCTTGTACATAGGAGCAGTATTATAGTAGTTATATTCTTGTACATAGGAGCAGTATTATAGTAGTTATATTCTTGTACATAGGAGTAGTATTATAGTAGTTATATTCTTGTACATAGGGGCAGTATTATAGTAGTTATATTCTTGTACATAGGAGTAGTATTATAGTAGTTATATTCTTGTACATAGGTGGTAGTATTATAGTAGTTATATTCTTGTACATAGAAGGTAGTATTATAGTAGTTATATTCTTGTACATAGGAGTAGTATTATAGCAGTTATATTCTTGTACATAGGAGCTGTACTATAGTAGTTATATTCTTGTACACAGGAGCAGTATTATAGTAGTTATATTCTTGTACATAGGAGCACTATTATAGTAGTTATATTCTTGTACATAGGAGGTAGTATTATAGTAGTTATATTCTTGTACATAGGAGTAGTATTATAGTAGTTATATTCTTGTACATAGGGGGCAGTATTATAGTAGTTATATTCTTGTACATAGGAGCAGTATTATAGTAGTTATATTCTTGTACATAGGAGCAGTATTATAGTAGTTATATTCTTGTACACAGGGGCAGTATTATAGTATTTATATTCTTGTACATAGGAGGTAGTATTATAGTAGTTATATTCTTGTACATAGGGGGCAGTATTATAGTAGTTATATTCTTGTACATAGGAGCAGTATTATAGTAGTTATATTCTTGTACATAGGGGGTAGTATTATAGTAGTTATATTCTTGTACATAGGAGTAGTATTATAGTAGATATATTCTTGTACATAGGGGCAGTATTATAGTAGTTATATTCTTGTACATAGGAGCAGTATTATAGTAGTTATATTCTTGTACATAGGGGCAGTATTATAGTAGTTATATTCTTGTACATAGGAGGTAGTATTATAGTAGTTATATTCTTGTACATAGGGGGCAGTATTATAGTAGTTATATTCTTGTACATAGGAGTAGTATTATAGTATTTATATTATTGTACATAGGGGGCAGTATTATAGTAGTTATATTCTTGTACATAGGAGCAGTATTATAGTAGTTATATTCTTGTACATAGGAGGTAGTATTATAGTAGTTATATTCTTGTACATAGGAGTAGTATTATAGTAGTTATATTCTTGTACATAGGAGTAGTATTATAGTAGTTATGTTCTTGTATATAGGAGTAGTATTATAGTAGTTATATTCTTGTACATAGGAGCAGTATTATAGTAGTTATATTCTTGTACATAGGAGGTAGTATTATAGTAGTTATATTCTTGTACATAGGAGCAGTATTATAGTAGTTATATTCTTGTACATAGGGGGCAGTATTATAGTAGTTATATTCTTGTACATAGGAGTAGTATTATAGTAGTTATATTCTTGTACATAGGAGCAGTATTATAGTAGTTATATTCTTGTACATAGGAGCAGTATTATAGTAGTTATATTCTTGTACATAGGAGTAGTATTATAGTAGTTATATTCTTGTACATAGGAGTAGTATTATAGTAGTTATATTCTTGTACATAGCAGTAGTATTATAGTAGTTATATTCTTGTACATAAGAGCAGTATTATAGTAGTTATATTCTTGTACATAGGGGGCAGTATTATAGTTGTTATATTCTTGTACATAGGAGTAGTATTATAGTAGTTATATTCTTGTACATAGGAGCAGTATTATAGTAGTTATATTCTTGTACATAGGAGCAGTATTATAGTAGTTATATTCTTGTACATAGGAGTAGTATTATAGTAGTTATATTCTTGTACATAGGAGTAGTATTATAGTAGTTATATTCTTGTACATAGCAGTAGTATTATAGTAGTTATATTCTTGTACATAAGAGCAGTATTATAGTAGTTATATTCTTGTACATAGGGGGCAGTATTATAGTTGTTATATTCTTGTACATAGGAGTAGTATTATAGTAGTTATATTCTTGTACATAGGAGGTAGTATTATAGTAGTTATATTCCTGTACATAGGAGCAGTATTATAGTAGTTATATTCTTGTACATAGGAGCAGTATTATAGTAGTTATATTCTTGTACATAGGAGGTAGTACTATAGTAGTTATATTCTTGTACATAGGAGTAGTATTATAGTAGTTATATTCTTGTACATAGGAGGTAGTATTATAGTAGTTATATTCTTGTACATAGGAGGTAGTATTATAGTAGTTATATTCTTGTACATAGGAGCAGTATTATAGTAGTTATATTCTTGTACATAGGAGCAGTATTATAGTAGTTATATTCTTGTACATAGGAGTAGTATTATAGTAGTTATATTCTTGTACATAGGAGGCAGTATTATAGTAGTTATATTCTTGTACATAGGAGCAGTATTATAGTAGTTATATTCTTGTACATAGGAGCAGTATTATAGTAGTTATATTCTTGTACATAGGAGTAGTATTATAGTAGTTATATTCTTGTACATAGGGGCAGTATTATAGTAGTTATATTCTTGTACATAGGGGCAGTATTACATTAGCTATACTCTCACATATAGTGGCAGTAATAGTTGTATTTTTACATGGTATATACACCTTTTTTCCAAGTTATTTGTGAAGAATTATCTATACACAGCAGAACATGGCAGACGTCTTCACTATGGCTTGTAGTGCTGTGTAATGTAACCAGGCCACAGATAGAAGAGAAGGAATCTCGGAGCTCATTTAGATGTAGTTCTGAGAGCAGATAAGGTTGTCCTAAAATAAAAATCTAATTAGCCCATACATTGCTGATTGTTCTGTAATGTAAGTGATGTTTATCTGGGAGACGCACTGCAGAGGAGACTGTCCTCATTTCTCAAGGACATGACACTTTTCTTCGGATGAGGTGGGGGGTGCAGGTACATCCGGTATTTATCGGTACAATCCATGCTAATATCTCTGCCTCCAGGCATTGTGGGAGGGAAACTTTATATGCATTTAACCAGTGGACAATAAATGGTTTTCAGGTTCTGGATGTAAACAATGTATACTTGTATTCATTATATATAGAAATGTGTGTGTCTATGGGTCAGGGGTCGGCACCGGGGTCACATGGCGGCTTATATACAGGTGGTCATACTTACAGTAGGTAGAGAAGCGATCACTCCTCGGGTAGCTCACTCCAGGTCTCTGGTTTAGTGCAGATAATCATTTGGGAATGGAAGAGAGCGAGGCAGCATGGAGGCTGGAGAGACAAGAAGGAACACAGTGGTCAGATCTATAGAGAAGCTTCCATCATCAGTCATAGGCTCTGTTCACATTTGCAATGGAGTCTCTATCGCAGCTTTTGACTGAATAGATAGCACTGCATGGCGGACACAGGCGGACCCCGTTATTAGTCAATGGGGTCTGTTATGCTACTAACTCAGCAGAGCACTATGGCTTCCTTTGTAAATGGAGACAACCTTGCTGATGTGAACAGAGCCATAAAGCTCATCGCAGATCATGTCCAAAATGCTTTACGGTGTGTGGGTTGTGATTCCCACCGTAACACAGATCAGAGCGGATCCGTTAGACCAAGCAATACAAAATTAGTAAAAATGAGAATAACAGATTTATGAGACATCTTTCAGACATGCCCCCTACCCTGTCAGGAGATCATTAAAGGGGTTTGTCATCAGCATGTGATCTGTGGGGGTCTGACACCCAGAACCTTGCATAGATCTGCTGTTGCAGCAGCTTCTGGGTGTCGGAAGATAAGCTGGTTGAAGAGGCCACAAGGTTTTGGCTGAGCGCAGCGGACTCTACACTGAATGCCAACCACAGCGCCACACATATCATAGTGGCTGTGCTTGGTATTGCAGCCCAGCCTCATTTACTTGATTGGGATTGAGCTGCTGATGTACCCTGTGACTAATGAACGTGACATCATCGGCAGAGAATGGGCCTCTTCAAACAATTGATCTTTGGGGTTCTCAGGTCTCAAACCTCCACCAATCACATACTGATGAAGGATAGGTCATCAATATACAAGTCCAGGAGGACCTTTCAGTCATGTGACGGCCAACCACCAACCAGCCGTGTGCCAGGAAACAGAATAAAGCAACAGGCTGAAAACTTTACCATGACATGGGTTGTCCAGAACTAGAACCACATGACTACTTTCTTACAGCGCCACATCTGTTTATGGGCTGTATTGTAACCCCCAACTCATTCACTTCCATGGCAGACACAACCCATGGACAAACATGGCGCTGTTTTTGGAAGAAAGCAACTATGCTTTTCGAACCCCTTTAAATGTCTTTGTAAGCAAATAATACCCCTAATATCAATGACTGCCGAGTGCCATGAGGCTGGGAGGAGACTGCAGATCTTCACAAGCGGCGAGCAGGCAGAAGCCAGTCAGTATCAGGGGACGTCTGCTCAGACAGCATTGATTTCCCCGGCCTTTGTCTGAGTTTGGTTTCTGTCTCGTTCGGAGGTGCTCATAGTTACTACAAGTATCATGAATCATGTCTCTGTTCACAAACAGAGCTGCAATTGTCTTACATAAGCCCTGGTAACCAAACATCTAATAATAGGAAGTCATTTCAGGTGGGGAATCTGTCTAGCTCCCAGACCGGTGTAGACATATACACACACAATGCCAATGATGTCACATGTGGCCAACCTAGGAAACTTGCACGTAGCGGCGCGGGCATCAGCTATTAAGCCTCATGCTCAGATCCGTAAAAACGTTGCCCATAGCTCGTATGGCCCGTATTGTATCTCCACCTCTGAGGAACCATTGCTACTACAAGAGGGCACCATATGGCGGTATACACCTTGGTTACAGGTCCACGACACGTGCCACCATACAGGGTACATGTACATGGTAGTCACACAAAAAGCGGGCTGCATCTTTGGAGAAGGTGGACACAATTATGGGAACACCACTGAAAATGGCGCCATCTAGAAAAATGGAGATACAAGTTGATACATTTGTTGCAATATTTGATTGGCTCGTCGTGAGCTGACAAGGCGGGATGATGGCGCCATATTTTCAGAAGGAAGTTGTTTATCTGTGTTATGTGACCTCACGGCGGGTGCAGCATTGAGCCCAAGACAGCGGCCCAGCCGATTGAAGAGGAAATTATGATCATTTCTACATTTGAGCAGATTTCTATGTAGATAATTGGTTCTAATTAGATCTGAGCACCAACTGTCCCCAAATCCTCGGAGCGGTTGTTGTTTGTTCGGAACAAATGACTTATTTAGATGTTCTAGAACATGAGACAATGATATGAGGAGGCACAGGGCCGGACACAATGACTGATTAAGGATGGAGGGGATGGCTTTTTGGTTTTCAAGGAAGGAAGTGAGGACCATGCAAGGTACTGTATACTGGGTGCCAAGTTTAGGAGCTGGAGGAGGAGGAGGGGTGATAGCACTTGGTCAGGACATTCTAATTTACAAATTATTAAAATTTTTCAAATTACAAATTTAAAGATGTACATAAATTATATTGTTTCTTTGTGTGAGCTGATACATAGTTTGCATCCAGAATGAATCTACATACAAAAAGAAGAGTCCCCTTGTAGATACATATATGTGCATTTACTGTGTACACACATTACATTACTGATCCTGAGTTACATCCTGTATTGTACTCCAGAGCTGCACTCACTATTCTGCTGGTGCAGTCACTGTGTACATACATTACATTACTTATCCTGTACTGATCCTGAGTTACATCCTGTATTATACTCCAGAGCTGCACTCACTATTCTGCTGGTGCAGTCACTGTGTACATACATTACATTACTTATCCTGTACTGATCCTGAGTTACATCCTGTATTATACCCCAGAGCTGCACTCACTATTCTGCTGGTACAGTCACTGTGTACGTACATTACATTACTTATCCTGTACTGATCCTGAGTTACATCCTGTATTATACTCCAGAGCTGCGCTCACTATTCTGCTGGTACAGTCACTGTGTATATACATTACATTACTTATCCTGTACTGATCCTGAGTTACATCCTGTATTATACTGCAGAGCTGCGCTCACTATTCTGCTGGTGCAGTCACTGTGTACATACATTACATTACTTATCCTGTACTGATCCTGAGTTACATCCTGTATTATACTTCAGAGCTGCGTTCACTATTCTGCTGGTGCAGTCACTGTGTACATACATTACATTACTTATCCTGTACTGATCCTGAGTTATATCCTGTATTATACTCCAGAGCTGCACTCACTATTCTGCTGGTACAGTCACTGTGTACATACATTACATTACTTATCCTGTACTGATCCTGAGTTACATCCTGTATTATACTCCAGAGCTGCACTCACTATTCTGCTGGTGCAGTCACTGTGTACATACATTACATTACTTATCCTGTACTGATCCTGAGTTACATCCTGTATTATACTCCAGAGCTGCGCTCACTATTCTGCTGGTGCAGTCACTGTGTACATACATTACATTACTTATCCTGTACTGATCCTGAGTTACATCCTGTATTATACTTCAGAGCTGCGTTCACTATTCTGCTGGTGCAGTCACTGTGTACATACATTACATTACTTATCCTGTACTGATCCTGAGTTACATCCTGTATTATACTCCAGAGCTGCGCTCACTATTCTGCTGGTGCAGTCACTGTGTACATACATTACATTACTTATCCTGTACTGATCCTGAGTTACATCCTGTATTATACTTCAGAGCTGCGTTCACTATTCTGCTGGTGCAGTCACTGTGTACATACATTACATACTTATCCTGTACTGATCCTGAGTTATATCCTGTATTATACTTCAGAGCTGCACTCACTATTCTGCTGGTACAGTCACTGTGTACATACATTACATTACTTATCCTGTACTGATCCTGAGTTACATCCTGTATTATACTCCATAGCTGCGCTCACTATTCTGCTGGTACAGTCACTGTGTACATACATTACATTACTTATCCTGTACTGATCCTGAGTTACATCCTGTATTACACTTCAGAGCTGCGTTCACTATTCTGCTGGTGCAGTCACTGTGTACATACATTACATTACTTATCCTGTACTGATCCTGAGTTACATCCTGTATTAAACTCCAGAGCTGCGCTCACTATTCTGCTGGTACAGTCACTGTGTACATACATTACATTACTTATCCTGTACTGATCCTGAGTTACATCCTGTATTATACTCTAGAGCTGCGCTCACTATTCTGCTGGTACAGTCACTGGGAACAAACATTACATTACTTATACTGTACTGATCCTGAGTTACATCCTGTATTATACTCCAGAGCTGCACTCACTATTCTGCTGGTACAGTCACTGTGTACATACATTACATTACTTATCCTGTACTGATCCTGAGTTACATCCTGTATTATACTCCAGAGCTGTACTCACTATTCTGCTGGGGAGAAAGAAAACACAAAAAAATGGAATGCAATGATATTATGATTAAAAAAATATGAATTATTGGCCTTTAATATTAGGTCATCCATACGTTGTCACTGAAGATTTGCCATTCAGAATGTGTAAATGAAAACACGTGAAAATGTTTCGATCTTTTCAATTTTAGGAGGAGATGCTCTTCAAATTCTAGATACATTTACGTCAATTCTAAACGGTAATGGGATTTGCAACCAAATTTTAATCTTGAGTCCTCGCAGCATTACAATCTCAGCTGTTTTAGGTTTGGAAAATTTTAGTGGAAATATTAATTTGAGGAGAAAGCTATTGTTGTGTTTTTTTTTTTCTTCTCAGCTTCCAAGGCGTCTTTTTAAAGCAACATGTAAGGAGTGGGCTTAAAACCTCAATGCAGCTGGAAAATAAAACTCGTAATTGACTGTTCTCTACCATCTGGGGACAAGAAAATTTTCTGCCTGGAAAAGCAAGCATGCCAAAAAAAAAAAAAAAAATCACAAAAAGAAAACCAAAATCATCCCGGCCCTGGGTTCTTGGGCACTTGAACAAAAAAAAAAGAACAAAAAAATGAAATAAGGCAACTGATGACATGGAAACAGTGCAGCGCTCCAGAGGACAGGGACCATATATCATTCACAGAGCAGACACTTTGATTTTTCAAGACAAGCTTAGATCATTGCAGCGGAAATACCCAGATGTCATTAGATCTAAAGCATCGGAGCCCAGGGCCTTTGGACAACTTTGTGAGTGCTGTATAATTAAAGCGGAAAACCGAAACTGGAACCAGAAAATCACAATAATAATAGTCGGGGAAAACGTTGGACTCCGTGTCGGAAACTTTAACGGGAAGCAAATGTTGACCCTGGAGTGTGTTTAAACTTAAGAGGTCCCAAGACGTCTCGGATCACCGTAGCTTCACATCACTGACCTGTCTGTCTATGCCAGGCCGTCCATTTACCTATATACAATGTTGTGTTTCTAGATGACAGACACAAGATTACCAGAAAGACGGGTGGTCGTGATGGTGGTGATGGGGCATTTAGGATCTCATGATGGACACTCTCCCCTCCTCTCCTCTCTTTTTGGTAAATAAACACAGCGCTACCTTTTTGTCTAAAATGAGGTTTCATTCCGAAAATACAGGAAGCAGTAAAGCTAAAAATTTCCAGAATTGGTGGTAAACCTCAAGAACATCGTCCTCGCCCTGTGTCATCTCAATGACCTGAATTATGGTGATGGAGATTTTAACCCCTTGGAGCGTTATAGTAGAGGTGTAGCTACAAGTGAGGCAGGGAATAAAGTTATACTTGGTCCTTAGGGCATGATGGGGTTAAAGGACCCTTCACCAGAGTGCTCATCGGGAGGGTAAGACTAATATTTTGCACAATTGAACTTTAGGTAATTTCTGTTAATTTGTAGTTAAATATTTTCTTCAATGTATAAGATGAGAGGAGAGAAAAAGACCTACGATCATTTTTGCTTCCTTGCTTGAGCCTTGACCCAAGTATGTGTAGAAACCCAGTCATGATACAATAATGAGGGTGATTTATCTTCTCCAACAACTTTTTTAAGAACTTCAAGTAGATAAGTATTTTTGTAAAGTCAAGTGTGC
Source organism: Leptodactylus fallax (assembly GCA_947044405.1). Taxonomy (NCBI): domain Eukaryota; kingdom Metazoa; phylum Chordata; class Amphibia; order Anura; family Leptodactylidae; genus Leptodactylus; species Leptodactylus fallax. Next base: position 324,927 of record CAMRHE010000485.1, read on the forward strand.
TCCGAGTACCCTTCCAGATTTCTTAAATATCAAACTCTCCCACTCCAGTTGAAGAGCCAAGACAAAGTTAATTCTAGCCCATGTGTCAGAGCGATAGAAGGAATTTTTTTGTGGGTAGATCTGATTCCATACTTTATTGGTTCTCTATCTTTGGACAAGTCAATACTCCGAAGCAGGAACAAAGTGTGGTACAGCAAATGGGTGACCATGTTAAGGTCGTTTCCCATCTTATAAGATAATTTTGAGGTCTCCTACCCATTCTGTAATGTCCTTCTATTTTTGGAATGAAACTTTGGAGCCCAGGCCCAGCACCAGGGCAGCTTACTCTACTGGTCTTAGCAGTATCTTATGGGGAATGCCGAATGGGTGGAAGGATCTTGAGGTGGAGAATCCCTTTATAAATGTCCGTGCCTTGGCCATCAATCAGAACACATCCAGATAAAAGGAATCCTATAAAAGTGAGTGGAAGACTCTGAGACTTTGTTGTGTATTCACAGTGAATTAGGCCACAATATTGCTCTGTTTATGAAAGGCTATAGCCGGGTCGGCACAGAGCCCATTCTCAGTCGTTGACCTTTGTGTGGTTCGGCCGTCCAGACAGACCATGTTTTCCCCAAGTGACTGCTCGACAATTGATTCCTCTGCTGACATCTCAGCGTGCGCTCTCTCAGACTGCTCCCATCGATTAGTGTCTCATCAGCAGATGAACCCTTTGTTGGTTGCCGATCGATGCTATAGACCAAGTCTGCCTCGGCGTTTTTTCCTCGCCGTGTGTAAAAGAGACAGCGGCTCTAATGATTCCTCCTTTTAATACGAGCTTTTGATGATCGCTTGTACCTTTCAATACAATTAAAAGGTCCACATATTGCAGCGCTCTGCAGCACGTACCTAATTGAGAGGCTTGTAATTGAGGAGAGGCTGTTTGATCGCCGTATTTGTCAGACGCCCGTTTGTTGTTTTTACTCTGATCAGACGTATTAACGGGTTTGGCGCAAAAAAAAAAGAGAAAATATGCCACTTTAACCATTCGTGGAGTCAAAAAGAATCAACAGCTGCCACACTCGTGATCGGATTTATTACAGGCATTATGGTGGATTGGCTGGAGGATGTTACACAAGCCAACGATGATGTCATAGCTGACTGTTTGGAGATCTGTAGGATCTCGAAGGGTCTGGGTAAGAAATGGGGCAAATGAGATTTTGGTTAAGTTTTTGGGTTGTTTCCCCATTGAATTCAATTGGAATATAAATAAAAAAAGTGCAAAAACCATTTTAAATAGTTACCTCGTGAAGCCGAGAGATGGGGAGGAGGCGGTAGGGATTATTTTGTGGTTATCTAAAAATATCCAAACCATCGCATACCCAAAATCAGTTGCTGATGGTGCACAAAAATGCAAGACTCGGGTAATTTTCATCCAACGTCTTAATCGTAGGAGGAGACATTTCATACAGAGGTCAATGGGGGCATCTGCAATGGAGAAGAATTGGGGATCTTTTTGGTGCAGAAAAATAGGGAACAACTGCGTAACAGAAGAACGTGGGACATGGTCATTTTGGAGAATTGAGGAACATTTGTAGTATGGAAGAATGGGGGACATTTCTCACGTTAAAGAATTATGGGGGGGGGATTTGTGATGCAGAAAAATAGAGAAAAATTGCTAAACAGAAGAACACGGGGCAATGACATCTTGTAGAACTGAGGGACATTTGAAGTATGGAGGAATGGAGAACATTTACGAATTCTGTCTCCAGCCTTTGTCTTGCATATAATGCCCTGCTAGGGAAGTGTGGCTTGTTGGCACCCTCCTGGCACTGACCATCAACCTACCAACCCTTCACTATATATGCCCTCGCCTTGAAGCAGAATATGGGACATTTTCAGGACCAGAGTGAATGTAATAAGTGGCCCTACACCTTCCCCCAACTTGCACCAGTACAATCCATCCCTTATAGATGGAATAATCACAAGTGATAACACCATGGACTGGAGACGTCTCGCCTCTCTTCAGTAGGATCCTACAGACATGTCTACCGCAGTCAGGAGTGGCGATGCTCACAGAGATAACCGCCATTTAATAGATTAGTCCGGAGGAGGCGTCTTGCAGGTGGCGACAGATACAATCTTGGTCCAGTGTCTTATTATCTAAGAGTTAACAATGGGGGCTGATGGGTAAATATAAGTGAGGGATGAGTCACCGGTGGACGACATGGGAGTTATTTTGTGGCGCAGTGTCTTTTTGTGTTATCAAGGCCAGGCAGGAGCAGATTTACAACATGCTCACACATAATGGCAAATGCTGCTGGCAGATTAGGACTGGCAATGAGCGAGCGGCCCCCTTCCTAATATTGTTGGGTTGAAAGCCCTTACCCCGTGCATTACTGAGAGGCGCTCATTGTCTGCACCGAGCAGCTAGCAATTCAAGGGAACGCTTTTGCCAAACCCTTCATGGATTTAGGAAATGAAACATCAGGGTTAACATGTTCACTGCCGTCAGATGTAACATATACAGAGAATGTCTCCCCTGGGGTCAGAGGACGGGTGTGTGATCGGGTGCAAGAGTCAGATTATGGTTTATAGAGATGATGCTGGTGGGTAATAAAATAAGATGAGAAAATAAATTGTAGATTATTAGTGTTTCTGTTTCATACATGATCCTACATTAACATACGTGTGTATACGTTCATAGCTCATACATTTACATGTGTTCATACATGTTTATAGCTGCTCATACATTAGTGGCGATGCACTCATAGGTGTTCATATGTTGTTACATTCATACATGTTCATACATTTTTACGCTTTTATACATGTTATAGCTATGAAATGTTCACAGATTTATAGGTGTTTGTCCGTATGATCGACCATACACATATATTCTTACGTTTTTGAGCATTCATACATCTTTGTACCTCATAATGTGCTCTCGAGTTCATTATTACATGTTCACAACTGTTCATACTTACAATCACATGTCTATAACACCCATAGATTTATAGGTTTTTTGAGTAGTTTATACATTTACATATGTCCGTACATTCATAGCTTTTCACACATTATCATATATGGTATTAATATGTTTTCGTAAATTCATATATGTCCATACAGTCCTATGTGTTCTTAGGCGTTCATACATGTTCATACAGTTCTATGTGTTCTTAGGTGTTCATACAGTCCTATGTGTTCTTAGGTGTTCATACAGTCCTATGTGTTCTTAGATGTTCATACAGTCCTATGTGTTCTTAGGTGTTCATACAGGCCTGTGCTCTTAGTGTTCATACAGTCTTATGTGTTCTCGGGGTTCTTTTATTCCCTTTTTCTTTTTTTTTTCCTTTTTTTTTTTTTTTTTTTTTTTTTTTTTTTTTTTCTTTTTTTTTTTTTTTTTTTCTTTTTTTTATTTCTTAGGCATTCATACATGTTCATACAGTCCTATGTGTTCTTAGATGTTCATACAGTCCTATGTGTTCTTCGGTGTTCATACAGTCCTATGTGTTAGGTGTTCATACAGTCCTATGTGTTGTTAGGTGTTCATACAGTCCTATGTGTTCTTAGGTGTTCATACAGTCCTATGTGTTCTTAGATGTTCATACAGTCCTATGTGTTCTTAGGCGTTCATACATGTTCATACAGTCCTATGTGTTGTTAGATGTTCATACAGTCCTATGTGTTCTTAGGTGTTCATACAGTCCTATGTGTTCTTAGGTGTTCATACAGTACAGTCCTATGTGTTCTTAGGTGTTCATACAGTCCTATGTGTTCTTAGGCGTTCATACAGTCCTATGTATTCTTAGGTGTTCATACAGTCCTATGTGTTCTTCGGTGTTCATACAGTCCTATGTGTTCTTAGATATTCATACAGTTCTATGTGTTCTTCGGTGTTCATACAGTCCTATGTGTTAGGTGTTCATACAGTCCTATGTGTTCTTAGATGTTCATACAGTCCTAAGTGTTCTTAGATGTTCATACAGTCCTATGTGTTCTTCGGTGTTCATACAGTCCTATGTGTTCTTAGATGTTCATACAGTCCTATGTGTTCTTAGATGTTCATACAGTCCTATGTGTTCTTAGGCGTTCATACATGTTCATACAGTCCTATGTGTTCTTAGGTGTTCATACAGTCCTATGTGTTCTTCGGTGTTCATACAGTCCTATGTATTCTTAGGCGTTCATACAGTCTTATGTGTTCTTAGGCATTCATACATGTTCATACAGTCCTATGTGTTCTTAGATGTTCATACAGTCCTATGTGTTCTTCGGTGTTCATACAGTCCTATGTGTTAGGTGTTCATACAGTCCTATGTGTTGTTAGGTGTTCATACAGTCCTATGTGTTCTTAGATGTTCATACAGTCCTATGTGTTCTTAGATGTTCATACAGTCCTATGTGTTCTTAGATGTTCATACAGTCCTATGTGTTCTTAGATGTTCATACAGTCCTATGTGTTCTTCGGTGTTCATACAGTCCTATGTGTTAGGTGTTCATACAGTCCTATGTGTTGTTAGGTGTTCATACAGTCCTATGTGTTCTTAGATGTTCATACAGTCCTATGTGTTCTTAGATGTTCATACAGCCCTATGTGTTCTTAGATGTTCATACAGTCCTATGTGTTCTTAGGTGTCAACAGTCCTATGTGTTGTTAGGTGTTCATACAGTCCTATGTGTTGTCAGGTGTTCATACAGTCCTATGTGTTCTTAGGTGTTCATACAGTCCTATGTGTTCTTAGGTGTTCATACAGTCCTATGTGTTCTTAGATGTTCATACAGTCCTATGTGTTCTTAGGTGTTCATACAGTCCTATGTGTTCTTAGATGTTCATACAGCCCTATGTGTTCTTAGATGTTCATACAGCCCTATGTGTTCTTAGATGTTCATACAGTCCTATGTGTTAGGTGTTCATACAGTCCTATGTGTTCTTAGATGTTCATACAGTCCTATGTGTTCTTAGATGTTCATACAGTCCTATGTGTTCTTAGGTGTTCATACAGTCCTATGTGTTCTTAGATGTTCATACAGTCCTATGTGTTCTTAGATGTTCATACAGCCCTATGTGTTCTTAGATGTTCATACAGTCCTATGTGTTAGGTGTTCATACAGTCCCTATGTGTTCTTAGATGTTCATACAGTCCTATGTGTTCTTAGATGTTCATACAGTCCTATGTGTTGTATTTCCTTTTACATAGGTTTGGTGATCTGATAAATGACTATACTACTGTTCTCTGTTAGCAGCCACTGTATATCTCACAGCTGAAGACGAGTCTCCATCCAGTCCACAACAGGCAGGTTACATAAAGCAGCTCGGCTCATCTATTCTGGGAATCTACAGCTGTTTGCCTCTTGGCTGGCACACCCTCCTTAGCTGCCAAGTGCTGGTGCGGCCACTGGGGACCTGTGGTTTCATAACACTTTGAGGACCCCAGGTGGGCATGCTGAGATTTGTAGTTCTGTAACGGTGCTGGTGAGGGGAAGGGGTGGGTCACTGGCCACAAGTTGTGAGTTACAGACTCAAATTCTGACAATATAAAGCAGAAATATAGCAAAGAATCAAAGCGGAGGAAGCGGCAGGAATGTATCATGTGGTCTCTGGACAGGGGACGCTTTTTGGATGCCGCAAAGTTTTCTCTGCATTTTTTTTTTCCTTTTAAAAGTAGAAACTATTTGAGCAACAAATAAAGGAAAATTCCAAGCTGAGAGCGGCCAAAAACTAAAAAAAAATCTGCGCAGTCCACATCACATCCACGCCGGAGGAGAGGAGGAAAAGCAGCAGGCAGAGGCCGGCGGCCATATACATAGCAACCACAGGGACGTATGGAATTACCTACAGCAACCATGTATAGTGGAAACCATAGCAACCCTGTATGGTAGTAAGTATAGCAACCCTGACAAGTGTGCAACAATCCATAGCAACGAGATATAAATGTATCAATCCATTAGCAACCATAAAAAAAATCTATAGCAACCCTGTATGGTAGGAACCATAGCAACCCTGTATGGTAGTAACTATAGCAACCCTGACAACTGTGGAACAATCCATAGCAACAAGATATAAATGTATCAATCCATTAGCAACCATAAAAAAAATCTATAGCAACCCTGTATGGTAGGAACCATAGCAACCCTGTATGGTAGTAACTATAGCAACCCTGACAACTGTGCAACAACCCATAGCAACGAGATATAAATGTATCAAACTAATAGCAACCACGTAAGTGTACAAACATCTATAGCAACCCTGTATGGTAGTAACTATAGCAACCCTGACAAGTGTGCAACAACCCATAGCAACGAGATATAAATGTATCAAAACAATAGCAACCATATAAATGTACAAAAACCTATAGCAACCCTGACAAAACATATATTACTTTTTTTTATTACTTTTCGGTGTTCTCTGCTATCACGTTAGATATCCTATATACAATCTGGAAAGTGTTGCAATGTGCTGGAGCGCCGAGGCCTGGTTTTTTTCTGCTCTGTTCATTCCACCCTGGAGACTCTGGTAAATAAACTTCAGCGTTGGGAAGAAACAATGACAAAAGCGAAGAATAAATCAGAGCTGCCCCCCGCCGTCCGCCTCTCCTCGAGATGATCTGTGGTAGTAAAAGCCGGAGAAGAGGCGAACTGTCAGGAATTGCTTTCCTGGCGAGGACATGGAGATACATTTGCGGCGGTGGTGGCGGCGCTCCTGCTCCGGGGGGAGCTCATCAGTTCTATACCTTTCTCTAATGGACAATAATTGATCTGAACTTTCTGCTTAATATGGAGCTGCAAACAGCTTCACGGCTGCCGGGAGCAATGAGCAAGTGTTTAGTAAAATGGAGGCGGCTCCTGGAAGATAGCATCCTCACTCCGTCTGTTACTTTATGGCGTCTTCACAGCCTCTTTTTTAGTTCCTTTTTATTTATTTTTTATTTTAAGGGGGTGAATTATTTGTGATGTGACTCATAGGACATGACTACAGTACTAGGACTCACACTGGCGGTGCGATGGATATACCCACACAGCCGCCTCCGGCTAGAACGTGCAGCACCATCACTGCCATAGTACACACAGGGGTCTGGCGGTAGCAATGTATCTCCCTATATCGCCTCATTACTTCGGTATAATATCACGCAGGACTGATATACCAAACACAGTCACTATACAATGTATGGCACTGTGCATGGTGAGCGGTAACAAGGCTGCAGTGGTCTTAAAACAGATAAGTGATAGAAGTGCCGGATGTCGGACCTCACCAATCTGATACCGATGTCTGTACAGAGGGATTATTGGGTATTGCATGGCAGAATTTGGGTGGGGCACTATTATTAACTGTACCTAATAACAACCAGTAACTATTTATGTATTGTATGGCGGTTTTATTTAGACTCTGAATGGCCAGTTTTAGTTGGGCAGGCACTGAATGGCAGGATGATATGGGTGATAGATACATGGCCGTGTTATGTGGGCACTTTATTGTAAAATTATTTGGAAATTAATTATTATTTAGGCACTGTATGGCTGCATTATTACACATTGTATGATTGTATTATTAGGCATTGTATGACAGTAATATTTAGGCATTGTATGACAGTATTATTTGGCACTGCCTTGCGGTATTTGGGTGTGGCATTATTATAAACCATAGCTATTAATAATAGTTAACTATTTATGCCTTATATTGCGGTAGTATTTCTGACTGCCAGTTTTAGGTGTGAGTGTGGTCTCACACACTTTAATGGGCAGCACTAAAGTACCTAAACCTTCCGTTATAGTTTCTATGGCAAGTGAGCAGTGTGGCTCCCAGCATGTAAACGTTACCAGGAGCTGCTCTGTCACAAAGCTGCTGATCTGCGGGGGGCCCGGGTGGCATACTCTCACAGATCTAGGCTGTCACAATTAGAAAGTCGATAACCGCTTTAAGGCACTGATGAGACTGATAAGACTATACTAGAAGGGGAGAGAAGCCCATGGAGCATGCTCATATCATTACACAAGTTTGTAGACTGAGAGGCTGCAGCTTTATGTGTGAATAGTGAAATAATCTGCAAATAACAAGAGCCATTACATCTACCTGTAGCCCTCTGTGCACTGTATACTAGTCCGGGCTATGCTGCATTACAGGGCGGTGCGCGGTTAACATGGACTATTTTACATAAATAATAATAGTTTTGTTAAATATTAATCCGGATTTAGAGACATAAAATATTTGCGATTCTAAATATTTCAGGAAATCTAATTACATAGTAGAAAGCAATAAGTTGTTCACAGACCGAAACGTTGCTTGGGGCCATAAGACAAGACAGCGGTGGGCCGCTCCGCTCCACCAGGCGACAAATACAGCTTTATGTCTGCAAATGTTTCTGTAGCTGGAAAAATAATTCTTGTATTTTTATAAATGATGTAACAAGTGAGAAGCGAAGACAAGATGTCTCCTGCGATAGGTCCGCATAACAGCCCACAAACAGCACCTAAATCATAGCTGCACTGGGTGCGCAATTGCAAGTTCAATTGCTTTATGATGTTTGCTAAGACTTCTGTTTTTTACTGATCCTTATTTACGTCACCTCTTCTACTCTAGTCACCACCAGAGCTGCGGTTACAGTGCAGTCCTCCAGCTAGTCACATGACCATACAGGAGCCAATCATTGCACCACATTGTATCCACAGGTCTATGATTGACTGTCCCAGGATGTGACATCACGACTCGGAGGACTGACGTCAGGACGAGCCGCTGTGGTGGGAACCAGGTTCTTCTGACAAAAGGGGTTTTCTGAAATTCATCTCCCTTAAAGGGAAGCTGACTCTTATTCTGATATATCTTAAAGGAATGTGTTGCCATTTTTTAACCCTTTCCCCTGCAGGCATTTTTTCGTTCTTCATACTTTACTCCCCACATTCCAAATGCCATAACTTTTTTTTATTTTTCCATTCACAGAGACATAGGAGGGTTTCCTTTTTGTGGGACAAACTGTACTTTGTAATGGTGCCATTTAATATTCCATCTGATGAACTGGGAAGCTGGAAAAAAATTCAGAATGGGGTGGAATTGGAAAAAAACTGCATCCTCTGTATTCTTCAGGTTGGTGCGATTCGGGCGATACCACATTTATAAAGATTTTTTTAAATTTTAACTCCTTAAAAAAATCCAAAACTTTGCAAAACAAATTTCTTGGACTCGCCATATTCTGACACCCATAACCTTTTTATATTTCCGTGCACAGGAATGCATAAGGCGTCTTTTTTTGCAGGGCCAGATGTAATTCTTATTAATACCAAACTGGGGAATGTTTATCGCTTTGATCGCTTTTTATCCAAATTTTATGAGAGGGAAAACAGCAAAAAACCGTCAGTTCGGCTCTTTTGATTTTTTTTTTCCCATATGGTAAAAATATTTTTATAAGTATGTAGACTGGGCTTTTTCAGACTCAGGGATACTTAATGTGTATGTGTTTCACTTTTTTTTTAATCTAATTTTATATGTGTTCTATGGAAAGGTTTTTTTTTTTTTTTTTAATTTTTATTACTTTTTCAATTTTTAATAGACTATTTTTATTATTTTTTTTTTTTAACAATAATTTTTAGAGCCCCTATGGGTCTTGAACCTCAGGGGGTCTGATCACTAATAGAATGTATTGCAATGCTAACACCAGTAATAGAGGTCTATGCCAGACAAGCATTGGAGGTATTTAGCTTTAGACCTAAATAGAAATGAAAACATCACAGGTGAAATGATAGAAATTGTGACTTTAACGTGGAGTTCCCCTTTAAATCCTATTAGATGAGAATACAGAGCTACACGACAACACAGTAGAGTCCATTGTCCAACAAATGGTCCAAGAGAGGGTCAAGTACGACGCTTAGAAATTCTAAATTCACACAAAAGGTTCAGATCTGAATGGCAGACTTTAAAGTAGTAAAAAAAAAAATACCTACAAAAACATAAACTCGACGTATTATTCCCAGTTACATTTTTCCCCCACAATTTTTATATACTTTTCAAACATGAATAGAAAGAGCGACCGCAACGCAGAAAAGAAAGGTGAGAAAATGGTAAATGGTAAAATATATAATACAAAATATATGACAGCGACTTCTCTTCTCGGTGCTCGTCTGCGGCGTTATTATATAGCTCAGACCTTCTTTTGCTAAAAGTAGAAAAAAAAATATTTGTCATTGTTTATTGAATAAATGGAAATTTTCCGGTGTCAATAACGACAAGGAGAATGTGATTCATACTAAACAGCCGAGTTAAGGACGAAGTCAGGAATCTGCGGTGGAAGCCGTCAACAATGTCACCCCAGGCACCTCGGTTTCCGATGGCTGATAATTCCCTTACACCTGTACACCAGTAGCTTATACTGAAAAATATGGGGATTTTTTTTATTTAAGGTGCCGGAACAGACAATAATATTAAGGCTCTTATAGGGGACTTTTCCCAACCTCCACCACCTCTAACTTGTTGCATCCTTCCACAGTCGTCCTTCCTCTGATTCCTGCCCAGTTGGAATTTTTTTCTCTAGCCAATACCGTCCCCAAGCAATCATTCATATTACTTTCAGCACAAATAGTCTGTCTGTTCTCAGGTGGGCGGTCCCAGATGAAACAGATAGGGGACTTGTTTCAATGGCTGCTATCTCATGGGAATTATAGGATGGAGCAAATTGTCCCTAATAGGTAATAGAACTAGATGTAAACATCACACTATACATTCAAGTACAGCACAAACTATAGCCCTGTATAAAAGGTAAATACTAAACTCGGTGCTCACTGATAGCGCTCTCTCTCCCCTCTCACAGCAGTAAATCTCAGCAGGATCTCAATTACAAGCCAGCAGCTGCTTTACATCCAGCTGGACACCAAAATTGTATCTCTCCGTGTCAGCAGGAAATTCCCTTCTGTTAGGCATCATCCACCCCACCCCACCAGCTGAACTTTTCTTTATAGTTCAAAACTCCTGTCAGGTTTTTTATTTTTATTTAAGCACATAGACAAGTAGTGATGTCTACAACAATTTTAACCAGAAATAACAAAATTAGGTTGTGTTCACATCTGCATTGAAGGATCCATTTTGTGACCAGATAGGAAACACAACTACAAAGAGGACTGTTATGTGATAAACTGCATAATAGGCAACATTTCAATTACCCCTTTAAGGCTGAGGCCCCACGTTGCAGAAACCCAGCTTTTATTTGTTGCAGATTTTTTTGAGCCAAAGCCAGGAGTGGATTGAGCAGAATGTAGAAGTATCAGAAGCTTTCTATATATTTCCCATTCCTTTTGTAGACATTCTTGGCTTTGGCTCAAAAAAACACAACAAAATTTGCAACAAAAAAAAGCTGTGTTTCTGCATCGTGGGGCTTTGGACTATAGGGGTTTTCGGGATAAAAATGCTGATGATGGAGCAGAGCAGGAAGCCGTTCTCTGTGTAGTGGTCAGTCTAGGTACTACAGATCAACTCCAATTCATTTGAACAGGAGCTAAGCTGCAGTGACTCAATTCAGCCATTACATAGAGAACAGCGCTGTCTACTTCCTGCTCCAATCTCTGCGTATTAGCTGATGAGAACAGCTAATAGATGGGGTAGTGGATGTCAGAATCTCACAGATCCTACGTTAGTGACCTATCTATCATCAATATTTTTAGCCTGGAAAACCCTTTGAGGCTAAGGCCCCATGTTTACACACTACCAAACCACTGCGTTTATGCCATGTGGGGCTTCAGCCTTAAACTTTTACACCTGACCTACAGAATAAAAAGCTCAGTGGGCAAAGATCCTGGCCAATGACAATGTAGTTAATATGCAAGATAATAAACTGTAGTCATCACTTCATTTTAAGGGATTAGAGATACACATTAAATAACATATAGGCAAAAAAAATTCTAAAAGTAATAAAACAGGATACCATATTAAAAATGTCAGATATGATGGAAAGTGAATAAAAAATAGAATTTATTGCAATGATTGCAATTAGCCAAGAAAGACCATTCTGTAAGTAAGCTAGAAAGAAGGCTGACACCTAGTGGCTGAAAATAGAACTGATGTTTTCAATATAACATGTTGAGATAATTCAGGCTTTTTACATAGAGCCCATTAAATGTTAACAATGCTTCCAGCCTTGGCAATTCCAAGGCTTTTCACTTGCAGACTATCAGAAATTGATTTTTGGATCACGCTGCAGAGGAAACAGAGAGCACACACAGAATAGATAACTGGAGAGTTAAATCTAGCAGATAAATCTCCCTCTCTGGGATTATCTGTTCTATCAAGATAGGGAAAGTTTGCAGATGCTCCTGTCTCTCTGGAGGAATAAATGCTTGCATTTTAATATTCTCAGCAGCTGGTTCCCTTTGAATGCCATTGGGATGATTCAGCCACCCACCAGATCCAGCGGCTGCATGCGTGCACTCAGAAAAGTCAGGAAACATTCAGGCCAGTGTGTAAGAGCTGGAGGAAAGTCCTTGCAACTAAATCTTATGTCAGCAAACTGCAGTTTCACAGGTGACCACTAACCATTGCATCTTATGTACAAGAATATAACTACTATAATACTGCTCCTATGTACAAGAATATAACTACTATAATACTGCTCCTATGTACAAGAATATAACTACTATAATACTACCTCCTATGTACAAGAATATAACTACTATAATACTACCTCCTATGTACAAGAATATAACTACTATAATACTGCTCCTATGTACAAGAATATAATTACTATAATACTGCTCCTATGTACAAGAATATAACTACTATAATACTGCTATGTACAAGAATATAACTACTATAATACTGCTCCTATGAACAAGAATATAACTACTATAATACTGCTCCTATGTACAAGAATATACCTACTATAATACTGCTCCCTATGTACAAGAATATAACTACTATAATACTGCCCCTATGTACAAGAATATAACTACTATAATACTACCTCCTATGTACAAGAATATAACTACTATAATACTACCTCCTATGTACAAGAATATAACTACTATAATACTGCTCCTATGTACAAGAATATAACTACTATAATACTACTCCTATGTACAAGAATATAACTACTATAATACTACTCCTGTGTACAAGAATATAACTACTATAATACTGCTCCTATGTACAAGAATATAACTACTATAATACTGTCCTCCTATGTACAAGAATATAACTACTATAATACTACCTCCTATGTACAAGAATATAACTACTATAATACTGCTCCTATGTACAAGAATATAACTACTATAATACTGCTCCTATGTACAAGAATATAACTACTATAATACTGCCCCCTATGTACAAGAATATAACTACTATAATACTGCTCCTATGTACAAGAATATAACTACTATAATACTGCTCCTATGTACAAGAATATAACTACTATAATACTGCTCCTATGTACAGGAATATAACTACTATAATACTGCTCCTATGTACAAGAATATAACTACTATAATACTGCTCCTATGTACAAGAATATAACTACTATAATACTGCCTCCTATGTACAAGAATATAACTACTATAATACTGCTCCTATGTACAAGAATATAACTACTATAATACTGCCCTCTATGTACAAGAATATAACTACTATAATACTGCTCCTATGTACAAGAATATAACTACTATAATACTACTCCTATGTACAAGAATATAACTACTATAATACTACTCCTATGTACAAGAATATAACTACTATAATACTGCCCCTATGTACAAGAATATAACTACTATAATACTGCTCCTATGTACAAGAATATAACTACTATAATACTGCCCTCTATGTACAAGAATATAACTACTATAATACTGCTCCTATGTACAAGAATATAACTACTATAATACTACTCCTATGTACAAGAATATAACTACTATAATACTACTCCTATGTACAAGAATATAACTACTATAATACTGCCCCTATGTACAAGAATATAACTACTATAATACTGCTCCTATGTACAAGAATATAACTACTATAATACTGCCCCTATGTACAAGAATATAACTACTATAATACTGCTCCTATGTACAAGAATATAACTACTATAATACTACTCCTATGTACAAGAATATAACTACTATAATACTGCTCCTATGTACAAGAATATAACTACTATAATACTGCCCTCTATGTACAAGAATATAACTACTATAATACTACCTCCTATGTACAAGAATATAACTACTATAATACTGCTCCTATGTACAAGAATATAACTACTATAATACCACTCCTATGTACAAGAATATAACTACTATAATACTGCTCCTATGTACAAGAATATAACTACTATAATACTGCTCCTATGTACAAGAATATAACTACAAAAATACTTCTCCTATGTACAAGAATATAACTACTATAATACTGCCTCCTATGTACAAGAATATAACTACTATAATACTGCTCCTATGTACAAGAATATAACTACTATAATACTGCTCCTAAGTACAAGAATATAACTACTATAATACTACTCCTATGTACAAGAATATAACTACTATAATACTACCTCCTATGTACAAGAATATAACTACTATAATACTACTCCTATGTACAAGAATATAACTACTATAATACTACCTCCTATGTACAAGAATATAACTACTATAATACTGCTCCTATGTACAAGAATATAACTACTATAATACTTCTCCTATGTACAAGAATATAACTGCTATAATACTACCTCCTATGTACAAGAATATAACTACTATAATACTGCTCCTATGTACAAGAATATAACTACTATAATACTGCTCCTATGTACAAGAATATAACTACTATAATACTGCTCCTATGTACAAGAATATAACTACTATAATACTGCTCCTATGTACAAGAATATAACTACTATAATACTTCTCCTATGTACAAGAATATAACTACTATAATACTACCTCCTATATACAAGAATATAACTACTATAATACTGCTCCTATGTACAAGAATATAACTACTATAATACTGCTCCCTATACACAAGAATATAACTACTATAATACTGCTCCTATGTACAAGAATATAACTACTATAATACTGCTCCTATGTACAAGAATATAACTACTATAATACTGCTCCTATGTACAAGAATATAACTACTATAATACTTCTCCTATGTACAAGAATATAACTACTATAATACTACTACTATGTACAAGAATATAACTACTATAATACTACCTCCTATGTACAAGAATATAACTACTATAATACTGCTCCTATGTACAAGAATATAACTACTATAATACTGCTCCTATGTACAAGAATATAACTACCATAATACTGTTCCTATGTACAAGAATGTAACTACTATAATGCTGCTCCTATGTACAAGAATATATCTACTATAATACTACCTCCTATGTACAAGAATATAACTACTATAATACTGCTCCTATGTACAAGAATATAACTACTATAATACTACCTCCTTTGTACAAGAATATAACTACTATAATACTGCTCCTATGTACAAGAATATAACTACTATAATACTGCTCCTATGTACAAGAATATAACTACTATAATACTGCTGCTAAGTACAAGAATATAACTACTATAATTCTACCTCCTATGTACAAGAATATAACTACTATAATTCTACCTCCTATGTACAAGAATATAACTACTATAATACTGCTCCTATGTACAAGAATATAACTACTATAATACTACTCCTATGTACAAGAATATAACTACTATAATACTACTACTATGTACAAGAATATAACTACTATAATACTACCTCCTATGTACAAGAATATAACTACTATAAAACTGCTCCTATGTACAAGAATATAACTACTATAATACTGCTCCTATGTACAAGAATATAACTACTATAATACTGCTCCTATGTACAAGAATATAACTACTATAATACTGCTCCTATGTACAAGAATATAACTACCATAATACTGTTCCTATGTACAAGAATATAACTACTATAATACTGCTCCTATGTACAAGAATATAACTACTATAATACTACCTCCTATGTACAAGAATATAACTACTATAATACTGCTCCTATGTACAAGAATATAACTACTATAATACTGCTCCTATGTACAAGAATATAACTACTATAATACTGCTCCTATGTACAAGAATATAACTACTATAATACTGCTCCTATGTACAAGAATATAACTACTATAATACTGCTCCCTATGTACAAGAATATAACTACTATAATACTGCTCCTATGTACAAGAATATAACTACTATAATACTGCTCCTATGTACAAGAATATAACTACTATAATACTGCTCCTATGTACAAGAATATAACTACTATAATACTGCTCCTATGTACAAGAATATAACTACTATAATACTGCTCCTATGTACAAGAATATAACTACTATAATACTGCTCCTATGTACAAGAATATAACTACTATAATACTGCTCCTATGTACAAGAATATAACTACTATAATACTGCTCCTATGTACAAGAATATAACTACTATAATACTACCTCCTATGTACAAGAATATAACTACTATAATACTGCTCCTATGTACAAGAATATAACTACTATAATACTGCTCCTATGTACAAGAATATAACTACTATAATACTGCTCCTATGTACAAGAATATAACTACTATAATGCTGCTCCTATGTACAAGAATATAACTACTATAATACTACCTCCTATGTACAAGAATATAACTACTATAATACTGCTCCTATGTACAAGAATATAACTACTATAATACTGCTCCTATGTACAAGAATATAACTACTATAATACTGCTCCTATGTACAAGAATATAACTACTATAATACTGCTCCTATGTACAAGAATATAACTACTATAGTACTGCTCCTATGTACAAGAATATAACTACCATAATACTCCTCCTATGTACAAGAATATAACTACTATAATACTGCTCCTATGTACAAGAATATAACTACTATAATACTACCTCCTATGTACAAGAATATAACTACTATAATACTACTCCTATGTACAAGAATATAACTACTATAATACTGCTCCTATGTACAAGAATATAACTACTATAATACTACCTCCTATGTACAAGAATATAACTACTATAATACTGCTCCTATGTACAAGAATATAACTACTATAATACTGCTCCCTATGTACAAGAATATAACTACTATAATACTGCTCCTATGTACAAGAATATAACTACTATAATACTGCTCCTATGTACAAGAATATAACTACTATAATACTGCTCCTATGTACAAGAATATAACTACTATAATACTGCTCCTATGTACAAGAATATAACTACTATAATACTGCTCCTATGTACAAGAATATAACTACTATAATACTGCTCCTATGTACAAGAATATAACTACTATAATACTACTCCTATGTACAAGAATATAACTACTATAATACTACCTCCTATGTACAAGAATATAACTACTATAAAACTGCTCCTATGTACAAGAATATAACTACTATAATACTGCTCCTATGTACAAGAATATAACTACCATAATACTGTTCCTATGTACAAGAATATAACTACTATAATGCTGCTCCTATGTACAAGAATATATCTACTATAATACTACCTCCTATGTACAAGAATATAACTACTATAATACTACTCCTATGTACAAGAATATAACTACTATAATACTACTCCTATGTACAAGAATATAACTACTATAATACTGCTCCTATGTACAAGAATATAACTACTATAATACTACCTCCTATGTACAAGAATATAACTACTATAATACTGCTCCTATGTACAAGAATATAACTACTATAATACTGCTCCTAAGTACAAGAATATAACTACTATAATTCTACCTCCTATGTACAAGAATATAACTACTATAATTCTACCTCCTATGTACAAGAATATAACTACTGTAATACTGCTCCTATGTACAAGAATATAACTACTATAATACTACTCCTATGTACAAGAATATAACTACTATAATACTACTACTATGTACAAGAATATAACTACTATAATACTACCTCCTATGTACAAGAATATAACTACTATAAAACTGCTCCTATGTACAAGAATATAACTACTATAAAACTGCTCCTATGTACAAGAATATAACTACTATAATACTGCTCCTATGTACAAGAATATAACTACTATAATACTGCTCCTATGTACAAGAATATAACTACCATAATACTGCTCCTATGTACAAGAATATAACTACTATAATACTGCTCCTATGTACAAGAATATAACTACTATAATACTGCTCCTATGTACAAGAATATAACTACTATAATACTACCTCCTATGTACAAGAATATAACTACAATAATACTACCTCCTATGAACAAGAATATAACTACTATAATACTGCTCCTATGTACAAGAATATAACTACTATAATACTGCTCCTATGTACAAGAATATAACTACTATAATACTACCCCCTATGTACAAGAATATAACTACTATAATACTGCTCCTATGTACAAGAATATAACTACTATAATACTGCTCCCTATACACAAGAATATAACTACTATAATACTGCTCCTATGTACAAGAATATAACTACTATAATACTGCTCCTATGTACAAGAATATAACTACTATAATACTTCCCCTATGTACAAGAATATAACTACTATAATACTGCTCCTATGTACAAGAATATAACTACTATAATACTGCTCCTATGTACAAGAATATAACTACTATAATACTACTCCTATGTACAAGAATATAACTACTATAATACTACCTCCTATGTACAAGAATATAACTACTATAATACTACCTCCTATGTACAAGAATATAACTACTATAATACTGCTCCTATGTACAAGAATATAACTACTATAATACTGCTCCTATGTACAAGAATATAACTACTATAATACTGCTCCTATGTACAAGAATATAACTACTATAATACTGCTCCTATGTACAAGAATATAACTACTATAATACTACCTCCTATGTACAAGAATATAACTACTATAATACTACTCCTATGTACAAGAATATAACTACTATAATACTACTCCTATGTACAAGAATATAACTACTATAATACTGCTCCTATGTACAAGAATATAACTACTATAATACTGCTCCTATGTACAAGAATATAACTACTATAATACTCCTCCTATGTACAAGAATATAACTACTATAATACTACCTCCTATGTACAAGAATATAACTACTATAATACTGCTCCTATGTACAAGAATATAACTACTATAATACTGCTCCTATGTACAAGAATATAACTACTATAATACTCCCCCTATGTACAAGAATATAACTACTATAATACTGCTCCTATGTACAAGAATATAACTACTATAATACTGCTCCTATGTACAAGAATATAACTACTATAATACTGCTCCTATGTACAAGAATATAACTACTATAATACTGCTCCTATGTACAAGAATATAACTACTATAATACTCCTCCTATGTACAAGAATATAACTACTATAATACTGCTCCTATGTACAAGAATATAACTACTATAATACTGCTCCTATGTACAAGAATATAACTACTATAATACTGCTCCTATGTACAAGAATATAACTACTATAATACTGCTCCTATGTACAAGAATATAACTACTATAATACTACCTCCTATGTACAAGAATATAACTACTATAAAACTGCTCCTATGTACAAGAATATAACTACTATAATACTGCTCCTATGTACAAGAATATAACTACCATAATACTGCTCCTATGTACAAGAATATAACTACTATAATACTGCTCCTATGTACAAGAATATATCTACTATAATACTACCTCCTATGTACAAGAATATAACTACTATAATACTACTCCTATGTACAAGAATATAACTACTATAATACTACTCCTATGTACAAGAATATAACTACTATAATACTGCTCCTATGTACAAGAATATAACTACTATAATACTACTCCTATGTACAAGAATATAACTACTATAATACTGCTCCTATGTACAAGAATATAACTACTATAATACTGCTGCTAAGTACAAGAATATAACTACTATAATTCTACCTCCTATGTACAAGAATATAACTACTATAATTCTACCTCCTATGTACAAGAATATAACTACTGTAATACTGCTCCTATGTACAAGAATATAACTACTATAATACTACTCCTATGTACAAGAATATAACTACTATAATACTACTACTATGTACAAGAATATAACTACTATAATACTACCTCCTATGTACAAGAATATAACTACTATAAAACTGCTCCTATGTACAAGAATATAACTACTATAAAACTGCTCCTATGTACAAGAATATAACTACTATAATACTGCTCCTATGTACAAGAATATAACTACTATAATACTGCTCCAATGTACAAGAATATAACTACTATAATACTGCTCCTATGTACAAGAATATAACTACTATAATACTACCTCCTATGTACAAGAATATAACTACTATAATACTACTCCTATGTACAAGAATATAACTACTATAATACTACTCCTATGTACAAGAATATAACTACAATAATACTACCTCCTATGAACAAGAATATAACTACTATAAAACTGCTCCTATGTACAAGAATATAACTACTATAATACTGCTCCTATGTACAAGAATATAACTACTATAATACTACCCCCTATGTACAAGAATATAACTACTATAATACTGCTCCTATGTACAAGAATATAACTACTATAATACTGCTCCCTATGCACAAGAATATAACTACTATAATACTGCTCCTATGTACAAGAATATAACTACTATAATACTGCTCCTATGTACAAGAATATAACTACTATAATACTTCTCCTATGTACAAGAATATAACTACTATAATACTGCTCCTATGTACAAGAATATAACTACTATAATACTACTCCTATGTACAAGAATATAACTACTATAATACTACTACTATGTACAAGAATATAACTACTATAATACTACCTCCTATGTACAAGAATATAACTACTATAAAACTGCTCCTATGTACAAGAATATAACTACTATAATACTGCTCCTATGTACAAGAATATAACTACCATAATACTGCTCCTATGTACAAGAATATAACTACTATAATGCTGCTCCTATGTACAAGAATATATCTACTATAATACTACCTCCTATGTACAAGAATATAACTACTATAATACTACTCCTATGTACAAGAATATAACTACTATAATACTACTCCTATGTACAAGAATATAACTACTATAATACTGCTCCTATGTACAAGAATATAACTACTATAATACTACCTCCTATGTACAAGAATATAACTACTATAATACTGCTCCTATGTACAAGAATATAACTACTATAATACTTCTCCTATGTACAAGAATATAACTACTATAATACTGCTGCTAAGTACAAGAATATAACTACTATAATGCTACCTCCTATGTACAAGAATATAACTACTACAATTCTACCTCCTATGTACAAGAATATAACTACTGTAATACTGCTCCTATGTACAAGAATATAACTACTATAATACTACTCCTATGTACAAGAATATAACTACTATAATACTACTACTATGTACAAGAATATAACTACTATAATACTACCTCCTATGTACAAGAATATAACTACTATAAAACTGCTCCTATGTACAAGAATATAACTACTATAAAACTGCTCCTATGTACAAGAATATAACTACTATAATACTGCTCCTATGTACAAGAATATAACTACTATAATACTGCTCCTATGTACAAGAATATAACTACCATAATACTGTTCCTATGTACAAGAATATAACTACTATAATACTGCTCCTATGTACAAGAATATAACTACTATAATACTGCTCCTATGTACAAGAATATAACTACTATAATACTACCTCCTATGTACAAGAATATAACTACAATAATACTACCTCCTATGAACAAGAATATAACTACTATAAAACTGCTCCTATGTACAAGAATATAACTACTATAATACTACTCCTATGTACAAGAATATAACTACTATAATACTGCTCCTATGTACAAGAATATAACTACTATAATACTACCCCCTATGTACAAGAATATAACTACTATAATACTGCTCCTATGTACAAGAATATAACTACTATAATACTGCTCCTATGTACAAGAATATAACTACTATAATACTACTCCTATGTACAAGAATATAACTACTATAATACTGCTCCTATGTACAAGAATATAACTACTATAATACTGCTCCTATGTACAAGAATATAACTACTATAATACTACCTCCTATGTACAAGAATATAACTACTATAATACTGCTCCTATGTACAAGAATATAACTACTATAATACTACCTCCTATGTACAAGAATATAACTACTATAATACTACTACTATGTACAAGAATATAACTACTATAATACTACCTCCTATGTACAAGAATATAACTACTATAATACTGCTCCTATGTACAAGAATATAACTACTATAATACTGCTCCTATGTACAAGAATATAACTACTATAATACTGCTCCTATGTACAAGAATATAACTACTATAATACTGCTCCTATGTACAAGAATATAACTACTATAATACTACCTCCTATGTACAAGAATATAACTACTATAATACTGCTCCTATGTACAAGAATATAACTACTATAATACTGCTCCTATGTACAAGAATATAACTACTATAATTCTACCTCCTATGTACAAGAATATAACTACTATAATACTACTCCTATGTACAAGAATATAACTACATAATACTACCTCCTATGTACAAGAATATAACTACTATAATACTGCTCCTATGTACAAGAATATAACTACTATAATACTGCTCCTATGTACAAGAATATAACTACCATAATACTGCTCCTATGTACAAGAATATAACTACTATAATACTGCTCCTATGTACAAGAATATAACTACTATAATACTACTGCTATGTACAAGAATATAACTACTATAATACTGCTCCTATGTACAAGAATATAACTACTATAATACTGCTCCTATGTACAAGAATATAACTACTATAATACTGCTCCTAAGTACAAGAATATAACTACTATAATTCTACCTCCTATGTACAAGAATATAACTACTATAATACTGCTCCTATGTACAAGAATATAACTACTATAATACTGCTCCTATGTACAAGAATATAACTACTATAATATTACCTCCTATGTACAAGAATATAAATACTATAATACTGCTCCTATGTACAAGAATATAACTACTATAATATTACCTCCTATGTACAAGAATATAACTACTATAATACTACTCCTATGTACAAGAATATAATTACTATAATATTACTCCTATGTACAAGAATATAACTACTATAATACTACTCCTATGTACAAGAATATAACTACTATAATACTGCTCCTATGTACAAGAATATAACTACTATAATACTGCTCCTATGTACAAGAATATAACTACTATAATACTGCTCCTATGTACAAGAATATAACTACTATAATACTGCTCCTATGTACAAGAATATAACTACTATAATACTGCTCCTATGTACAAGAATATAACTACTATAATACTGCTCCTATGTACAAGAATATAACTACTATAATACTGCTCCTATGTACAAGAATATAACTACTATAATACTACCTCCTATGTACAAGAATATAACTACTATAATACTGCTCCTATGTACAAGAATATAACTACTATAATACTGCTCCTATGTACAAGAATATAACTACTATAATTCTACCTCCTATGTACAAGAATATAACTACTATAATACTACTACTATGTACAAGAATATAACTACATAATACTACCTCCTATGTACAAGAATATAACTACTATAATACTGCTCCTATGTACAAGAATATAACTACTATAATACTGCTCCTATGTACAAGAATATAACTACCATAATACTGTTCCTATGTACAAGAATATAACTACTATAATACTGCTCCTATGTACAAGAATATAACTACTATAATAC
The DNA here is from genome assembly GCA_947044405.1 of Leptodactylus fallax. Taxonomy (NCBI): domain Eukaryota; kingdom Metazoa; phylum Chordata; class Amphibia; order Anura; family Leptodactylidae; genus Leptodactylus; species Leptodactylus fallax. Next base: position 348,900 of record CAMRHE010000485.1, read on the forward strand.
TACTGCTATGTACAAGAATATAACTACTATAATTCTACCTCCTATGTACAAGAATATAACTACTATAATACTGCTCCTATGTACAAGAATATAACTACTATAATACTGCTCCTAAGTACAAGAATATAACTACTATAATTCTACCTCCTATGTACAAGAATATAACTACTATAATACTGCTCCTATGTACAAGAATATAACTACTATAATACTGCTCCTATGTACAAGAATATAACTACTATAATACTACCTCCTATGTACAAGAATATAACTACTATAATACTGCTCCTATGTACAAGAATATAACTACTATAATACTGCTCCTATGTACAAGAATATAACTACTATAATACTGCTCCTATGTACAAGAATATAACTACTATAATACTGCCCTCTATGTACAAGAATATAACTACTATAATACTACCTCCTACCCTGTCGTACCCCGAAAATAAGACAGCGTCTATATACAAGAATTTAGCTCCCAAAGATGTGCTGTGTCTTATTTTCAGGGGATGTCTACTATATTTTTTTTCAAGGAAGAAGAATTCACATTTACTGCTGAACAAAAAAATGAACATTTATTATATACGGTACTGTACAGTATATTGTCATCACAAACCAGCATAACCAGACAAACTGTGAATCCTATCAAGAATTTCTTACTACCGTACCATTATTTCCATGTACAACAATTAACAGTATGGTACATTTACCAATATTTACGGTACGAATAGAAAGTAAAATTTATTCAATGACAGTTATGTCATCATCTTCTAGGACATCATCATAACAATCCAAACCATTAATTTCCCTGCACACAGTATCATATCCCATAGTGGCCCCTGCACACAGTATCATTCGCCATAGTGGCCCCTGCACACAGTATCATTCCCCATAGTGGCCCCTGCACACAGTATCATGCCCCATAGTGGCCCCTGCACACAGTATCATTCCCCATTGTGGCCCCTGCACACAGTATCACTCCCCCTAGTGGCCCCTGCACACAGTATCATGTCCCATAGTGGCCCCTGCACACAGTATCATCTCCCATAGTGGCCCCTGCACACAGTATCATTCCCCATAGTGGCCCCTGCACACAGTATCATGCTCCATAGTGGCCCCTGCACACAGTATCATGCCCCATAGTGGCCCCTGCACACAGTATCATTCCCCATAGTGGCCCCTGCAAACAGTATCATTCCCCATAGTGGCCCCTGCACACAGTAATTTGCCCCATAGTGGACCACCCATGAACAATTATTATACTGGTGGCGTCTGTACAGACCCCAGAGTATAATGATCGGAGACGCCAGGAGGATAGAAGCATATAAAAACAACGATGCTTACCTGTTCCTCGCTCCGGTGCATGCCCGTGCGCTACTCCGGCCTTCTTCACTGTAGACCAGGAATATAACTACATAATACGGCTCCTATGTACAAGAATATAGCTACTATAATACGGCTCCTATGTACAAGAATATAACTACTATAATACTGCTCCCCCTATGTACAAGAATATAACTACTATAATGCACTACCTCCTATGTACAAGAATATAACTACTATAATACTGCTCCTATGTACAAGAATATAACTACTATAATACTGCCCCTATGTACAAGAATATAACTACTATAATACTGCTCCTATGTACAAGAATATAACTACTATAATACTGCTCCTATGTACAAGAATATAACTACTATAATACTGCTCCTATGTACAAGAATATAACTACTATAATACTGCTCCTATGTACAAGAATATAACTACTATAATACTGCTCCTATGTACAAGAATATAACTACTATAATACTACCTCCTATGTACAAGAATATAACTACTATAATACTACCTCCTATGTACAAGAATATAACTACTATAATACTGCTCCTATGTACAAGAATATAACTACTATAATACTGCCCCTATGTACAAGAATATAACTACTATAATACTGCTCCTATGTACAAGAATATAACTACTATAATACTGCTCCTATGTACAAGAATATAACTACTATAATACTGCTCCTATGTACAAGAATATAACTACTATAATACTACTCCTATGTACAAGAATATAACTACTATAATACTACCTCCTATGTACAAGAATATAACTACTATAATACTACCTCCTATGTACAAGAATATAACTACTATAATACTGCTCCTATGTACAAGAATATAACTACTATAATACTACTCCTATGTACAAGAATATAACTACTATAATACTGCCCCTATGTACAAGAATATAACTACTATAATACTGCTCCTATGTACAAGAATATAACTACTATAATACTGCCCTCTATGTACAAGAATATAACTACTATAATACTGCTCCTATGTACAAGAATATAACTACTATAATACTGCTCCTATGTACAAGAATATAACTACTATAATACTGCTCCTATGTACAAGAATATAACTACTATAATACTACTCCTATGTACAAGAATATAACTACTATAATACTACCTCCTATGTACAAGAATATAACTACTATAATACTACCTCCTATGTACAAGAATATAACTACTATAATACTGCTCCTATGTACAAGAATATAACTACTATAATACTACTCCTATGTACAAGAATATAACTACTATAATACTGCCCTCTATGTACAAGAATATAACTACTATAATACTGCTCCTATGTACAAGAATATAACTACTATAATACTGCTCCTATGTACAAGAATATAACTACTATAATACTGCTCCTATGTACAAGAATATAACTACTATAATACTGCTCCTATGTACAAGAATATAACTACTATAATACTGCTCCTATGTACAAGAATATAACTACTATAATACTACTCCTATGTACAAGAATATAACTACTATAATACTGCCCTCTATGTACAAGAATATAACTACTATAATACTGCTCCTATGTACAAGAATATAACTACTATAATACTGCTCCTATGTACAAGAATATAACTACTATAATACTGCTCCTATGTACAAGAATATAACTACTATAATACTGCTCCTATGTACAAGAATATAACTACTATAATACTGCTCCTATGTACAAGAATATAACTACTATAATACTACCTCCTATGTACAAGAATATAACTACTATAATATTGCCCCTATGTACAAGAATATAACTACTATAATACTACCCCCTATGTACAAGAATATAAGTACTATAATACTGCTCCTATGTACTAGAATATAACTACTATAATACTACTCCTATGTACAAGAATATAACTACTATAATACGGCCTCCTATGTACAAGAATATAACTACTATAATACTACTATGTACAAGAATATAACTACTATAATACTGCCCCTATGTACAAGAATATAACTACTATAATACTACTCCTATGTACAAGAATATAACTACTGTAATACTGCTCCTATGTACAAGAATATACCTACTATAATACTACCTCCTATGTACAAGAATATAACTACTATAATACTACCCCTATGTACAAGAATATAACTACTATAATACTGCCCCTATGTACAAGAATATAACTACTATAATACTACTCCTATGTACAAGAATATAACTACTATAATACTGCTCCTATGTACAAGAATATAACTACTATAATACTGCTCCTATGTACAAGAATATAACTACTATAATACTGCTCCTATGTACAAGAATATAACTACTATAATACTGCCCCTATGTACAAGAATATAACTACTATAATACTGCTCCTATGTACAAGAATATAACTACTATAATACTGCTCCTATGTACAAGAATATAACTACTATAATACTGCTCCTATGTACAAGAATATAACTACTATAATACTACCTCCTATGTACAAGAATATAACTACTATAATATTGCCCCTATGTACAAGAATATAACTACTATAATACTACCCCCTATGTACAAGAATATAAGTACTATAATACTGCTCCTATGTACTAGAATATAACTACTATAATACTACTCCTATGTACAAGAATATAACTACTATAATACGGCCTCCTATGTACAAGAATATAACTACTATAATACTACTATGTACAAGAATATAACTACTATAATACTGCCCCTATGTACAAGAATATAACTACTATAATACTACTCCTATGTACAAGAATATAACTACTGTAATACTGCTCCTATGTACAAGAATATACCTACTATAATACTACCTCCTATGTACAAGAATATAACTACTATAATACTACCCCTATGTACAAGAATATAACTACTATAATACTGCCCCTATGTACAAGAATATAACTACTATAATACTACTCCTATGTACAAGAATATAACTACTATAATACTGCTCCTATGTACAAGAATATAACTACTATAATACTGCCCCCTATGTACAAGAATATAACTACTATAATACTGCTCCTATGTACAAGAATATAACTACTATAATACTGCTCCTATGTACAAGAATATACCACTATAATACTACCTCCTATGTACAAGAATATAACTACTATAATACTGCTCCTATGTACAAGAATATAACTACTGTAATACTGCCCCCTATGTACAGGAATATAACTACTATAATACTACCTCCTATGTACAAGAATATAACTACTATAATACTGCTCCTATGTACAAGAATATAACTACTATAATACTGCCCCCTACACAACATATTACACTGCAGCTTCTATGTGATGTAATTTTCCGGCTTCCCCCGTTTATGTAGTTTACACCATTTACAATTACCTGATGTTGATGATTTGGCAGACCTGTCAGTGTGAATGAGCGGTGATTGCTTGTATTGCGGTTGCTATGGGTGACGGCTCTATATTTCTTTTGTACGGGTTGTAATATGCGTCAGGCTTGGCTCACGTGTCATGTACAGGATTGAGCCCGTTATAATGGAGCTGTGTTAATTGTTCTATGGCAGTGACATGATAATTATAAGCACGTTTCACCGTTTCTTTATGAATTTGGGTTCATTGAAACAAAATGACAACAACATGAAAGAATAATCGGAGGATTTCTCATGTAACCGTGTAGAAAAGTAATAAGCAATGACTGGAGGCGGTATATACATGGATAGAACCAATCTACAGGATATATATATATCTATAGTGGTGTAGGGGGAACAATGACACCATGTCTGCTGTTACGCAATATGTTATACTCCAGTTTCCTCAGGAGCTGAATTCACTGTACTACAGTTATATGATATCCAGTCACATCTGAAGCTCCATATTCTCCTGTTACATAATGTCTTATACTCACTCACCCTCGCAACTCTGCTGTTACACAATATCTCACAATTCAGTCATATCCAGAGCTGCATTCATAATTCTGCTGTTATACTATATCTCACAATTCAGTCATATCCAGAGCTGCATTCACAATTCTGCTGGTATACAATATCTCACAATGCAGTCACATCCAGAGCTGCATTCACAATTCTGCTGGTACATACTATGCCTCTTCCCCTCCGGCTCGGTTCTCGGTGGTTACGTCTTACTGCTTTGTCACATAGGATATAGAACAATCCAAACAGATAATCTGTCCCATAAGACGGTGATGATGTCTCTTCTCTCCCAGCATTTAGGAGGAAGAAAATAAGTCATCTGGCAAATCCAAGGTCCGGCGGGAGATGAGGTCAGCCCTTCTAGCTACAGCTACTTAAATCACTGACCATCAGTGTAGCAGAGCTGAATTTGTTATTTGGCAGAAGTGAGTGATATCACAGTGACTTTACATGGGACTGCAGGTTCCAATCCTGAATAGAGGCAATCTTATTGGGGCAACAAATTCAGCTCTGCTACATCTGGAGCCTCCTAATACATCATGTCTCAGTTCCAATATTTGAGGGTGATGGTTTATATAATCTCATACTATCTCATAAAACCAGTGACTCCAGCTTGGCTCCATTATCTATTGGAATCTGAGTTGGTCTGAAATTCACTTCCTGTCTCATCACAGGGACAGGCTCATCTGTCGCTCCCACATACTTTACACTACAGCACTGCTTCTTCACACTGAGCTGATTTCTATAATAAACTATAAGTAGCTAAACCAAGGTTATCAGATATAGTGAATGTCATATACAGGCTAATATGGAAGGGGAGAAGCAGGACAAATACAGCACTGCTACATGGGTATATACTATATACCATATATATACCAGGGGTATAACTATAGGGGGTGCAGAGGTAATAATTACTACCAGGCCCTGGAGCCCGAGGGGGCCCAAAGGCATCTACAACATAAATATTATAGATAGCACATGGTAAGTGTGGGCTCAGGGGCCCCGGCACTACAAGTCACACCTCTGCTACCAGTCACTCACTGCAGCATTAAAGAAATCACAACTCAGGATGTCCAATGTGTATTTGTGATGTAAAGGACAGCACCACGGTCAGCTCCTCCATAGTATCCGCACACAATGTATAGGGAACTATAACATATTACGTTATAATAGTATATTATATTATAAACCTACACAGAATATCAGGCTATTATACTACAGAGTATATTATATTATAAACCTACACAGAATATCAGGCTATTATACTACAGAGTATATTATATTATAAACCTACAGTGTGTATTAGCTGAACCTGCTGTGTATATTATACCATATAACTATACAATATATATCATATTATGAAACTACAATGTATATTATATGATCGTAAGGTATATATTATATTATGAACCTATAGCATATATTCTATGAACCTATAGTGTATATTATACGAACCAACAATATATATTATAATATTAACCAAAAATAAATATATTAACCAGTAATGTATTTTATAATATAAACCTACAATGAATATTAGAATTTTAACCTTTTGTGTATATATTATACTACAATGTCTATTATAATAGTAACTTTCAATGTGTATTATAAAATTAATCTTCAGTGTACATAATTTTAGCCCACTATGTATATTATATTACCCCATAATGTATATTACAATATTAAATGTCAGTGTATATAACATTACCCTACAAGGTATATTATAATACTAACCTTCAGTGTTTATAATATTACCCTGCAATGTATATTATAATATAACACTACAAATGCATATAATATTACTCTACAATGTATATTATATTAACCTTCAGTGTACATAATATTACTCAACATTATCTATTATATTAACCTGCAATGTATTTTATACAATTAACCAAAAATGTATATATTATCCTACAACAGATATTATGTTACGCTACAAAATATATTATCCTATTATCCTACAACGTATATTATGTTATGAAAATACAATGTGTATTATATTATGAGCCTTCATATTAACATATGTATATGTTTTTTATATATATATATATATATATATATATCATATATATATGTATATACATATGAACCTCCATACAATATATATCATGAGATGAAAGTACAAAGTATATTATATTATGAATTTACAGGTATATTATACTATGGACCTACAATGTATATTATATTATGGACCTACAATGTATATTATACTATGAACCTACTGTATAATGTATATTATACTATAGACCTATATTATGTATGATACTATGAATCTACAATGTATATTATATTATGAATCTACAGTATATATTATATTATGAACCTACAATATGAGATGAAAGTACAAAGTATATTATGACTCTCCAGGTATATTATATTATGAACCTAAAATGTGTATTATACTATAAATCTACAATATATCATATTATGAACCTACAATGAATATTATACTATGAAACTACAATGTATATTATACTATGGACCTATAATATATATATTATGAACCTACAATGTATATTATATTATGAACCTACAATTTATATTATACTATAGACCTATTCTGTGTATGATACTATAAACCTATAATATATACTATGAACCTACAATATATATTATACTATGGACCTCCAATGTATATTATACTATAAATCTATAATGTATATTATACTATAAACCTACAATGTATATTATACTATGGACCTACAATGTACTGTATATTATACTATAAATCTATAATGTATATTATGAACCTACATTGTATATTATAATATGGACCTAGAATGTACTGTATATTATACTATGAACCTCCAAAGTATATTATACTATAAATCTATAATGTATATTATACTATGGACCTATAATGTGTACAATATTATGAAACTTCAATGTACATATAATACTATGAACCTACAGTGTATAATATACTATGAACCTACAATATATATTGTGACATGAAACTACAATTTATATTATATTATGAATCTACAGGTATTTTATATTATGATCCTACAATGTATATTATCACATAAAACTACAATATATATATTATGAATCTACAGGTATATAATATTATTAACATACAATTTATATTATACTATGAACCTACAATAAATATATATATATATATATATATATATATATATATATATATATATAGTATACTATGAACTTACAGTGCATATTTATTTTATTTATTCTGCTTACTTATAATAGTGCCATCATATTCCACAGATATTGTCATAGTATATTATACTATGATCTTACAATATATAACATGACATTAAACTACAATGTATATTATATTAAGAATCTACAGGTATATCATGTTATCAATTTACAATTTATATGATATTATGAACCTACAATTTATATATCAAGCTACTATATATTATATTATGAATCTACAGTGTATATTATCAAGCTACTATATATTATATTATGAGCCTTGAAATATATATCTTATAAACCTACAATATGTATATTATGAACTTACAGTGTATATTATAATATTAACCTTCAGTGTATATATTACCATGCAATGTATATTATAATATTAACATTCAGTCTACATAATATTACCCTATAAAATATATTTTAATATTAACCTACAATGAATGAAATATTATCTTACAATGTATATTATAATATTAACCTACAGTTTATATACTATTACCCTACAACGGATATTAGAATATTGCCCTACAATATATATTATACTACTACCTTACAATGTATATTATATTATAAACCTACAATGAATATTATACTATGGACCTATAAAGTATATGATATTCTGAGCCTACAATATATATTATTTCAACCTACAGTGTACAGTATATTTTGAACCTACAATGATTATATTACGTACATACAATATATATTATATGAAATTACAGTGTGTATTACATAGTGTACCTACAATATATGTTATATAAACCTACAATATATTATATTATTAACCTACAATATATATCTTATAATATGAACCTACAGTGTATATTATATTATGAACCTACAATGTATATTATATTATAAACCTACAATGAATATTATACTATGGACCTATAAAGTATATGATATTCTGAGCCTACAATATATATTATTTCAACCTACAGTGTACAGTATATTTTGAACCTACAATGATTATATTACGTACATACAATATATATTATATGAAATTACAGTGTGTATTACATAGTGTACCTACAATATATGTTATATAAACCTACAATATATTATATTATTAACCTACAATATATATCTTATAATATGAACCTACAGTGTATATTATATTATGAACCTACAATGTATATATTATAAACCTACAATGAATATTATACTATGGACCTATAATGTATATGATATTCTGAGCCTACAATATATATTATTTCAACCTACAGTGTACAGTATATTTTGAACCTACAATGAATATTATATTACGTACCTACAATATATATTATATGAAATTACAGTGTGTATTACATTGTGTGTCTACAATATATGTTATATAAACCTACTATATATTATATTATTAACCTACAATATATATCTTATAATATGAACCTACAGTGTATATTTTATTATGAACCTACAATGTATATTATATTATGAACCTACAATGTATATTATATTATGAACCTACAATGTATATTAGGTGGGCAGTGTCAGACTGTCTGTTTCAGCTCAGGACCGCCCACCTGACAGTAGAGTCTAATTAGCATACTGGGTGCTGAAACTAACAGCAATGATCGCTCAGGAACAGTGGGAAATAGAGAAAAAAATTCCAACTGTGCCAGAATTAGTGAAGCAGCACCAATTGAAGGATGCAAAGAGTTGGAGTTGGTGGAGGTGGTGAAAGGTGCTCTTAAAAGGGGATCCCCATCTTCCTTCCGATAGCTATAAATGTGACATTCAGAGTCATATTGGTCGGATGATTGATTCCTTGAACCATGAGACTTACGGGACATGGGACCAAGCCTTCTCCAAGAGTTTATTCCCTACTCCGAATTTGGCATCTAGGCACTGTCCACCCCTCAAGCCTGGAAACCTAACCCCTGCAGCCCCTACTGCTGCTGAACCTATGAGGGGTAAGTGTGCACAGGTTGGATGAGCTGGGGGAAGGTTCACGAGAGTTGATGGCCCCATTTTCCTTGTATTTCTGGATCTTCCCTCCTCAGTACAAGCCTCGGGGAACATATAACATTCATACAGACTAATTATTTAGATCTGGATACAAAATTCTCCGAGAAACCTTACATTTGTCACGTAATTGGACTACTTAGATCAACACATTTCTATCCCCCTCGATGGAAGGCTGCTTAGTCTGGCTTCAAAGCCCGTCCTCCCCGTGAAATAAAGGAACTTTTTAGCTACAAACATCTTGTTTCTTGGCAGGGAACGAGGACATTGCAAATGAAATCTAATTAACAAATATACAGTATACAATGTGGAGAGTGAGGGGGCAGCGTTGGGACCGCTCCACAATACACCATCCGGGCTTTGTCTTTTTACACAATATTCAATGAACCAACAGTGATCAATAGTCACAATAAATATATAATCAGCGATTATTTACCCCAGATCCGCTAATAAGAAACAATGAGACAGGAATCTGTAGAGCCGCTCAAGAGAATCTGGAAGGACAACTTGCGTACAAGTGCGATTGTTTACATACAACATGGAGGACTCACAAATCTGAGGTCATGGAAACTCTCTTGAAGTCATATTTACCTCTCGTAACTATGAATACAACCGTAAAAAGACAGATGGGAAAGGAGAGAATGCCCAAAAACATCAGTGTAGACAGAGCAGAAACCAAACTACTTTGACACATTTGTACAAAGTTATGATGGAAGTTCTAGATTCAGTTCTAGTCTACAACCATCTACCATGCTTCTCAGTGAATGGCCAGGTTCACATTACATCTATAACAGAGACTGAAAACGGTGGCGGAGTCAGATCAGTCACATGACGACAAAAACATACAGAACCTATGGCCTACTCTGACGCACATCGGGGTTTATTGGGTGTTCATCATTTACTTCACTGTAGGATTTTTGTTCTTGAGTGTGGCTTCTCTACATCGGTTCTAGGTGCTGTAGATTTAGAGATTACATTTGTTCTAGGTGCTGTTCTTGGATTTGTTTATCGACCAGTTACCTTTGGTTGGGTTCTAGAAGCATTTTCTACCACCGATTGTGTCTTGACTCTGATTCTGATTAGTGTTGGCATCTGTCCTACATTCTCTCCGTGCTCTTCTAAACTGATGGATGTGTGTTCTAAGTTTTAGTATTTGTTCTAAGTTCTGTAAAACATATGATCAGGTATTTTCTAGGTCTGGACTGGCAATGTATATAGTCAGATATGATCTGTTTTCTGTATAGTATGTGATCTGGTAAGATATGTGATCAGATATGTTCCAGGTTTTGTAAGCTATGTGATGAGATACGTTCCATAAGGTCAGTTAGGCGATCATAATGTACGTGTTCTCAGTTCTTTAAGGTATGTATTCAGGTTTGTTCTAGGCTCTGTTCTGGTCTATTCTAGGTTCTGTAAGGTACATGGTCAGATACTGTGTGTTATGGATTCCTTTAGCTGTATGAACAGGTCTGTTGTACTGCTTGATATATGTGTTATATATTATACTGTATGATCGGATATGCCCACAGTATATGATCGGATATTTTCTAGTTCCCATAAGCTTTGTGACCATAAATACCATACAAATCTTGAAAATATAATAATCTATCAGGGAAGGTACGTGATTATATTGTGTATGTACTCAGTTTTGTAAGATATGGTGTATATATGTTCTTGGTTCTCAGATACAGTATGTTCTGGATTCTGTAAGGTGTAAGAGCAGGTCTGTTCTAGGTTCTGTAAGGTATATGATCAGGTATGTTCTGGATTCTGTAAGGTGTAAGAGCAGGTCTGTTCTAGGTTCTGTAAGGTATATGATCAGGTATGTTCTGGATTCTGTAAGGTGTAAGAGCAGGTCTGTTCTAGGATCTGTAAGATATATGATCAGTTACAAGTTTCATTCTGTGAGGTTGCGAGGTGATTCAGAAGATCTGTTCTATGGGTTTATATGTTCTACGTTCTGCACTGTATGTCATCAGATACGCCCTAGGCTCTCTGAGGTATATGAACAGATGTGTTCTGGGGTCTATATAAGCTATGTTCTAGGTTCTTTAAGCTATCTGACCTGATATTTTCTAGGTTCTGCATATTACATGAATACATTAAATATCTGTTTTTGCATCTGTACACCAGGTTCATGTTTTGTTCTAGATTCCCGTCTTTCTTACACTCATTTCTGACAATATTTCTAGATTCTTCTCTACAATCCATCAGTTCACCATCACCTTGTCCCACATCCTGTGTCAGACTATGATTTGTGAGGCCAGATAGAAGGATGATGGAGAATCAGAAGGCACAAAGTGCTGGACTGAGATCCCCAAATAAACCCCATCAATATCTACGTCCGAGGATAATTCTAACACAGCATCAAGATGGCAGCAAGATGTCTTCTAACTGAAGAAGAATGAGAAAGAAGCAAACGTGTCCAGCAAGAGGGACGACCGGCGACAGAAGTGAAATAGATAGAAGCTCGCAGCGGGAAGGTGACCGCTAACGGAGTAATATGGAGGCGAAACATCACAGCAAGAAGATACAGATCTATAATCCTAGAGAACAGGAGATCATGTGATCAGGAAGAAGAATATTCCCTCTGTTGTCCCTCCTGTCGACCTTTCTGAATTGTGAATATTACTGTAACAGGAATGCAAATATGCCATGGAAGTCCTGTTACCTGTACTATAAATGCGATCCCTGGCAGCCAATCCAATGTTAGATTTCAATTTCACTAGAAATATTTGGTAAGATCTATGAATGTCCCCAACTTCCACTAGGAGAAGGATTTGGGGGTGAATAAGACATAGTTATGCCTCGGGTGTAGCAAGGAAGGGTAACTGTGGCATGTCACCTGGGTACTGGTTGCCAATTGGTGCCAGCATGGGGCACCAATAAGTCACTTTACCCAGGAGAGGGTATTTAGATACAGGGTGAGGGCAGTAAAGCTGAAACTTTGTCTCAAATGAAAAAACATTTAGCTACGGCTCTGACCTTGGCATTCTAAAGGGCATGAAAAGGGCAAGGATGATGGTGAGGGGTCCGTAGGATGAGATACGGCAGGACATGGAGGTATACAGGCACTGTATGGTAACCTGCGGTACATTTACCACAGATGTTACAGCCGGGCCTGTAGTCTGGATACAAGATGAGAACGGCAGGACATGGAGGTAACGGGTCGATGGTATCCGCAGTACATTTACCACAGATGTACAGCCGGGCCTGTAGCCTGGATACAAGATGAGATACAGCAGGACATGGAGGTATACAGGTTCTGTATGGTGTCCTGCAGTACATTTACCACAGATGTTACAGCTGGGCCTGTAGTCTGGATACAAGATGAGATACGGCAGGACACGGAGGTATACAGGCTCTGTATGGTATCCTGCAGTACATTTACCACAGATGTTACAGCTGGGCCTGTAGTCTGGATACAAGATGAGATACGGCAGGACATGGCGGTATACAGGTTCTGTATGGTATCCTGCAGTACATTTACCACAGATGTTACAGCTGTGCCTGTACTCTGGATACAAGATGAGATACGGCAGGACATGGAGGTATACAGGATCTGTATGGTATCCTGCAGTACATTTACCACAGATGTTACAGCTGGGCCTGTAGTCTGGATACAAGATGAGATACGGCAGGACATGGAGGTATACAGGGTCTGTATGGTATCCTGCAGTACATTTACCACAGATGTGACAGCTGGGCCTGTAGTCTGGATACAAGATGAGATACGGCAGGACATGGAGGTATACAGGTTCTGTATGGTATCCTGCAGTACATTTACCACAGATGTTACAGCCAGGCCTGTAGCCTGGATACAAGATGAGATACGGCAGGACATGGAGGTATACAGGTTCTGTATGGTATCCTGCAGTACATTTACCACAGATGTTACAGCTGTGCCTGTAGTCTGGATACAAGATGAGATACGGCAGGACATGGAGGTATACAGACTCTGTATGGTATCCTGCAGTACATTTACCACAGATGTTACAGCCGGGCCTGTAGTTTGGATACAAGATGAGATACGGCAGGACATGGAGGTATACAGGTTCTGTATGGTATCCTGCAGTACATTTACCACAGATGTTACAGCTGGGCCTGTAGCCTGGATACAAGATGAGATACGGCAGGACATGGAGGTATACAGGTTCTGTATGGTATCCTGCAGTACATTTACCACAGATGTTACAGCTGGGCCTGTAGTCTGGATACAAGATGAGATACGGCAGGACATGGAGGTATACAGGTTCTGTATGGTATCCTGCAGTACATTTACTACAGATGTTACAGCTGGGCCTGTAGTCTGGATACAAGATGAGATACGGCAGGACATGGAGGTATACAGACTCTGTATGATATCCTCCAGTACATTTACCACAGATGTTACAGCTGGGCCTGTAGTCTGGATACAAGATGAGATACGGCAGGACATGGAGGTATACAGGTTCTGTATGGTATCCTGCAGTACATTTACCACAGATGTTACAGCTGGGCCTGTAGTCTGGATACAAGATGAGATACGGCAGGACATGGAGGTATACAGGTTCTGTATGGTATCCTGCAGTACATTTACCACAGATGTTACAGCCGGGCCTGTAGCCTGGATACAAGATGAGATACGGCAGGACATGGAGGTATACAGGTTCTGTATGGTATCCTGCAGTACATTTACCACAGATGTTACAGCCGGGCCTGTAGCCTGGATACAAGATGAGATACGGCAGGACATGGCGGTATACAGACTCTGTATGGTATCCTGCAGTACATTTACCACAGATGTTACAGCTGGGCCTGTAGTCTGGATACAAGATAAGATACGGCAGGACATGGAGGTATACAGGCTCTGTATGGTATCCAGTAGTACATTTACCACAGATGTTACAGCAGGCCTGTAGTCTGGATACAAGATGAGATACGGCAGGACACGGAGGTATACAGGTTCTGTATGGTATCCTGCAGTACATTTACCACAGATGTTACAGCTGGGCCTGTAGTCTGGATACAAGATGAGATACGGCAGGACATGGCGGTATACAGACTCTGTATGGTATCCTGCAGTACATTTACCACAGATGTTACAGCCGGGCCTGTAGTTTGGATACAAGATGAGATACGGCAGGATATGGAGGTATACAGGTTCTGTATGGTATCCTGCAGTACATTTACCACAGATGTTACAGCAGGCCTGTAGTCTGGATACAAGATGAGATACGGCAGGACATGGAGGTATACAGGCTCTGTATGGTATCCTGCAGTACATTTACTACAGATGTTACAGCTGGGCCTGTAGTCTGGATACAAGATGAGATACGGCAGGGCATGGAGGTATACAGACTCTGTATGATATCCTCCAGTACATTTACCACAGATGTTACAGCTGGGCCTGTAGTCTGGATACAAGATGAGATACGGCAGGACATGGAGGTATACAGGTTCTGTATGGTATCCTGCAGTACATTTACCACAGATGTTACAGCCGGGCCTGTAGCCTGGATACAAGATGAGATACGGCAGGACATGGAGGTATACAGGTTCTGTATGGTATCCTGCAGTACATTTACTACAGATGTTACAGCTGGGCCTGTAGTCTGGATACAAGATGAGATACGGCAGGACATGGAGGTATACAGACTCTGTATGATATCCTCCAGTACATTTACCACAGATGTTACAGCTGGGCCTGTAGTCTGGATACAAGATGAGATACGGCAGGACATGGAGGTATACAGGTTCTGTATGGTATCCTGCAGTACATTTACCACAGATGTTACAGCTGTGCCTGTACTCTGGATACAAGATGAGATAAGGCAGGACATGGAGGTATACAGGCTCTGTATGGTATCCTGCAGTACATTTACCACAGATGTTACAGCTGGGCCTGTAGTCTGGATACAAGATGAGATACGGCAGGACATGGCGGTATACAGACTCTGTATGGTATCCTGCAGTACATTTACCACAGATGTTACAGCTGGGCCTGTAGTCTGGATACAAGATAAGATACGGCAGGACATGGAGGTATACAGGTTCTGTATGGTATCCAGTAGTACATTTACCACAGATGTTACAGCAGGCCTGTAGTCTGGATACAAGATGAGATACGGCAGGACACGGAGGTATACAGGTTCTGTATGGTATCCTGCAGTACATTTACCACAGATGTTACAGCTGGGCCTGTAGTCTGGATACAAGATGAGATACGGCAGGACATGGCGGTATACAGACTCTGTATGGTATCCTGCAGTACATTTACCACAGATGTTACAGCCGGGCCTGTAGTTTGGATACAAGATGAGATACGGCAGGATATGGAGGTATACAGGTTCTGTATGGTATCCTGCAGTACATTTACCACAGATGTTACAGCAGGCCTGTAGTCTGGATACAAGATGAGATACGGCAGGACATGGAGGTATACAGGCTCTGTATGGTATCCTGCAGTACATTTACTACAGATGTTACAGCTGGGCCTGTAGTCTGGATACAAGATGAGATACGGCAGGGCATGGAGGTATACAGACTCTGTATGATATCCTCCAGTACATTTACCACAGATGTTACAGCTGGGCCTGTAGTCTGGATACAAGATGAGATACGGCAGGACATGGAGGTATACAGGTTCTGTATGGTATCCTGCAGTACATTTACCACAGATGTTACAGCCGGGCCTGTAGCCTGGATACAAGATGAGATACGGCAGGACATGGAGGTATACAGGTTCTGTATGGTATCCTGCAGTACATTTACTACAGATGTTACAGCTGGGCCTGTAGTCTGGATACAAGATGAGATACGGCAGGACATGGAGGTATACAGACTCTGTATGATATCCTCCAGTACATTTACCACAGATGTTACAGCTGGGCCTGTAGTCTGGATACAAGATGAGATACGGCAGGACATGGAGGTATACAGGTTCTGTATGGTATCCTGCAGTACATTTACCACAGATGTTACAGCTGTGCCTGTACTCTGGATACAAGATGAGATACGGCAGGACATGGAGGTATACAGGCTCTGTATGGTATCCTGCAGTACATTTACCACAGATGTTACAGCTGGGCCTGTAGTCTGGATACAAGATGAGATACGGCAGGACATGGAGGTATACAGGTTCTGTATGGTATCCTGCAGTACATTTACCACAGATGTTACAGCTGGGCCTGTAGTCTGGATACAAGATGAGATACGGCAGGACATGGAGGTATACAGGTTCTGTATGGTATCCTGCAGTACATTTACCACAGATGTTACAGCTGTGCCTGTAGTCTGGATACAAGATGAGATACGGCAGGACATGGAGGTATACAGACTCTGTATGGTATCCTGCAGTACATTTACCACAGATGTTACAGCCGGGCCTGTAGTTTGGATACAAGATGAGATACGGCAGGATATGGAGGTATACAGGTTCTGTATGGTATCCTGCAGTACATTTACCACAGATGTTACAGCAGGCCTGTAGTCTGGATACAAGATGAGATACGGCAGGACATGGAGGTATACAGGCTCTGTATGGTATCCTGCAGTACATTTACTACAGATGTTACAGCTGGGCCTGTAGTCTGGATACAAGATGAGATACGGCAGGACATGGAGGTATACAGACTCTGTATGATATCCTCCAGTACATTTACCACAGATGTTACAGCTGGGCCTGTAGTCTGGATACAAGATGAGATACGGCAGGACATGGAGGTATACAGGTTCTGTATGGTATCCTGCAGTACATTTACCACAGATGTTACAGCTGGGCCTGTAGTCTGGATACAAGATGAGATACGGCAGGACATGGAGGTATACAGACTCTGTATGGTATCCTGCAGTACATTTACCACAGATGTTACAGCTGGGCCTGTAGTCTGGATACAAGATGAGATACGGCAGGACATGGAGGTATACAGACTCTGTATGGTATCCTGCTTTACATTTACCACAGATGTTACAGCTGGGCCTGTAGTCTGGATACAAGATGAGATACGGCAGGACATGGAGGTATACAGGTTCTGTATGGTATCCTGCAGTACATTTACCACAGATGTTACAGCTGGGCCTGTAGCCTGGATACAAGATGAGATACGGCAGGACATGGAGGTATACAGGATCTGTATGGTATCCTGCGGTACATTTACCACAGATATTACAGCTGGGCCTGTAGCCTGCATACAAGATGAGATACGGCAGGACATGGAGGTATACAGGTTCTGTATGGTATCCTGCAGTACATTTACCACAGATGTTACAGCTGTGCCTGTAGTCTGGATACAAGATGAGATACGGCAGGACATGGAGGTATACAGACTCTGTATGGTATCCTGCAGTACATTTACCACAGATGTTACAGCTGGGCCTGTAGTCTGGATACAAGATGAGATACAACAGGACATGGAGGTATACAGGTTCTGTATGGTATCCTGCAGTACATTTACCACAGATGTTACAGCTGGTCCTGTAGTCTGGATACAAGATGAGATACGGCAGGACATGGAGGTATACAGGCTCTGTATGGTATCCTGCAGTACATTTACCACAGATGTTACAGCTGTGCCTGTACTCTGGATACAAGATGAGATACGGCAGGACATGGAGGTATACAGGCTCTGTATGGTATCCTGCAGTACATTTACCACAGATGTTACAGCCGGGCCTGTAGTCTGGATACAAGATGAGATACGGCAGGACATGGAGGTATACAGGTTCTGTATGGTATCCTGCAGTACATTTACCACAGATGTTACAGCTGGACCTGTAGTCTGGATACAAGATGAGATACGGCAGGACATGGAGGTATACAGGTTTTGTATGGTATCCTGCAGTACATTTACCACAGATGTTACAGCTGGGCCTGTAGCCTGGATACAAGATGAGATACGACAGGACATGGAGGTATACAGGCTCTGTATGGTATCCTGCAGTACATTTACCACAGATATTACAGCTGGGCCTGTAGTCTGGATACAAGATGAGATACGGCAGGACATGGAGGTATACAGGTTCTGTATGGTATCCTGCAGTACATTTACCACAGATGTTACAGCTGTGCCTGTAGTCTGGATACAAGATGAGATACGGCAGGACATGGAGGTATACAGGTTCTGTATGGTATCCTGCAGTACATTTACCACGGATGTTACAGCTGGACATGTAGCCTGGATACAAGATGAGATACGGCAGGACATGGTGGTATACAGGTTCTGTATGGTATCCTGCAGTACATTTACCACAGATGTTACAGCTGGGCCTGTAGTCTGGATACAAGATGAGATACGGCAGGACATGAAGGTATACAGGTTCTGTATGGTATCCTGCAGTACATTTACCACAGATGTTACAGCTGGGCCTGTATTCTGGATACAAGATGAGATACGGCAGGACATGGAGGTATACAGGTTCTGTATGGTATCCTGCAGTACATTTACCACAGATGTTACAGCTGGGCCTGTAGTCTGGATACAAGATGAGATACAACAGGACATGGAGGTATACAGGTTCTGTATGGTATCCTGCAGTACATTTACCACAGATGTTACAGCTGGGCCTGTAGCCTGGATACAAGATGAGATACGGCAGGACATGGAGGTATACAGGTTCTGTATGGTATCCTGCAGTACATTTACCACAGATGTTACAGCTGGGCCTGTAGTCTGGATACAAGATGAGATACGGCAGGACATGGAGGTATACAGGTTCTGTATGGTATCCTGCAGTACATTTACCACAGATGTTACAGCTGGGCCTGTAGTCTGGATACAAGATGAGATACGGCAGGACATGGAGGTATACAGGTTCTGTATGGTATCCTGCAGTACATTTACCACAGATGTTACAGCTGGGCCTGTAGTCTGGATACAAGATGAGATACGGCAGGACATGGAGGTATACAGGTTCTGTATGGTATCCTGCAGTACATTTACCACAGATGTTACAGCTGTGCCTGTAGTCTGGATACAAGATGAGATACGACAGGACATGGAGGTATACAGGCTCTGTATGGTATCCTGCAGTACATTTACCACAGATGTTACAGCCAGGCCTGTAGTCTGGATACAAGATGAGATACGGCAGGACATGGAGGTATACAGGTTCTGTATGGTATCCTGCAGTACATTTACCACAGATGTTACAGCTGGGTCTGTAGTCTGGATACTAGATGAGATACGGCAGGACATGGAGGTATACAGGTTCTGTATGGTATCCTGCAGTACATTTACCACAGATGTTACAGCCAGGCCTGTAGTCTGGATACAAGATGAGATACGGCAGGACATGGAGGTATACAGGTTCTGTATGGTATCCTGCAGTACATTTACCACAGATGTTACAGCTGGGTCTGTAGCCTGGATACAAGATGAGATACGGCAGGACATGGAGGTATACAGGTTCTGTATGGTATCCTGCAGTACATTTACCACAGATGTTACAGCCGGGCCTGTAGTCTGGATACAAGATGAGATACGGCAGGACATGGAGGTATACAAGTTCTGTATGGTATCCTGCAGTACATTTACCACAGATGTTACAGCAGGGCCTGTAGTCTGGATACAAGATGAGATACGGCAGGACATGGAGGTATACAGACTCTGTATGGTATCCTGCAGTACATTTACCACAGATGTTACAGCCGGGCCTGTAGTCTGGATACAAGATGAGATACGGCAGGACATGGAGGTATACAGGTTGTGTATGGTATCCTGCAGTACATTTACCACAGATGTTACAGCTGGACCTGTAGTCTGGATACAAGATGAGATACGACAGGACATGGAGGTATACAGGTTCTGTATGGTATCCTGCAGTACATTTACCACAGATGTTACAGCTGGGCCTGTAGTCTGGATACAAGATGAGATACGGCAGGACATGGCGGTATACAGGTTCTGTATGGTATCCTGCAGTACATTTACCACAGATGTTACAGCTGGGCCTGTAGTCTGGATACAAGATGAGATACGGCAGGACATGGAGGTATACAGGTTCTGTATGGTATCCTGCAGTACATTTACCACAGATGTTACAGCTGGACCTGTAGCCTGCATACAAGATGAGATACAGCAAGATATGGAGGTATACAGGCTCTGTATGGTATCCTGCAGTACATTTACCACAGATGTTACAGCTGGGCCTGTAGTCTGGATACAAGATGAGATACAGCAGGACATGGTGGTATACAGGTTCTGTATGGTATCCTGCAGTACATTTACCACAGATGTTACAGCTGGGCCTGTAGCCTGGATACAAGATGAGATACGGCAGGACATGGAGGTATACAGGTTCTGTATGGTATCCTGCAGTACATTTACCACAGATGTTACAGCTGGGCCTGTAGCCTGGATACAAGATGAGATACGGCAGGACATGGAGGTATACAGGTTCTGTATGGTATCCTGCAGTACATTTACCACAGATGTTACAGCTGGGCCTGTAGCCTGCATACAAGATGAGATACAGCAGGACATGGAGGTATACAGGCTCTGTATGGTATCCTGCAGTACATTTACCACAGATGTTACAGCTGGGCCTGTAGTCTGGATACAAGATGAGATACGGCAGGACATGGAGGTATACAGGCTCTGTATGGTATCCTGCAGTACATTTACCACAGATGTTACAGCTGGGCCTGTAGCCTGGATACAAGATGAGATACGGCAGGACATGGAGGTATACAGGTTCTGTATGGTATCCTGCAGTACATTTACCACAGATGTTACAGCCGGGCCTAGTAGCCTGGATACAAGATGAGATACGGCAGGACATGGAGGTATACAGGCTCTGTATGGTATCCTGCAGTACATTTACCACAGATGTTACAGCCGGGCCTAGTAGTCTGGATACAAGATGAGATACGGCAGGACATGGAGGTATACAGGTTCTGTATGGTATCCTGCAGTACATTTACCACAGATGTTACAGCTGGGCCTGTAGTCTGGATACAAGATGAGATACGGCAGGACATGGAGGTATACAGGATCTGTATGGTATCCTGCAGTACATTCACCACAGATGTTACAGCTGGGCCTGTAGTCTGGATACAAGATGAGATACGGCAGGACATGGAGGTATACAGGTTCTGTATGGTATCCTGCAGTACATTTACCACAGATGTTACAGCTGGGCCTATAAATGCTGGATTGGTGATAAATCTGGTGATCGGGCAGGACCAGGAAGTGTAATCTGGTGGAGACATTCCTGGGGAACCCTTTTGTGTGTGGGCGAGCATTATCCTGAGTGTCATCGTATCACTATTAGGGGGGACCGACTGTCCTATGTGATGTCCCCCACATCACACCAGCAGGGGGCAGTGTGTCATTCCACAGCACAGGCAGGGTTGAACCGCCCACCATGAGGCCTCAATGCTACAACCCGACTGTCAGAAGATCCCAAACAGATCCTGGATTCAGCACTATAGACAAAAGGGGTCCAGTCTGTACAGTCCAGGTTTCATCATATATCACTAAGAGGTACACTACCCAAAAGCATCCTCTACAAGCCTTTATTTAGGGGAAGCACTTTTACACCCCCTTGTGGTAGGACCCAGTGTCTAATCAGACCATACCTGTAATTACATATCTACCTGAGACAGGACAAGTTTTGCAGAACTCTGACATTTCTGGGGGCGGGATGTTACATGTCAATGAATGTAAAACATAATAATCTAAAGGTCACGTCCCTGATTATATATACTGTATATCTACACACTAAGCAGCTGCATGAAGTTGCTCCTTAGCTCTACACATGTTATTGTCTACTGTCATCTATCCAGTCTGAATCTGCTCTTGTTATTGCTTTTTTCTTTCACTATTTATTACAACAAGGTCAGAAGAGCAAATCCCGATCCTGCGAGTAGAGACGATCAAGGTTATTACACATTTAGTGAATGATAATGATCCTCATAGGAAAAGAATGGAAGCTGTGCAGACTGCTCCGATAGAGGAGAGGGGGCCCCTCTATAAAAATCTGGCACGTCTCTCCTCTAGGGGGCCCATTGCCCCTTGTATAACAGAAAGTTTATTACCCCCTCCTTTGATATAGTCCCTGTCATTTCAACAAATTCTGCATAAGTGAACAGTGCGGGAGATTATAGGAAACTTTGTAATACATCTTATCAGAGAGAAATGCTTCTTTCTCCATTTATTGTGAAAATCACTGCTATATACATCTTGAAATGGACTGCAGGTCATATGACACAGATTACATTGGTCTATAGAAGTCTATGGGGAGGGGAAGGAGTTAGAAGAAAGTACAGGAGATAACAGAAGAAAGCCTGAAGATGAAGCTGACTAGAAGCTTTATAGCACAACCAAAGCACCTCACATCAGCATATCTCAGTACTTCTCTATATATGTTCTGCATGGTCCTGGGGCTGCTCCTGAGAGTTATGGAGAAGATTCTCCTGTAATCACTGGAAGGAATTTACATATCTATGCCAGAAAACTGTCATAGAAGTGGTGCATCATTGGCAAATGGACTCGATTTGTGAAAAAGTTGAGCCACTTTGCACCCTTCTCGCCAGTGTATAAGGAAGAGGGCAAAGCGGGTTGGGAATCAAAGCAGGCTGAGGAGGGGATCCCTCGACCCATCAAATTTACTATAACTCACACTGAAAAACTAGCATGACTTATAGCTGAAATCTACCCCAGTCCTCCATTGTGGTGTTAGGTTCCCCGTTCCAGTTCTTGCCTGGATTAGTCAGAAGCGACACAGGTAACTTCTGGCCTCAGCGGGCACCTGCTAAGCCCTAGTGACGTACCAGTGTTTGGCTGCAGCGGTCACCTAAGCTGCTTCACTTCCGACCTGACTAGGGTGGGCACTGCATGAAACAAGGAACCCAACGCCACAATGGAGGACCTGAGCTACTGGAGCATTCCTTCTTTATATTGTTTTTTATTTTACCCCAGCCTCCCTGGGTTTTTTCAGGTTGATTGGAAACCCCTTTAACTGAGTGTATATATAATAGTAATATAGTAACAGAACTGAATAAATAGCATTATATTGGTATTGCTTTTAATATCATTAATTATACAAATAAAAATCACTAAATAAAATAATATTTAATAAAATAAACAAATATAAATAAACATATATATATATATATATGATAATATATTAAATTATTAATGAATAATAATAATATGTAATACTATATATAGTGCCTTGCGAAAGTATTCGGCCCCCTTGAACTTTTCAACCTTTTGCCACATTTCAGGCTTCAAACATAAGGATATAAAATTTTAATTTTTTTGGTGAAGAATCAACAACAAGTGGGACACAATTGTGAAGTAGAACGAAATTTATTTGTTATTTTAAACTTTTGTAAAAAATAAAAAACTGAAAAGTGGGGCGTGCAATATTATTCGGCCCCTTTGCTTTCAGTGCAGCAAACTCACTCCAGAAGTTCAGTGAGGATCTCTGAATGATCCAATGTTGTCCTAAATGACTGATGATGATAAATATAATCCACCTGTGTGTACAAGTCTCCGTATAAATGCACCTGCTCTGTGATAGGCTCAGGGTTCTGTTTAAAGTGCAGAGAGCATCATGAAGACCAAGGAACACACCAGGCAGGTCCGTGATACTGTTGTGGAGAAGTTTAAAGCTGGATTTGGATACAAAAAGATTTCCCAAACTTTAAACATCCCAAGGAGCACTGTGCAAGCGATCATATTGAAATGCAAGGAGTATCAGACCACTGCAAATCTACCAAGACCCGGCCGTCCCTCTAAACGTTCATCTCAAACAAGGAGAAGACTGATCAGAGATGCAGCCAAGAGGCCCATGATCACTCTGGATGAACTGCAGAGATCTACAGCTGAGGTGGGAGAGTCTGTCCATAGGACAACAATCAGTCGTACACTGCACAAATCTGGCCTTTATGGAAGAGTGGCAAGAAGAAAGACATTTCTCAAAGATATCCATAAAAAGCCACCTGGGAGACACCAAACATGTGGAAGAAGGTGCTCTGCTCAGATGAAACCGAAATCGAACTTTTTGGCCACAATGCAAAACGATATGTTTGGCGTAAAAGCAACACAGCTCATCCCCCTGAACACACCATCCCCACTGTCACACATGGTGGTGGCAGCATCATGGTTTGGGCCTGCTTTTCTTCAGCAGGGACAGGGAAGATGGTTAAAATTGATGGGAAGATGGATGGAGCCAAATACAGGAGCATTCTGGAAGAAAACCTGTTGGAGTCTGCAAAAGACCTGAGACTGGGACGGAGATTTATCTTCCAAGAAGACAATGATCCCAAACATAAAGCAAAATCTACAATGGAATGGTTCACAAATAAACGTATCCAGGTGTTAGAATGGCCAAGTCACAGTCCAGACCTGAATCCAATCGAGAATCTGTGGAAAGAGCTGAAAACTGCTGTTCACAAACGCTCTCCATCCAACCTCACTGAGCTCCAGCTGTTTTCCAAGGAAGAATGGGCAAGAATTTCAGTCTCTCCATGTGCAAAACTGATAGAGACAACCCCAAGCGACTTGTAGCTGTAATCGCAGCAAAAGGTAGCGCTACAAAGTATTAACTTAAGGGGGACAAATAATATTGCACGCCCCACTTTTCAGTTTTTTATTTTTTACAAAAGTTTAAAATAACCAATAAATTTCGTTCCACTTCACGATTCCGTCCCACTTGTTGTTGATTCTTCACCAAAAAATTAAAATTTTATATCCCTATGTTTGAAGCCTGAAATGTGGCAAAAGGTTGGAAAGTTCAAGGGGGCCGAATACTTTCGCAAGGCACTGTATATATATATGTAGTATATATTTATTATACATTTTGTAATATATTGTTTATATATATATATATATATTTATTTTTATTTATCTATTATTACTATATAATATTCTCTCTCTCTCTGTATATATATATATATATATATATATATGTATATACACACTGTGTGTATATATATATATATATATATATATATATATATATATATTAGAATATTATATAATAATATAAGGATAAAAAAACATGGGGGAGTAACATGTACAATTATATAAATATGAAATATGAATTAGAAATTAAAAAATATTATAAAACCACAAAATCATAAGGTATTTTAAACTTATATGAAATAAAAAAAATATAATGATTATGAAAATTAAATGAGTGAAAAACTGCAAAAATAAAAGTTAATATTCTAAACATTTGTGAACTAAAAATAGAATGGATATAAACAAAATACTAATAAAGAAAATATATTAATATAAACAATTTATCCAGCATTATTATATATAAAAAATGATAGTTAAGTTAACATGAAATAATATTAATCATAAAACCAAAAATAAAATACTAGGAATTCTACTGATAAATATCATCCTAAGATAAAAAATAAAATATAAATACCAAAAACAACAACAATAATGGTAATAATATGGTGATGATGATGTGTGAGAATTTAGGAAAATACAATAACACATGAAAAACAAATATCATAACTATACAGAGAAAATAATAGTAGAATTGATGTATGAATGAAAAAATAAAAATGATAACAAAAATAATAAAATTTATCATATATAAATATAAATAATATATAATAAAATAAATGAATAAAATATAATAAAATAAATATATAAATAATATATAATAAAATAAATATATATAAAATAATAATTTACAGATATAGAAAATCTGCAAATGTTTACAATTTAAGACAAGTGTGGAGGTGCCATTGGGCAGTGAGCGGTTAACATGTGAGAGGGCGTCTGGACAAAGCCATGGGAATGAAAAGATCACGTCAAAAAGTGAACAAGGCAAAGGTGAAGAGCCTGTAAGGGGATGCAGGCCGAGCCGGCCACTTCTCTTAAAAGGAGCTATCTGATATGTGATAGTGCAGGACGCCCAGCCAAGGAGCGGGGCACATTGCCTGCAGCAAGAAAGGGCCTGTGTCTCGCTGCTCAAAGGCCTTTTCTTCTCCGGGCTCCTTTCTCGTCTTCTGTGAATATGTAACTCCTGGGTCAGTTCCGTGAAGGATTCCAGGGAGACAGTGATCGTCTTTCAGGACACTGGCAGCCGGCGGCCCTGATATGTTAACGGGCCAGAGTGACTGCGGCGCCCACAAAACATTGTCACTTGTACGCGCTGATATTTATACCAATGGTATATAACAACATTCTTCAAGATAAAAATAGGTAAAAAATCCTAATATATTCTTATAAGAGTCAAGGTTATGAGGTTTCATATTGTGATTCTATTCCAAATCCCCGGCATAAGCCTAGAGTTACATAATAATATTCTGGTGTCCTGCAGCCACCACTAGGGGGAGCTCAGGAGCTGACCACTGACTGATTATATACAGCCACCACTAGGGGGAGCTCAGGAGCTGACCACAGACTGATTATATACAGCCACCACACCACTAGGGGGAGCTCAGGAGCTGACCACTGACTGATTATATACAGCCACCACAAGGGGGAGCTCAGGAGCTGACCACAGACTGATTATATACAGTCACCACAAGGGGGAACTCAGAAGATTACTGCAGACTGAAAATACACTAAACACTAGGGGGAGCTAAGGAGCTAACTATATACTGATTATACAGCCACCACCAGGGGAAGCTCAGGAGCTGACAACATACTGATTATAAAGCCACCACTAGGGGGAGCTCATGAGCTGACCACAGACTGATTATATACAGCCACCACAAGGGGGAACTCAGAAGCTTACTGCAGACTGAAAATACAGTAAACACTAGGGGGAGCTCAGGAGCTGACTACATACTGATTATAAAGCCACCACTAGGGGGAACTCAGGCAATTACTGCAGACTGATTATATACAGTCACCACAAGGGGAGCTCAGGAACTGACTACACACTGATTATACAGTAAACACTAGGGGGAGCTCAGGAGCTTACTGCAAACTGATTATACAGCCACCACTAGAGAGAACTCAGGAGTTGACCACAAAATGATTATACAGTCACCACTAGAGGGAGCTCAGGAGCTGACAACATACTGATTATAAAGCCACCACTAGGGGGAGCTCATGAGCTGACCACAGACTGATTATATACAGCCACCACTAGGGGGAGCTCAGGAGCTGACTACATGCTGATTATACAGCCACCACCAGAGGGCGCTCAGGAGCTGACCGCAGACTGATTATACAGCCACCACCAGAGGGCACTCAGGAGCTGACCACAGACTGATTATACAGCCACCACTAGGGGGAGCTCAGGAGCTGACCGCAGACTGATTATATACAGCCACCACTGGAGGGCGCTCAGGAGCTGACTGCAGACTGATTATATACAGTCACCACTAGGGTGAGCTCACTACATACTAGTTATCACTGAATTTATTGTATAGCTAGTGTGCAGGAAGCCCCAGAGCTCCTCTGAGTGGTGGCTACAGTTATTCAACATTTTTATCAGACCTACGCAGCAGATCAGTTGCCCTTTATCAGAAGAAGAGAATATATTAATAAGATAACTGGTTATTTTGGAAATATTTTTGGTGACTTTGTAACGCATACATTTTGTTTTAAATTTTGCAAAGCAGCCTGCAGTGTAAAGCATGGTAGCTAAACCCAGAATGACATATATTGCATATATATTAGTAATGCTAATTATAGCTAGAGGAGAGAGGACAATTACTCTCTGTAAAGCTATGGCCCATTTTCAAAAACTAAGAGAGACACATAAGAAAAACAGATCCGTCAACAGCAGCTTGTTGATGGTTTCCAATAGGCTTGTGTAAGAAAACAATACACTAGATAACCGTAAGAGACACAATATACAGAGTATAACAAGAAAGATACTAAATATACTAAAATTCTGACCTCCCTTAAGCCAAAAGGACCTGTATGCACCATACTTATTATATGTTTGACACTTTTTTGCTTACCTCTTGCTTATCAAAGGAGTGTGGTTTATTGTGAAAGGGTGTGGCTTACTATAAAGGGGGATGTACAAAGATGCAAAAATTCTAATGAAAAGTATGCAAACCTTATGGGTGGTGTAAACTTAGAATAGACAGTATATACAGTCATGGCCAAAAGTTTTGAGAATGACACAAATATTATATTTTCACATGATCTGCTGCCCTCTGGTTTTTATGTGTGTTTGTCAGATGTTTTTATCACATACAGAAATAGAATTGCATTCATATTATGAGTAACAGAAGCTTATATTGACAGTTAGAATGAGTTAATGCAGCAAGTCAATATTTGCAGTGTTGACCCTTCTTCTTCAGGACCTCTGCAATTCTCCCTGGCATGCTCTCAATCAACTTCTGGACCAAATCCTGACTGATAGCAGTCCATTCTTGCAGAATCAATGCTTTCATTTTGTCTGAATTTGTTGGTTTTTGTTTGTCCACCCGTCTCTTGATGATTGACCACAAGTTCTCAATGGGATTAAGATCTGGGGAGTTTCCAGGCCATGGACCCAAAATCTCTATGTTTTGTTCCCTGAGCCATTTAGTTATCACCTTTGCTTTATGGCAAGGTGCTCCATCATGCTGGAAAAGGCATTGTTGAGCGCCAAACTGCTCTTGGACGGTTGGGAGAAGTTGCTCTTGGAGGACATTCTGGTACCATTCTTTATTCATGGCTGTGTTTTTAGGCAAGACTGTGAGAGAGCCGATTCCCTTGGCTGAGAAGCAACCCCACACATGAATGGTTTCAGGATGCTTTACAGTTGGCATGAGACAAGACTGGTGGTAGCGCTCACCTCTTCTTCTCCGAATAAGCTGTTTTCCAGATGTTCCAAACAATCGAAAAGGGGATTCATCAGAGAAAATGACTTTCCCCCAGTCCTCAGCAGTCCACTCCCTGTACCTTTTGCAGAATATCAGTCTGTCCCTGATGTTTTTTCTGGAGAGAAGTGGCTTCTTTGCTGCCCTCCTTGAGACCAGGCCTTGCTCCAAGAGTCTCCGCCTCACAGTGCGTGCAGATGCACTCACACCTGCCTGCTGCCATTCCTCAGCAAGCTCTGCACTGCTGGTAGCCCCATCCCGCAGCTGAAACACTTTTAAGAGACGGTCCTGCCGCTTGCTGGTCTTTCTTGGGCGCCCTGGAGCCTTTTTGGCACCAATGGAACCTCTCTCCTTGAAGTTCTTGATGATGCGATAGATTGTTGACTGAGGTGCAATCTTTCTAGCTGCAATACTCTTCCCAGTTAGGCCATTTTTGTGCAGTGCAATGATGACTGCACGTGTTTCTTTAGAGATAACCATGGTTAACAGAAGAGAAACAATGATGGCAAGCACCAGCCTCCTTTTAAAGTGTCCAGTGGTGTCATTCTTACTTAATCATGACAGATTGATCTCCAGCCCTGTCCTCAACACCCACACCTGTGTTAATGGAGCAATCACTGAAACGATGTTAGGTGGTCCTTTTAAGGCAGGGCTGCAATGATGTTGAAATGTGTTTTGGGGGATAAAGTTCATTTTCTAGGCAAATATTGACTTTGCAAGTAATTGCTGTTAAGCTGATCACTCTTTATAACATTCTGGAGTATATGCAAATTGCCATACTGAAGCACTGAAAAACTGAAGCAGTAGACTTTGTAAAAATTAATATTTGTATCATTCTCAAAACTTTTGGCCATGACTGTAGATGCAGCTGATGTATCATCCAGCATCAGTCACTGTGATAAATCTGGTGTAGTATAAGAATTGTATCATCTAGCATCAACCACTGTGATAAATCTGGTGTAATATAAGACTTGTATCATCTAGCATCAACCACTGTGATAAATCTGCTGTAGTATAAGACTAAGTTTGCACATGTAGGTCCAGCAACAAGTAACTGTGGGGAAAGACACTGGGATTAGGCTAGAAACTGGTGTGAAGGCTCAGATGAATTCTTCTAAGAAGTTAACCAGAAAGACTTTCACAGTTAGTTTTCATGCACAAACCGTGCGCACTGCCGGTAAGCCAGCCATGTTTCACAGCTTAGAACAAAACTGACCCATTTGTTTTTACAACCCCATACATGACCGTGTATTATGTGTACTTGTAGCCGAAATAAGGAGGAGGTCTGAGAAATCAGAGAGGAGTTACAAGGAAGAGAAAGTTCTCTTGGCTCATTCTTTAATATTTTTAGACACATTTCAAGAAAAAAAAAACTTGTCTCTCTCTTCTATCTATCTATCTATCTCATATCTATCTATCTATCTATCTATCTCATATCTATCTATCTATCTCATATCTATCTATCTCCTATCTATCTATCTATCTATCTATCTCATATCTATCTATCTATCTATCTCATATCTATCTATCTCATATCTATCTATCTATCTCCTATCTATCTCATATCTATCTCGTATCCATCTATCTATCTCATATCTATCTATCTCATATCTATCTCATATCTGTCTATCTATCTCACATCTATCTATCTATCTCATATCTATCTATCTCATATCTATCTCATTATCTATCTATCTATCTCATATCTATCTATCTCATATCTATCCCATATCTATCTATCTATCTCATATCTATCTATCTATCTCATATCTATCCCATATCTATCTATCTATCTATCTATCTCATATCTATCTATCTATCTATCTATCTATCTATCTCATATCTATATATCTATCTATCTATCTCATATCTATCTATCTCATATCTACCTATCTATCTCACATCTATCTCCTATCTATCTATCTATCTATCTATCTATCTATCTATCTATCTATCTATCTATCTTCTATCTATCTATCTATCTCCTATCTATCTATCTTCTATCTATCTATCTATCTATCTATCTATCTATATCTATCTATCTCATATCTATCTATCTCATATCTATCTCCTATCTATCTATCTATCTATCTATCTATCTCTATCTATCTTTCTATCTATCTCATATCTATCTATCTATCTATCTTCTATCTATTTCATATCTATCTATCTATCTATCTATCTATCTCTCTATCTATCTATCTTTCTATCTCATATCCATCTATCTATCTATCTATCTATCTCATATCTATCTCATATATATCTATCTATCTCATATTTATCTATCTATATCTATCTCATATCTATCTACTGTATCTATCTATCTCATATCTATCTATCTATCTCATATCTATCTATCTAATATTATCTATCTGTCTATCTCATATCTATCTATCTATCTCATATCTATCTATCTATCTCATATCTATCTCATATCTATCTATCTATCTCATATCTATCTATCTCATATCTATCTATCTCATATCTATCTTCTATCTATCTTCTATATCTATATATCTCATATCTATCTATCTATCTCATCTATCTATCTATCTATCTATCTATCTATCTATCTCATCTATCTATCTATCTGTCTCATATCTATCTATCCATCTCATATCTATATATCTATCTATCTATCTCTCTATCTATCTATCTATCTATCTTCATATCTATCTAACTATCTATCTAACTATCTATCTCCTATCTATCTCTCTATCTATCTATCTCCTATCTATCTATCTATCTATCTATCTCCTATCTATCTATCTCCTATCTATCTATCTATCTATCTATCTATCTCATCTATCTATCTATCCATCCATCCATCTATCTATCCCATATCTATCTATCTATCTATCTATCTATCTATCTATCTATCTATCTATCCTATCTATCTATCTCATCTCTATCTATCTATCTCCTATCTATCTATCTATCTCATATCTATCTCATCTATCTATCTATCTATCTATCTATCTATCTATCTATCTATCTATCTATCTATCTATCTATCTATCTATCTATCTATCTATCTATCTATCTATATCTATCTATCTATCTATCTATCTATCTCATATCTATCTATCTATCTATCTATCTAATATAAGGGAGCACAGCTATAACTGACACGCACTATAGTTGAGGTCACTTACAGTATTTTCTCTACCTTATATGATATGAGGCTGCAGTGTTGTTACAGTGTGTCATTTTTCGGAGTAGTATCTGGCACTTATCACATACAGCACTGGCTGAGCAGCTTTTATTCTCTCACTCCAGCTCCACCACCCTGGACAGTACAGCGCTGTATCTCAGATATATATATATATATATATATATATATATATATATACATATAGTATATAGGTGTATATACATGTGAGGTGTGGATGTTAGTCGTGGCTCTGTTAGTGTTTGGTGAGGATCAGGCAGGTCCAGGCAGTTCACTACAGGGGGTTATGGCTTAGCTGTATATATAGTATATTCCCCCCGTGCCATCAGCTGTGCTGTTACTGAGTATCTGTAGTATCTTCTGTTACAGTGTGTACTGCACTATATATATATAGTTATAAATGTAAGCAGTGCAGTGTGTAATGTGTCAGGGGCCGGGACCTCCACTGTACATGAGGGGCAGCATCAGGCCATGGACGGCCATCTGAGCAGCTCTGACTCATGGGATTAGTGAGGCCGTCTCATCATAGGCTGTACTGTCAGCGGGCGCTAATCTGTGACAGCACATCAGGGCTCAGGGCCTGTCACTGCCTGCAGGTGGAGGGAGCAATGGTGTATAATATATATATATATATATATATATATATATATATATATATCTGTATATACAGTGTATATGGGTGTGTGTGCATCAGGTGTACCCTAGGACACCACCATGTAAGGGCACTGGGGAACATATGTAATATACAGAATATGGATAAGCATAAGATAGAAAGATATAAGACATAGAATGAGAGAAGAGAGATAGAGGATAAAAAGTTTAGATATGGGACAGGCAGATAGACAGATATAGATATGAGATAGATAGATAGGAGATAGAGATAGATAGATAGATAGATAGATAGATAGATAGATAGATAGGAGATAGATAGACAGATATGAGATAGATAGATAGATAGATAGATAGGAGATATATAGATATGAGATAGATATGAGATAGATAGATATGAGATAGATAGATAGAGAGATAGATAGATATGAGATAGATAGATATGAGATAGATAGATAGATAGATATGAGATAGATAGATATATAGATAGATATGGGAGATAGATATGAGATAGATATGAGATAGATAGATATGAGATAGATAGATAGATATGAGATAGATAGATATGAGATAGATAATAGATATGAGATAGATAGATAGATATGAGATAGATAAATATGAGATAGATAGATAGATAGATATGAGATAGATAGATAGATAGATAGATAGATAGATATGAGATCGATAGGAGATAGATAGATAGATATGAGATAGATAGATAGGAGATAGATAGATATGAGATAGATAGATATGAGATAGATAGATATGAGATAGATATAGATATGAGATAGATAGATAGATAGATAGATATGAGATAGATAGATATGAGATAGATAGATATGAGATAGATAGATAGATATGAGATAGATAAATATGAGATAGATAGATAGATAGATATGAGATAGATAGATAGATAGATAGATATGAGATAGATAGGAGATAGATAGATAGATGTGAGATAGATATGAGATAGATAGATAGATAGATATGAGATAGATAGATAGATAGATATGAGATAGATAGATAGATAGATAGATATGAGATAGATAGATAGATATGAGATAGATAGATAGATATGAGATAGATAGATAGATAGATAGATATGAGATAGATAGATATGAGATATATAGATGATATTAGATATTAGATAGATAGATAGACAGACAGACAGTGGGACTGATCTTGTTTTTCTCTGTACCATGTAGATAGGACTCTTGAGCACAGACTGTGTATTATTGTGCCGGCCCCAGGAGGTGGCAATAATGTAAAGGGATTAATTGTATTTCAGATGGAGACACATGATGCCCGGTCCTGTTCCCTTAATAACAAGGCTGGCATTGGACATTGATGGATGGCACCATTAAGGCTGGCTGCACATCACACCGGTCTATCCTCCCCCGGCTGCAGGACGTGACATACACAGCACAGCAGAATCCAGCGCCCAGGTCTGCTGAGCAGAGCCACAGGTATGGGCACACTCCACTCAACTTCATCGTGCCTGCACCCCAGGGCCGGGTGATGAACGTGGCCCCAGAGCGCAGCCTGTGCACACCCTGTGCTGGGCTCTCTGTATATCCTAACAAAGGGACTATATACATCCATATTCATAAAGACAGGGAGCCGCCGTCCCACAGTGTCATTAACCTGAGACACCAATCAGCATCACCTTCCATAGGCAGCAGCTGGCAACATCAGGGTGATGCCTCCCACGCCCAGTGTGTGTGCTGACAACCCCACAACACCCCAGCGGGCACACCCCTATCTCCAGCGCTGCCTCCCAGTGTCCAGACTGTGCCCCCCGGGATACAAAGACTCCACCGCCTCCGCTGGCATCTCTCCTGCCTCATTATCTCATGATGGGAATTCTGGAAAAGTCTGGAGTTCCCCCATAATACAGGTGAATGGAGTGTGAGACGCCTCCAGCACCCTGCAGATTAGGCTGGGGAGGCCACTGGGTGACCCCTGAGGTCCCCCACAATATTCACATCCCATGTCATACTATTCTGCAGATGCAGCAGAGCTGAGTCTGTTCTCCAGCTATTACAGATGTGCATCACGGCGATAACTAACCCAGGTCAGATAAAGTACGACAATGACCTGTAGTGTCCAATGGCAGTATGACCAACTCAGCTCTGCTACATCTGACACACACAGACCTAATATGTCTCGGAAGAAAATAGAGTCTAAAAAATACAACAGATAAAACCTCCCG
This sequence comes from Leptodactylus fallax, assembly GCA_947044405.1. NCBI lineage: Eukaryota > Metazoa > Chordata > Amphibia > Anura > Leptodactylidae > Leptodactylus > Leptodactylus fallax. The sequence continues at coordinate 385,035 of CAMRHE010000485.1, forward strand.
GCACTACCAGGAGTTTACTACATCATAAACCCATTTACAACCTCAGCTCTGCTACATCTGATGCACACCAATCTACTACATCTGTAAAACCGTACAGTAGAGTAAAATATACAACAGATAACACCTCCCGGCACTACCAGGAGTTTACTACATCATAAACCACGAACAACCTCAGCTCTGCTACATCATAACATGCCAAAAAATAGCAAAGTAACTACATCCATGTATCTGTCCTGTATCCACCATCATCAACAGGAATGATCGATACAATGTGCTCGAGGTGCAGAGAGGAGGCCATTAAAAACCCCCGAAAATTTACATTTTATCCTAAGATTTTGACAATATTTACCATTTTTTATCTGGAATGTAATATTTTCCAAAAACATCAATGTGACAAATTTAGAAAACGGCAGTCACCTCCGAAGATGAAATGAAGTGCGATGACAGCGTAGATTATTAGAGATACATGTAATAATAATACTAATAGTAATCAATAAATGATACAAATAATAACAATTAACACAAATGACGAGAGATTCGTTCTACAGATAAATATTGTTATGTATATACAGTTATATATATATATATATATATATACACACACCCCTATACATATATGGCAACATCATACATCACGACGCAATGCAACCACTGAGAGCGATAAATAATAAAACATTACACCTGATATAAAACTTGTATCAATTAATCAAGGAACAATTTATTAAATCAGATTTGTGCAAAATAATAAAAAAAATAAATAAATAAAAACCAGATAAAAAGTTGCCTTAAGTTCCACATCCCTTCTGACGCCATGACATTTTTGGTATCAGTTTCAGGACTTTTTGAGTGGGTGCTCCGGCCCCGGGTCCCTCCTTCCCCTTGATATGTAGCCAGATCACCCCGAGAATTCCTCCTGCATTTCCCCCTCCAAGGACACAACCTCCCGGCCCTCCTCCCCTTCACAAACACACACACAAAAAAAGAAAAAGAGAAAAAAAAAAGAGACAAGAGTTTGGTGCTGGAAATGCTAAAAAATGAAAATCCCCCCGGGCAGCGTCTCCCTGAAACAAGTGCAAACCACTTGGAGGCTTTTGGGCTGGGAGCCAGGAACCCTCCTGCTGTCTGCCGGAGAGAGCCGGGAATATGCTGCTCCTTTCACGTATAGAGGAGGCAGCTTCTTTCCTTCCTTGCTTCTTTTCTTTTTTTTTTTCCCTTCTTTTTAAAACTGGCGGTCAAGCGTTAAGAAACTCCAGTGCCAATCCACCTGCTAAATAGGAACTTGTGTGTAAGAAGGCTGCCCCCTTAATTCCTCTCCCCTCTCTCCCACCCCCTGCGGGGTGTACAAAGACTGGAACAACACCGACACACACAGAATCTGGCAGGACGCTTCAATCTTTCACAAAACCCCCCCAAATTTTTTTTTTTTAGAAAATTTTAAAAATTTCCAAAAAATTTCCAAATTTCCCAATTTTTTTTTTCTTTTTCTTGGTAGAGTGCACACCCCCCCCAAAGTAACACAACCCAAGAAGACGGCGTAAGGACAGCAGCACACATCCGAGCTGTCAGCAGCACCGTGCGCCTCCAAACTCCCCCTCCGCACACTCGCCGTTTGTAGATCATTGGCGACAGAGTGAGATGGGCTACGGAACGTCTCCTACCTGCTGTGAATGCTAATCAGCCAGGAGTTCTCCTTTTTTTCCTCAAGACAGGGGAACTGTTTCCTTCCAAATTTATTAGAACCTCCTCCAACTGCCTCTTTGTTAATAAAAAAAAAAAAAAAAAAAAAAGGGAAAACGGCGAAAAAGAAAAAAAAAAATCCTTCTTTGTCACCCAAGTCCTGAGACTTCTTTTTTAGAAAAAAAAAAATTAAAAAAAATATGGCTTCGATGCTGCTTGTAGTGAGGATATTGATTGTGTGTCTGTATCCCCCCCTCCCTCCTCCTCTCTCCTGTCTCTGCCTCTTCTGAGTGGTCTATTGATAAGTCCCTAGAGGCGCTGGGTCAGCCTGCCCGTAGGAAACCAGACACAATGCACAAATCTCCGAGTGCCATTCTGCCATCAGCAAGCAGACCACGTTTAGGGAGAGAGGAGGAATAAAAACAGAGCAAGAGACACAGAGAGGGAGAGAGAGAGAGAGAGAGAGAGAGAGTGAGAAAAAGACTGATTGAAACAGGAGGGAGGGAGAGGGAAGGAAAGCCAGCGAGAGCGGCACAGACACTGCCAGTCAGGTTAATCATCCCTACTTTAATTAGCTGTTCAGCTTAGACATAAAACAATTGAATTTGAATGATCTGTCAGCGGCTGCTCCGAACCAAAGGGGAAACGCCAAGATTACAGAAAAAAGACTGCTGGTGTCTTGTGATAAAGCAGTGGCAGCGGTGGTGGCAGTGGTGGTGCTGGTGGCAGTGCTAGTGGTGGTGGCAGTGGTGGTGCTGGTGGTGGCAGTGATGGTGGCTGTGGTAGTGCTGGTGCCGCTGGTGGTGGTGGTTGTGGCGCTGGCACTCAGTAATATCCTCCACCAGACAGAAACTTACTACTATTCTAAAATATCAAAAAAAAGTAAAAATATAATAATAATTCCTCAGGAGGAGGGAAGAGGGGGTAATTCTTCACGCTATGAAGAAGAGGGGACCCTGGGACAAGAGGTAGAAATTTTGGGCCATTTCCTTTTTTATTTGTATGATTTGGTGAATATTAGAGACATAGATAGATAGATAGATAGATAGATGGATAGATAGATAGATAGATAGATAGATAGATAGATAGGAGATAGATAGATAGATAGATAGATAGGATATAGATAGATAGATAGATAGATATGCGATACATAGATAGATAGATATGAGATAGATAGATATGAGATAGATAGATAGATAGATAGATATGAGATAGATAGATAGATAGATAGATAGAGATAGATAGATAGATAGGAGATAGATAGATAGATAGATAGATAGATAGGAGATAGATAGATAGATAGATAGATAGGAGATAGATAGATAGATAGATATGAGATAGATAGATAGATAGATAGATGGATAGATAGATAGATATGAGATAGATAGATAGATAGATAGATAGGAGATAGATAAATATATAGATAGATATGAGATAGATAGATATGAGATAGATAGATAGATAGATATGAGATAGATAGATATGAGATAGATAGATATGAGATAGATAGATAGATAGATGGATAGATAGATATGAGATAGATAGATATGAGATAGATAGATAGATATGAGATAGATAGATATGAGATAGATAGATATGAGATAGATAGATAGATATGAGATAGATAGATAGATAGATAGATGGATAGATAGATAGATATGAGATAGATAGATAGATAGATAGATAGGAGATAGATAGATGGATAGATAGATAGATAGATAGATAGATATGAGATAGATAGATAGATAGATAGATAGGAGATAGATAGATAGGAGATAGATAGATAGATATGAGATAGATAGATAGATAGATAGATAGATATGAGATAGATATGAGATAGATAGATATGAGATAGATAGATAGATAGATAGATAGAAATATAGCAAGAAAGAAAGAAAATTATATAAACCTAGAATAGATTGAAACATCACTACAAATGAAAACAGTACATAGATTATTATATGATAAATATATAGATATGAGAATGATAGATAGTAATGAGATAGATGAAGAGGAAGAAGAAGAAGAAGAAGAAGAAGAAGAAGAAGAAGAAGAAGAAGAAGAAGAAAATGAAAGATGGATAGATACATATAAAAAAATAATCTGCAGATACTATACAAAAAAGCCTGTTGGGGTCTTGTGACAAGGCAGCGGCGGGGGTACCGGCGGAGGTTCCCTTTACACTTTAAACTCATATTTGCAGAGGTGCATGTCAATAAATTAGAATATCTCTGAAACGTTTATTTCTTTCAGTAATTCCATTAATAAAGTGACCTCCTATATTTTCTAGATTCTTTACACACAGAGTCTTCTATTTCAAGTGTTTTATTTCTGTAAATGTTGATTATGGATTACAGGGAATGAAAACCCAAATCTAAGAAAATGAGAATCTTGTAAGTTCAGTTCAGTCTTGTAAATTCAGTGTCACCTGCCAAGGTTTCCTGAGCCTTTAAATGGTCCCTCAGTCTGGTTCAGTAGGACACACAATCCTGGAAGACGCTGATTACGGATTGTATTACTGAATTACTGAAATGAAGGAACATTTCACAGATATTCTAATTTATTGAGATGTTCATGTAGGAGAAATTTACAAACAGACCAAGAAGGTTCAAACATAATAACCCTGGCGAGGGCAAGAGGAGGAGGAGAAGGGTGATACCTGTACACTGTCTATACACAGGACCACCATCTACCACAGGTCACATCACCCCCGAAGGATCAGGACACAGCGGCCAACCTGCAACCCTTTTTGGACAATTTAGCAAAAATTCATGGATGGACATTTTTAAGTCCTATTACAAGTGATGAAGCTGATGATGAATATATCTATGGATGTAATCACCGGAAATAATCACCGGACACTTCCATTAACATCACTGGTTAAAGCCTCTACTTTCCCGACTGTAAAATTCTACTTTATTTTTGTTTACAACTCTGTGCTTTTCCTCTGTTATTCCTCCTGAAAATGTTTGAATACACTGACAAGTGGGGGTCACAGGGGTGTGGTCTGGCACGTCCCCTACTAGTAACACACAGCTGTGGATTCATTTATAAATGTCTACTAGGAAAACTGGGGTATGGTAAACCTGAAGGTCTGTGATAGATAATACCATTACAGTATCTACTAAAAGAAAGATGTCCAGAAAGACGAAGGAGTCTAGAGAGATGTCAGATGTTTTCTGATTGGCAATCCGGGTTTAGACTGAATAATACAAAGTGTCCAACTAATAATGGAGCAAAACTGAGAAAAAGATAAAATAGATAAATAGAAAGACAGATAGATATGAGAGCTCAAAAGATAAATATATAATGGATGATAAATAAATCAATAGATAGGTAGATACTGTAGATAGATATGAGAGAGATCAATAGATAAATATCAGATAGCAAGATAAACAGACAGACATATACTATAGAAATATATGAGATAGATAAGTCAAAAGATAGATACTGTAGATATATATGAAATAGAACAAAATATAAATGTAAGATAGATGATAGATAAATAAATAAATAAATAAATATTACAGATAGATATGAGATAGATCGAAAGATAAATATAAGATAGATGACAGATAAATCAAGAGATAGATACTGTATACAGATAGAGAAAAAGATAGATAGATAGATAAATAGATAGATATGAAATAGATAGATAGATAGATAGATAGATAGATAGATATGAGATAGATAGATAGATAGATAGATATGAGATAGATATGGGATAGATAGATAGATAGATAGATAGATAGATAGATTGATACTGTTGATAGGTATAAGAGAGATCAATAGATAAATATAAGATAGATAGATTGGAGATATGGATGGATAGATCAGTATACAGATAGATATGAAAAAGGTGGATTTATAGATACAGAACATAAATCATACATAGATAAATATTAGATAATTAGGTAGAAAGATAGAAATCAAATGAAGAGATAGATAAGAATGATTGATAGATAGATAGATATGAGATAGATAAATAGATAGATATGAGATAGATATGAAATAGATAGATAGATATGAGATAGATAGATAGATATGAGATAGATAGATAGATAGATATGAGATAGATAGATATATAGATAGATAGATAGATATGAGATAGATATGGGAGAGACAGATATAGACGTGGACAAAATTGTTGGTCCCCTCGTTTAATGAAAGAAAAACCCACAATGGTCACAGAAATAACTTGAATCTGACAGATTGGAAGTTGCCAAACTACATGTTGACAAGCGACAAAGCTTCTGGGAGAACGTCCTATGGACAGATGAGACAAAAATCGAAATTTTTGGCAAGGCACATCAGCTCTATGTTCACAGATGGAAAAATGAAGCCTATCTTGAAAAGAACACTGTCCCTACTGTGACACATGGAGGAGGCTCTGTTATGTTCTGGGGCTGCTTTGCTGCATCTGGCACAGGGTGTCTTGAATCTGTGCAGGGTACAATGAAATCTCAAGACTATCAAGGGATTCTAGAGAGAAATGTGCTGCCCAGTGTCAGAAAGCTTGGTCTCAGTCACAGGTCATGGGTCTTGCAACAGGATAATGACCCAAAACACACAGCTAAAAACCCCCAAGAATGGCTAAGAGGGAAACATTGGACTATTCTGAAGTGGCCTTCTATGAGCCCTGACCTAAATCCTATTGAGCATCTTTGGAAGGAGCTGAAACATGCCGTCTGGAAAAGGCACCCTTCACACCTGAGACAACTGGAGCAGTTTGCTCATGAGGAGCGGCCAAAATCCCTGCTGAGAGGTGCAGAAGTCTCAGTGACAGTTACAGGAATCGTTTGATTGCAGGGATTGCCTCAAAAGGTTGTGCAACTAAATATTAAGTTCAGGGAACCCTCATTTCTGTCCAGGCCTGTTTCATGAGGTTTCTTTTTTTAAAAATTCTGTTGAAGCCTGGTTGAAAAGCAATGTCTGACTTTCATTTGTTCATTTTCATAGAATTTTTATATTTTTTTACTTTTAGATAGATAGGTAGATTTGAGATAGATAGATAGATAGATAGATAGATAGATAGATATATAGATAGATATATATGAGATAGATAGATAGATATGAGATAGATAAATATGAGATAGATAGATAGATAGATATGAGATAGACAGATAGATAGATAGATATGAGATAGATAGATAAGAGATAGATAGATAGATAGATATGACATAGATAGATATGAGATAGATAGATAGATAGATATGAGATAGATAGATAAGAGATAGATAGATATGAGATAGATAGATATGAGATAGATAGATATGAGATAGATAGATAGATATGAGATAGATAGATAGATAGATAGATATGAGATAGATAGATAGATAGATAGATAGATATGAGATAGATATGAGATAGATATGAGATAGATAGATAAGAGATAGATAGATATGAGATAGATAGATATGAGATAGATCTCTAAATTATGTCTATGTTCCAATCACTACATTGTGAGCGTGTCTTTATTACAAAAGATCCCTTTCACATTCCAATAATGACTACCAGAATAGGTATCTGTATCTACAGAACTACACAAATCAAGTGACCTAATACAGAAAACTGCTCATATCATGTAGACACAAAAAGCCAGCCAAAATGATTTATACACACTTAAGAAATCATGAGTGTGAATCAATAGATAAAAATAGATCTACAAATATAGAAACAAAAGATATATCATATATATATATATATATATATATATATATATACAGTACAGACCAAAAGTTTGGACACACCTTCTCATTCCAAGAGTTTTCTGTATTTTCATGACTATAAAAATTGTAGATTCACACTGAAGGCATCAAAACTATGAATTAACACATGTGGAATTATATACTTAACAAAAAAGTGTGAAACAACTGAAAATATGTCTTATATTCTAGGTTCTTCAAAGTAGCCACCTTTTGCTTTGATTACTGCTTTGCACACTCTTGGCATTCTCTTGATGAGCTTCAAGAGGTAGTCACCTGAAATGGTTTTCACTTCCCAGGTGTGCCCTGTCAGGTTTAATAAGTGGGATTTCTTGCCTTATAAATGGGGTTGGGACCATCAGTTGTGTTGTTCAGAAGTCAGGTGGATACACAGCTGATAGTCCTACTGAATGGAGTGTTAGAATTTGTATTATGGCAAGAAAAAAGCAGCTAAGTAAAGAAAAACGAGTGGCCATCATTACTTTAAGAAATGAAGGTCAGTCAGTCTGAAAAATTGGGAAAACTTTGAAAGTTTCCCCAAGTGCAGTGGCAAAAACCATCAAGCGCTACAAAGAAACTGGCTCACATGAGGACCGCCCCAGGAAAGGAAGAGCAAGAGTCACCTCTGCTGCGGAGGATAAGTTCATCTGAGTCACCAGCCTCAGAAATCGCAGGTTAACAGCAGCTCAGATGAGAGACCAGGTCAATGCCACACAGAGTTCTAGCAGCAGACACATCTCTACAACAACTGTTAAGAGGAGACTGTGTGCAGCAGGCCTTCATGGTAAAATAGCTGCTAGGAAACCACTGCTAAGGACAGGCAACAAGCACAAGAAGAACACAAGGAATGGACATTAGACCTGTGGAAATCTGGGCTTTGGTCTGATGAGTCCAAATTTGAGATCTTTGGTTCCAACCACCGTGTCTTTGTGCGACGAAGAAAAGGTGAACGAATGGACTCTACATGCCTGGTTCCCACCGTGAAGCATGGAGGAGGAGGTGTGATGGTGTGGGGGTGCTTTGCTGGTGACACTGTTGGGGATTTATTCAAAATTGAAGGAATACTGAACCAGCATGGTTACCACAGCATCTTGCAGCGGCATGCTATTCCATCCGGTTTGCGTTTAGTTGGACCATCATTTATTTTTCAACAGGACAATGACCCCAAACACACCTCCAGACTGTGTAAGGGCTATTTGACCAAGAAGGAGAGTGATGGGGTGCTACGCCAGATGACCTGGCCTCCACAGTCACCAGACCTGAACCCAATCCAGATGGTTTGGGGTGAGCTGGACCGCAGAGTGAAGGCAAAAGGGCCAACAAGTGCTAAGCATCTCTGGGAACTCCTTCAAGACTGTTGGAAGACCATTTCAGGTGACTACCTCTTGAAGCTCATCAAGAGAATGCCAAGAGTGTGCAAAGCAGTAATCAAAGCAAAAGGTGGCTACTTTGAAGAACCTAGAATATAAGACATATTTTCAGTTGTTTCACACTTTTTTGTTAAGTATATAATTCCACATGTGTTAATTCATAGTTTTGATGCCTTCAGTGTGAACCTACAATTTTTATAGTCATGAAAATACAGAAAACTCTTGGAATGAGAAGGTGTGTCCAAACTTTTGGTCTGTACTGTATATATATGTATATGATAGATAAATAGAAGGAAGTCCAGAGCAGTACTTATGCTGGAACAGATAGAAATGGCTGCACAACACAGGATATAGGCGAATAATGATTCACAAATGAAAAACAAAAATAGATATGAGTAGATAGATAGATAGATAGATAGATAGATAGATAGATATGAGATAGATAGATAGATAGATAGATAGATATGAGATAGATAGATAGATAGATAGATAGATATGAGATAGATAGATAGATAGATAGGAGATATATAGATATGAGATAGGTAGATATGAGATAGATAGATAGATAGATAGATAGATAGGAGATAGATAGATCAATAAATAGATAGATAGGAGATAGATAGATAGATATGAGATAGATAGATAGATCAATAAATAGATAGATATGAGATAGATAGATAGATAGATATGAGATAGATAGATAGATAGATAGATAGATAGATAGATAGATAGATAGATAGATAGTAGAAACAGAGTACATAAAGAGTGACAATTAAGGTGAGCTGTGTATGAAAGGTTTCTGTTTGCTCTGAAAATGCTATAGAAACAGGAATGAATAGAATTGTCCAATTATGTTGCCTGAGAAGATTAAAACACCGTTACTTATATCATGTGTACAATCAACCTGGCATTCATGGTATAACACAGTGTAATAATACCTCCAGACAGGGTGGTATAGATATATCATATCAGTATCGGATCTATAGATCAAATCCCCTTTCAGCTTCATATTATCTGATCTATATATCTAGTTTTCTATCTATTAATCTATCACTTATCTATAGATATCACTTATCAGCCCTATAATATCAGTATCTGATCTATAGATATCACTTATCAGCCCTATAATATCAGTATCTGATCTATAGATATCACTTATCATCCTATAATATCAGTATCTGATCTATAGATATCACTTATCATCCTATAATATCAGTATCTGATCTATAGATATCACTTATCAGTCCTATAAAATCAGTATCTGATCTATAGATATCACTTATCATCCTATAATATCAGTATCTGATCTATAGATATCACTTATCAGTCCTATAATATCACTATCTGATCTATAGATATCACTTATCAGTCCTATAAAATCAGTATCTGAGCTATAGATATCACTTATCATCCTATAATATCAGTATCTGATCTATAGATATCACTTATCATCCTATAATATCAGTATCTGATCTATAGATATCACTTATCAGCCTTATAATATCAGTATCTGATCTATAGATATCACTTATCAGTCCTATAATCTCAGTATCTGATCTATAGATATCAGTTATCAGTCCTATAATCTCAGTATCTGATCTATTGATATCACTTATCAGCCTTATAATATCAGTATCTGATCTATAGATATCACTTATCATCCTATAATCTCAGTATCTGATCTATAGATATCACTTATCCTATAATATCAGTATCTGATCTATAGATATCACTTATCATCCTATAATATCAGTATCTGATCTATAGATATCACTTATCCTATAATATCAGTATCTGATCTATAGATATCACTTATCAGCCCTATAATATCAGTATCTGATCTATAGATATCACTTATTATCATATAATATCAGTATCCAATCAATAGATATCACTTATCAGCCCTATAATATCACTATCTGATCTATAGATATCACTTATCAGTCCTATAATATCACTATCTGATCTATAGATATCACTTATCAGTCCTATAATATCAGTATCTGATCTATAGATATCACTTATCATCCTATAATAACAGTATCTGATCTATAGATATCACTTATCAGTCCTATAATATCAGTATCTGATCTATAGATATCACTTATCAGTCCTATAATATCACTATCTGATCTATAGATATCACTTATCAGTCCTATATTATCACTATCTGATCTATAGATATCACTTATCAGCCTTATAATATCAGTATCTGATCTATAGATATCACTTATCATCCTATAATATCAGTATCTGATCTATAGATATCACTTATCAGCCTTATAATATCTGTATCTGATCTATAGATATCACTTATCATCCTATAATCTCAGTATCTGATCTATAGATATCACTTATCAGCCTTATAATATCAGTATCTGATCTATAGATATCACTTATCATCCTATAATATCAGTATCTGATCTATAGATATCACTTATCAGCCTTATAATATCAGTATCTGATCTATAGATATCACTTATCATCCTATAATCTCAGTATCTGATCTATAGATATCACTTATCATCCTATAATCTCAGTATCTGATCTATAGATATCACTTATCATCCTATAATCTCAGTATCTGATCTATAGATATCACTTATCATCCTATAATCTCACTATCCTATCAGGTGTTATGTATCTGTTGTGTGTCTTGACCACTCCTGACACAGAGGATTGTCTAGGCTGGATACAATTCTACCAGAAGAACCCCCCTGCAGCCTTAGAGGAGGAAACAGGAGACCGGCAGAATTGTGAATACAGCTCTGGATGTGATTGGAGTACAGGACCAGAAAAGCAAACAGTTACAAATAGAATGAAGCCGGGTGATGCTATATGTGGCTGTGGCCAGGCCCTCGATGATGGTGCGAGGGGATTGGGCAGATGATTTAAGGTGTTTTTGCACCAGGTTTGGAAATGATACGTCCTGCTGATCGGCCGCAGCAGAATCGTCCCTTTATACGCCGAAAAATAACTGTGGGATTACTGTTCCCCAGCATTTCCGCTCCATGCCAGATGAAAAAGAATGCGGCCTGCCAGGACGAGGCATCTATCAACCCGGCTTTATATCCCTGCATCAACAAGCCCCCAATTGTTCACTTTTCAGCACTAGTTATATATTTATGCAGCATAATCAACTTGTGTGTGACCTGCTCACTCCCAGAGGACTCAACAATGTGACAGAAGGGCCCCCGCAGGCTGGGACGCCCCCAGCACTCACTGTATGGGCCATTGTGCCCCGCCGGACACCACCATCATCATCTCAGCAGAAGAAGCTCTGAGGATGGTCAGTCTATCTATCTATCTATCTATCTATCTATCTATCTATTCCATATCTATCCATCTATCTATCTATCTCATATCTATCTATCTCCTATCTATCTATCTATTCCATATCTATCCATCTATCTATCTATCTCATATCTATCTATCTCATATCTATCTATCTATCTATCTATCTATCTCATATCTATCTATCTCATATCTATCTATCTATCTATCTCATATCTATCTATCTATCTATCTATCTATCTATCTATCTATCTCATATCTATCCCATATCTATCTATCTATCTCATATCTATCTCCTATCTATCTATCTATCTATCTATCTATCTATCTATCTATCTCATATCTATCCCATATCTATCTATCTATCTATCTATCTATCTATCTATCTATCTATCCCATATCTATCTATCTCATCTTTCTATCTATCTATCTATCTATCTCATATCTATCTATCTATATACATATATCTATTTTTCCACATTTCAGGCTTCAAACATAAGGATATAAAATTTTAATTTTTTTGGTGAAGAATCAACAAGTGGGACACAATCGTGAAGTGGAACGAAATTTATTGGATATTTTAAACTTTTGTAAAAAATAAAAAACTGAAAAGTGGGGCGTGCAATATTATTCGGCCCCTTAAGTTAATACTTTGTAGCGCCACCTTTTGCTGCGATTACAGCTGCAAGTCGCTTGGGGTATGTCTCTATCAGTTTTGCACATGGAGAGACTGAAATTCTTGCCCATTCTTCCTTGGAAAACAGCTGGAGCTCAGTGAGGTTGGATGGAGAGCGTTTGTGAACAGCAGTTTTCAGCTCTTTCCACAGATTCTCGATTGGATTCAGGTCTGGACTTTGACTTGGCCATTCTAACACCTGGATACGTTTATTTGTGAACCATTCCATTGTAGATTTGGCTTTATGTTTGGGATCATTGTCTTGTTGGAAGATAAATCTCCGTCCCAGTCTCAGGTCTTTTGCAGACTCCAACAGGTTTTCTTCCAGAATGGTCCTGTATTTGTCTCCATCCATCTTCCCATCAATTATAACCATCTTCCCTGTCCCTGCTGAAGAAAAGCAGGCCCAAACCATGATGCTGCCCCCACCATGTGTGACAGTGGGGATGGTGTGTTCAGGGGGATGAGCTGTGTTGCTTTTACGACAAATATATCGTTTTGCATTGTGGCCAAAAAGTTGGATTTTGGTTTCCTCTGAGCAGAGCACCTTCTTCCACATGTTTGGTGTCTCCCAGGTGGCTTTTTATGGCTATCTTTGAGAAATGGCTTTCTTCTTGCCACTCTTCCATAAAGGCCAGATTTGTGCAGTGTACGACTGATTGTTGTCCTATGGACAGACTCTCCCACCTCAGCTGTAGATCTCTGCAGTTCATCCAGAGTGATCATGGGCCTCTTGGCTGCATCTCTGATCAGTCTTCTCCTTGTTTGAGATGAAAGTTTAGAGGGACGGCCGGGTCTTGGTAGATTTGCAGTGGTCTGATACTCCTTCCATTTCAATATGATCGCTTGCACAGTGCTCCTTGGGATGTTTAAAGTTTGGGAAATCTTTTTGTATCCAAATCCGGCTTTAAACTTCTCCACAACAGTATCACGGACCTGCCTGGTGTGTTCCTTGGTCTTCATGATGCTCTCTGCACTTTAAACAGAACCCTGAGCCTATCACAGAGCAGGTGCATTTATACGGAGACTTGATTACACACAGGTGGATTATATTTATCATCATCAGTCATTTAGGACAACATTGGATCATTCAGAGATCCTCACTGAACTTCTGGACTGAGTTTGCTGCACTGAAAGTAAAGGGGCCGAATAATATTGCACGCCCCACTTTTCAGTTTTTTATTTTTTACAAAAGTTTAAAATATCCAATAAATTTCGTTCCACTTCACAACTGTGTCCCACTTGTTGTTGATTCTTCACCAAAAAATTAAAATTTTATATCCTTATGTTTGAAGCCTGAAATGTGGCAAAAGGTTGAAAAGTTCAAGGGGGACAAATATTTTCGCAAGGCACTGTATATTCTATCTATCTCATATCTAACTATTTATTTCATATCTATCTATCTAATCTATAAACGTTCATTCATGTCAGTAATTCAGTAACACAATCCATAATCAGCGTCTTCCATGATTGTGTGTCCTACTGAACCAGACTGAGGGACCATGTAAAGGCTTAGGAAACCTTGGCAGGTGACACTGAATTTACAAGACTGAACTGAACTTATATTTTCTTAGATTTGGGTTTTCATTCCCTGTAATCCATAATCAACATTTACAGAAATAAAACACTTGAAATAGAAGACTCTGTGTGTAAAGAATCTAGAAAATATAGGAGGTCACTTTATTAATGGAATTACTGAAAGAAATAAACGTTTCACTGATATTCGAATTTATTGAGATGCAGCTGTGACTATCTATCTATCTATCTATCTATCTATCTCATATCTATCTATCTCATATCTATCTCTCTCTCATATCTATCTATCTATCTATATATCTATCTATCTATCTATCTCATATCTATCTATCTATCTCATATCTATCTATCTATATATCTATCTATCTATCTCATATCTATCTCCTATCTATCTATCTATCTATCTATCTATCTCATATCTATCTATCTATCTCATATCTATCTATCTATCTATCTATCTATCTCATATCTATCTATCTCATATCTATCTATCTCCTATCTATCTCATATCTATCTATCTATCTATCTATCTCATATCTATCTATCTCATATCTATCTATCTATCTATCTATCTATCTATCTATCTATCTATCCCATATCTATCTATCTATCTCCTATCTATCTATCTCCTATCTATCTATCTATCTATCTATCTATCTCCTATCTATCTATCTATCTATCTATCTATCTCATATCTATCTATCTATCTATATATCTATCTATCTATCTATCTCATATCTATCTATCTATCTCATATCTATCTATCTATCTATCTATCTATCTATCTATCTATCTCATATCTATCTCCTATCTATCTATCTATCTATCTCATATCTATCTATCTATCTCATATCTATCTATCTATCTATCTATCTATCTATCTATCTATCTCATATCTATCTATCTCATATCTATCTATCTCCTATCTATCTATCTATCTATCTATCTATCTATCTATCTATCTCATATCTATCTATCTATCTATCTATCTATCTCATATCTATCTATCTATCTATCTATCTATCTATCTATCTCATATCTATCTATCTATCTCATATCTATCTATCTATCTCATATCTATCTATCTCATATCTATCTATCTATCTCATATCTATCTCATATCTAGCTATGACTTTTTTACATTCCCCTTTAATTTTACTGATAATTATAAATAATCCGTAATCTCTGTTTTAGGAAGTAAAGAATTTAAGGGTGTCCCTGTGATCCAAGGACAAGGATATAAATGTCTATGGTTATATTGGACATACAGGGTATATTCAGGATACATAAGGTATATACACGGTATACAGGGTATATTCAGGGTACAAAGTTTATGTACAAATATATACAAAGTATATACAGGGTATAGAAGGTTTACAGTATATGATATATAGGATATGTCGCCAGAGACGAGATCCCTTCGCTCAGTCCTTTATACCTGGATAATCCGCTGCTGAGAGACACTTCCCTATTGACCAGGTGACATCTGCTGCAGCTGGGAACCTGGACAGTATCCAGCAACTGAGCTGTGTATCTAAGCCATCCATGAGTGATACTGTCAACTAAGATGGTGTATCGAAGCCTATTGTGTGATACCGTCTACTGAGCTGCTGTATCTAATCTTATCACGTGTGAAACTGTCTACAGAGCTGTGTATCAAATCTTAAGTGTGGTACTATCTCCTGAGCTGCTGTATCTTATCCTGTTATTTGCGGTACTGTCTATTGACCTATTGTATCTAATCCTACCGTGTGATACTGTCTGCTGAGCTGTGTATCTAATCCTACCGTGTGATACTGTCCGCTGAGCTGTGTATCTAATCCTACCGTGTGATACTGTCTGCTGAGATGTGTATCTAATCCTACCATGTGATACTGTCTGCTGAGATGTGTATCTAATCCTACCATGTGATACAGTCCGCTGAGCTGTGTATCTAATCCTACCATGTGATACTGTCTGCTGAGCTGTGTATCTAATCCTACCGTGTGATACTGTCTGCTGAGATGTGTATCTAATCCTACTGTGTGATACTGTCCGCTGAGCTGTGTATCTAATCCTACCATGTGATACTGTCCGCTGAGCTGTGTATCTAATCCTACCGTGTGATACTGTCTGCTGAGATGTGTATCTAATCCTACCGTGTGATACTGTCTGCTGAGATGTGTATCTAATCCTACCATGTGATACTGTCTGCTGAGCTGTGTATCTAATCCTGTGATACAGTCCGCTGAGCTGTGTATCTAATCCTACCATGTGATACAGTCCGCTGAGCTGTGTATCTAATCCTACCATGTGATACAGTCCACTGAGCTGTGTATCTAATCCTACCATGTGATACTGTCCGCTGAGCTGTGTATCTAATCCTGTGATACAGTCCGCTGAGCTGTGTATCTAATCCTGTGATACAGTCCGCAGAGCTGATGTGTCTTTCACCTCCTTATGTTCCATGGGCAGTCACCGATTTGCCTCTTTCCCCCCAGTAATAGGAGTTGATGTCTGGGGGGCCCTACAGTGGGGCCCTCTAGAAAGAAGATCCTGGGACACATGAGTGGCCCCGCGGCCCCTCCACACGGGGCCCCACTCTCAGGTCTCAGCCTTATCCAGCGGTTTGTGTTTTGTCAGGAGCAGCGACAGATTCCCCGCAGCTCGGGACGGTTACGGCGTCTGCATGATAATCCAGAAGCTGTGATAAATGATCCAGACTGTGTACAGAAAATGTAATAATCCAGAAGAGCGGCGTCTCCACCAGATCCGGATAATGAGTGTAATAAGTCAGATCCAGGAGAGAATCTCTGCCTGTGTGTACAGCGCTCAGAAGCTGCAGGCGTGGGGGCCGCTATATCAGGGGCCCCGTGCGCCAGGCCAGTGTTATCATAGGGACAGTATTTCTCATATCAACCAATCAGAATACAGCTTTACTTTATTTGTAGCACCTGATTGGCTGCTCTGAAGTGCAGGGTAACCCATGAGGACACTAAGGGGCAGAAAGTGTTGTCACAGGGACGCTGAAGGATTTTCTCTTAAAGGGGATGTACAGTATGAGAAAATCATAACTGCTTCCTTATAAAAACAGCGCCCCACCTATCCCTGGGTTGTATCCAGTATTGCAGTTCAGTTCTATTGAAGTAAATGAGGCTGAGCGACAGTACCGGTCATAACCTATGGACTGGGGTGGAGCTGCCCCCCACTGCTGCTGTGACCCCCGCCCCGGGATCTGAAGTATTATAGAGCCCCGACTGGGATCAATCAGTATGGATATAACGCACAGACGCCAGCGGTTATCCAGGGCGAGCTGGTCATGGTAATCCTCAGGGTCTATAGCTCTGTTCATCCTGAGGTTCATGAATAGAATGCCAGAACTGCAGTGAAGACTGACAGCTACATGAGAAGAAGGATGTAAGAGTTATTCAGGATCTGCAGAAAGCTGGGCACTGCCTATCCTTATATATATATATATACCGTATATATGCGCCTCTGCCTGCACTGCCGGTAATAGACTACAAGGTGATGTGAGGTTTTCCCTTTGAGCTGCTGCAATGTAGCAGATAAGACGGATCTCTGTAGCCTCAGGGGTTTCCCGAGGCCGCTGCAGACCAGCGCTGCGCTCACTTACACGCCAGCCCGGCTTCTACTTCTAACACTTGCCTGAGGTCTCCCTGAGCGCTGAACACCACTTCACAGGGCCTGCCGCCGCTGACATGATGGACCTCAGGGGTCTGCCTTGCTCGACCTCCCTCCCCCCCATTCTTGCCTGTGAGGACATCTGGCAGCTGGGATTTGTAATTTTTCCGAGCGCTTCTATCAATCCTGCTGTTGTAGAATATGTTATCCGTCCTCTCGTGATTTTCCCTCTCGTTTCCCATTCAATGCCGAGCGCTGAACATCTTATTAGGAGAGGAGCGGCGCCGTCCACATTGTAAGTGAATGCAGCCCCCGAGCTGGGGGAGCGGGGGCCAACGCTCAACCTTGCCGGGAAGACCAATCTAAATAATGAGCCGGAAACTTCCAGAAATCTTCAGTCTGTAGTGTCAGGGCCAGAAGGAGAGTGAGGAGGCCAGGAGATTAATACAGCATGCAGGAGTCAGGAAAAGCTGGGTGATGGTCCTTAAGGGTGTTATAATGCGGGCCATACTAGTATCTTGTGTGTCCAATCTAAATAATGAGCCGGAAACTTATAGAAATCTTCAGTCTGTAGTGTCAGGGCCAGAAGGAGAGCGAGGAGGCCGGGAGATAAACAGAGCATGCAGGAGTCAGGAAAAGCTGGGTGATGGTCCCCAAGGGTGTTATAATGCGGGCCATACTAGTATCTTGTGTGTCCAATCTAAATAATGAGCCGGAAACTTATAGAAATCTTCAGTCTGTAGTGTCAGGGCCAGAAGGAGAGCGAGGAGGCCGGGAGATAAACAGAGCATGCAGGAGTCAGGAAAAGCTGGGTGATGGTCCCCAAGGGTGTTATAATGAGGGCCATACTAGTATCTTGTGTGTCCAATCTAAATAATGAGCCGGAAACTTCCAGAAATCTTCAGCCTGTAGTGTCAGGGCCAGGAGGAGAGTGAGGAGGCCGGGAGATTAATACAGCATGCAGGAGTCAGGAAAAGCTGGGCGATTGTCATACTGGTATCCAATTTTCTTCGAGGCTTCTAGACTGATCCATTGTAACAAACTATCTGGACAGTAGAGTGGTTGGTATTGCTCAGGCTACATTCACATTTGCGCCAAAGTCTACGTTGGAGACTCCATTGCAATGTCCGCCTGGAATCAGCAGATGTAACTGTCCTGCTCACACAGCTTTTTCGGCCGCCGGTTGCAGCTTTATATCAATGGACACCCGACAGACCCCATTATAGTCAGTGGGGGTCACCAGTCTCCGTATGTAGGTTACCCACCCACCACTCCTTTGTTCTGGTCCTCCGACAGGAGACGCCAGTGTGAACTTAACATCATGTGAACGCTGAAGGTTTGTTACAATTGTATCCAGTCCAGACAATCCACTGTGAGCTAAACAGCCCGGACTCCAGACTGATACATTTTCCTGCACTGATACATTGTAGCAAATTCAGGACAGGAGAGAGATTTGTGTCGCAGCTTACCTCTGAGAGGATTGTCTCAACTGGATGTAATTGTAAGAAACCCTAAATTGTGAGAATCAGATCATCTTAAAAACCTATACAGACCTAATACTTCTCACAGCTGGGGGTTTGTTACAAATGTATCCAGTCTAGACAATCCTCTGTGAGCGAAACACATCAGCAGCACAAATCTCTCTCCTGTCCTGATAGGCTGTCACAATGTATTAGTTTGCAGTCCAGGCTGTTTAGCTCTAGACTGGATGCAACTGTAACAGATCTTCAGCTGTGGGAAGTATGAGGGTTTTCAGCTAATGGTGAAGATGTGATAGGGAAAGTCTATTAGAAAGTTCTAGAACTTAATAGCCCCAGTGTATAATATATCAGTGTGTAATGTCGACGCCGTGTATAGAACGTGTGCTGCATGAATCCTTTGACGCGATCACCACGCCGCCATCCGCAGAGTTACGCCAGAGCGCGCGCGGCAGGACTGAAGGCCGACCTGACTACCGGAGAGGCCTTGAATAGAATCGGAGGAGGGAATTTTGCATGTTCAGTTCCAGGGATCTTTGTCTGAGCGTGAAAGGATTAACCTCTGGGCTGACAGCGGCAGCGCTGGGGAGCGGCGAGCGGCGTCCGCAGGTTAAACCAGTCCCCCCAGTTATTTGGAAGGAGGAAAAGCTTTAAACAGTTCAGAAGGTAAAACTATTTCCTTTGAAAACTGGTTAGAATTGTAAATGAATTCCAGGATTAAGTGGTACAAGTGCGGCCGGATGAGCGGCGCGGCTACATTCTGCCATTGTGTGGCTGAGCTGCTAAAAATTTTAATATTTTAATATCCTCTTAAATAATTAATACTTCTAAATTATCAGCTGGCAGAGAGCGGCGTCTCCATGGGACGCGGCCGGCACATCTTCCACATTTAAAGATGAACAGACGTGGGCACGCTGCTGCGGAGGTGCGGGCACCTGGTGCTGGCTGGGCCCCTCTACTCGGAGAGGTCCCGGGGTTCGGTCCACCCGGGGCGAGGGCTCAGGTCTCTGCCCGTACCCTCGCCCCTTCCACTAGTTACACTTCTGCCTCTACTGCCCCCTGCCCACCCTAAACTGACTTCTGGGCAGGTCTTCACCAAAGGTCAGGTATTCTGTGGCCGAGACCACATGAGGCTCAGATGTAGCAGTGCTGAGTGTGTTTAGGAAGGGTTACTTTGGGTATTCTTATGATAGTAGGGAGACAGTACACTCAGAGTGGTTGCATCTTTGGGGCACATGTCAAGCTCGGCTCAGCTGCACCTAAACAGCTCCCTTCTGCTATATCTCTAGGGTTACCTGCAGTGCTTTGGGGACGTACAGATAACAAAGTCATGACACCAAAGAACAAACTCAGCCCAGCTCAGACTGACAGACTCACGTCTACCACATACTTACTGCAGATTTGCTGACAGCTCTGCTGAAAACTACACCGCAAAGTAACATCATCTTCTATATCTGACAAACCCAGCTCTCCTGCACCTGACTCCGGACTACTGTACCTCAGATACATAATCTCTCTCTCCTCTCATAGACTTCACTCTGCTGTATCTGACAAACCCAGCTCTGCTGCACCACTACAGGCAACGCCACATGTTAGTAAGTTCTGATATTACAACTATACAGGCGCCGCTTATCTCCACCAGCAGACGTCATGTGTGACACAGTGCTCTAACTTGCTCTGCAAAAAGAGGTTCTGCAGCAGCTAAACGAATCAGATGTCACCTGGCTTCTGATCATTTACAATCTGATACCATTTTGCTAGTTATGGGAAACCGTCAGCAATCCCGTAAACATGCCCCTTACCACTTTATACAGCTCCTGACTTAATACTTCTCAGAGCTGAAGATTTGTTACAGTTGTATCTAGTCTATGAGCTCAACATTCTCCAGACTGATACCGGCAATGTAGCACAGACAGAGATCTGCTTCCCTCACAGAGGATTGTCTAGGCTGACACACTGTTGCAAACCCTCAGCTTCGATATGCATTAGCTCTATATAGGTTTTCAACCTTGTGGTATAATGAAGAGTATCAGAGGCTGAAAACCTGATCCAGTACTTATTACAGCTGGGGGTTTGTTACAACTGTATCCACTCTGAACAATCCTCTGTGAGCTAAACACATCAGCAGCACAAACCTCAATAGATACAATGTAGCAGCAGGTAAGTCTCTGTTCACATCATGCCTCAGCGCTTTCCTGTACAGATTAGTACCAGGGCTGTGGAGTCGGAGTCGGAGTCGTGGAGTGGGAGTCGGAGTCGGTGCCTATTTTGGTGGAGTCGGAGTCGGTATAAAATGGACCGACTCCGACTCCCAAAATATATAATAAATTGGTACAGTTAGTAGTACAACGCAGTATGTGCTGAATATATTTTCATAAGAATTTGGGAAAATGATGAAATGTTGAAAATGATGAAATGTCCTGTAAAGGTCTGTTCTATTCCTCATATAATGATGGGACTGAGTTCTGAGTGAACCTATAAGGTTTAGCAGTCCAGGGCTGTGGAGTCGGAGTCGTGGAGTCGGAGTCGGTGCCTATTTTGGTGGAGTCGGAGTCGGATGTTGGAGTCGGAGTCAGGGGAAATTGAGGAGTCGGAGTCGGGGCTTTGGCGTACCGACTCCACAGCCCTGATTAGTACAGTCCACTCCACTTTTCTGTGAGCAGTACTGCGTCCGTACAGCCTCTGGATGTATACAGTGTTCACTGACAGCAAGCAGAGAGCTTGAAAATGATGAAAAATAGAAACAAAATCCATGAAAAAGTTGCAAAACTTTTCGTTATACGATGATGAAGCTTTTTCACCAGGCCAATTCTGCAAACTGTTGTGAACTACAAATTCCAGCATGACGTGACAGCACTGATAGATGAAATACCATCGGGGAGCTGAGCAGTGGAGCGGAGACCTCGTCTGATGAGAACATCTCGCACTTTTCGGGTGATAAATAATTTTGGTATTTGCAGCCACAATAAAGGTTAATATTAATAATGTAAGCAGATGACAGCCCGCAGTACCAGGCTGCCACCAGCAGAGGGCAGGAGAGTCAGGCCCTGTCCTGCAGGATGTGAGCACGTGTACCCTGGCACTATCGCTCCGGTCTGGGCTCACAGGCCGGCTACTACCCGCTAAGTACATCACATTGCCCTAGTATTTCCGAAAAAAAAAAAAGAGCAAAAACAATTAATTCTGGGTAAAATCCTCCATCTCATTTAGCGGTAATCTGTATGTTGCCGTACAGTATGTAATCCTCCTCTCATACGCCTCAATTACAATTATTTATCTCCGCAGTCGCAGAATTCATTAGTCAGAGAGCTGCAATTATGCTAAAACTAATTAACCCCTTCTCATCTCGCTGGGCGACACTGAAGGGGTTAATGCCATGTATACGGAATCTGTCAATTTACCGTGTCAATGACAGATGAGACAGCGCAGCATTCTCTGTGGCCCCCCTGGATGACTCGTAAATCCGGGCCCCCAGTGTCAGGGACTTATCATAACCTATAGGATTGAAAGGGGGTGCCCAGGATTAAGAACTTGTACGTAGTCAGGAGGGGAGGGCTAGAAAGTAAAAATGCCCTGATACTTACCTGTCTCCTCCCCCTTCACTAGGCCGGCCATTACTGCTGCGGATCTGTTGTATACAGCTTGTATGACATCACCTCTGCTCTGTTGTATACAGCTTGTATGACATCACTGCTGCTATGTTGTATACAGCTTGTATAACATCACTGCTGCTATGTTGTATACAGCTTGTATGACATCACAGTTGCTGCTCTGTTGTATACAGCTTGTATGATATCGCTGCTGCTGTTTGTATACAGCTTGTATGACATCACAGTTGCTGCTCTGTTGTATACAGCTTGTATGATACCACCGATGCTGCTCTGTTGGAGCTGAGGAGCAACTGCATAATGTGTTATTATTGAGTTTAATGTATGTATTAAGATCCTGAGCTCCCCCTAGTGGTGGCTGCAGGTAGGCAGAATGTTATTATGTAGGTGGGTGGGCAGTAATATCTCATTAACATCCAGGACACCCAGAAATTTGGTTGTGAGTGGGCAAACTATGGCACTCTCCAGGCACTGTTTCAGGTATATAGATAATAGTATAATGTTGTACCATGTTAGCCATAGAAAGTAGTGGAAGAGTGAAGAAAACAGGCTGAGTATACTCAGTTAGTCTCTAAAAGGTATCGCCTGATTTCTTCACTCTTCCACTCAGGTATATAGAGACATAGTATGGTAGTATATGGCTGCTGCTGGGCACTATATGGGCAGTGGATAGCACTAAGCACTCTATGTGCATTGAATACTACCTGCATGGCACTGTCTGGGCTCTGCGGGCATGGTGTGGTGCTATTTATCCAGGGGTAGTATGGCAGTATACTTATATGTATATAGATATGGGGGCAGTGTTAATATCTAAATGATGTGCCCCCTTTCCTCTCTAAGAATAGTGTCTATCCGGTGTCGTGTGGGATTTGCCCCTGACATCACTGTGCCCAGGCGTGCAGATGTGGCAGTTGTTACCGGGCCCCAGACACTTAGGGGGCCCCAAAGGCGTATCTGCCACATATAATACACCATTATTGTAAATGACACAAGGTAGGTAGGGCCCATGGCAGGTTTCACATTGGGTTCCAAGAGCTTTAAGTTACGCCTCTGACTGGGCCCCCTTACTTTGCACCCAGCAATAGTCTATAGATTGGTTCATTGGCTGTAGTAGAGCTGGAGGTTTGCTCCTATAACCTGTGATTGTACAATGTGTCACTATGAGGATTACGGGTCTCATGGATAATTTGGCAAACTGCATCTGTTAATCGGTCATATAATACTGTCCGTCTGCTCACTGCTCCATGCTGCGCTGCTGTCACTGTGTACACCGCTGACTACAGGGATCTACAGAACTGTCACTGACCATATGTGGATCCACGGCCAGCCCCGCACATGTTTACATCCCATCCATAGAAACCAGAGGGACTCATAAGAGGCTGATGGTTAGAGGGGACCACCCATCCCAAATATGGACAAGTACCGCTATATACTGCACACTGCTTGTGTGTCTACAGGGTTCTCACACCTATAAGAATCACACAGTGCCCCCATAACACTGACATCCACAGTACCCTATAAGTGACATCCACAGTGCCCCATAACACTGACATCCACAGTGCCCCATAACACTGACATCCACAGTACCCTATAAGTGACATCCACAGTGCCCCATAACACTGACATCCACAGTGCCCCCCCCCCCCCATAACACTGACATCCACAGTACCCTATAAGTGACATCTACAGTGCCCCATAACAGTGACATCCACAGTGCCCCATAACACTGACATCCACAGTACCCTATAATAGTGACATCCACAGTGCCCCATAACACTGACATCCACAGTGTCCCATAACAGTGACATCCACAGTGTCCCCATAACAGTGACATCCACAGTGCCCCATAACAGTGACATCCACAGTACCCTATAAGTGACATCTACAGTGCCCCATAACAGTGACATCCACAGTACCCTATAATAGTGACATCCACAGTACCCTATAAGTGATATCCACAGTGCCCCATAACAGTGACATCCACAGTGTCCCCATAACAGTGACATCCACAGCGCCCCATAATAGTGACATCCACAGCGCCCTATGAGTGACATCTACAGTGCCCCATAATAGTGACATCCACAGTGCGCTATAAGTGACATCCACAGCGCCCAATAACAGTGACATCCACAGCGCCTTATAACAGTGACATCAACAATGCCCTCATAACAGTGACATCCACAGCGCCCTATAAGTGACATCCACAGTGCCCCCATAACAGTGATAGCCACAGTGCCCCCATAACAGTGACATCCACAGCGCCCTATAAGTGACATCCACAGTGCCCCAATAACACTGACATCCACAGTGCCCCCATAACAGTGATAGCCACAGTGCCCCCATGACTTATAATGCTTTCCCAGGTATTATATCACAGTCAGATTCCGGCTGTTCATTATATCAGTCCGCTCCTTGCAGCGCCACCTGGTGACACATACGGTGTCACTTGCACAGCTCCAGTGATGAGCGCAGCAGCTATTGCCTCTCTGGTATCAGCCAGGTTCTCAGTCACACTGTCCCCTGAGCTCTGTCTCTAGCTGACTGATGGCGGATTCTTTACTGGTTTTGTATTTCGTGGCGTCTTCCTCCAGGGTCTGCCCAATAATCCAGAACTTCTGATAATCTGGCACCGCCAGGCCCCACTAATACTGGATAACCAAAGTGTTACCGCCTAATAGTCTACGCAGGACAAGAGGGGGCGCCACAACAGATGAAGGATTATGCTTGTCTGAGTGCCGGGTACAGTAGTGCGTATAGGGGCAGATATATCCCCTATGGACATAGGTGTAATCGTACAGTCTGGTAATGGGGGGGATGATATGCCAGGCAGCAGCGACCCCGCTCCAGAGCCCTCTCTGTCAGCCGCTCAGACAGCCAGTCCATCACCATTACCCACAACACGTCTCATTACCTGCCTGCCAGATACCCCCCCCCCACTTCTGCCATCTGCATTGAATTAAAAAATGACGAAACCAATCATTGTCACCCGGGGTGGACGCGCGCCTGACACCTTCATTTCCATCTCTGGAGCGCTTGCCGGCAAATAAAAAAAGAGCTTTGAAACATGTTCGGTGTGTGTTGATGGAGCGACAATGAAAACCTTGGCAGCGGGGACGCGGTACCTCTCACATCAGCCATTGTACAGCAACCAAAATGTTCCTCTTCCTATCCAGAGGCGGAACGGCGTTGCCAGCAGCTCAGAGAGAGCGGCCCCGGGGTAATTGTCGCACCGAGCACTCAGCGCTCATTAACCCCGCGCCTGAACAGCAGACAGACATTGTGCTGAATGATGATGGGCGGGAGAGAGGATAGCCGAAATATTACCTACCCCATATACCCCGGGGTATACAGACAGTGATGGCCAGAGCACTGCCAACACATGGAGAGGATAGCCGAGATATTACCTACCCCATATACCCCGGGGTATACAGACAGTGATGGCCAGAGCACTGCCAACACATGGAGAGGATAGCCGAGATATTACCTACCCCATATACCCCGGGGTATACAGGCAGTGATGGCCAAAACATGGAGAGGATAGCCAACATATTACCTACCCCATATACCCCGGGGTATACAGACAGTGATGGCCAGAGCACTGCCAACACATGGAGAGGATAGCCAACATATTACCTACCCCATATATCCCGGGGTATACAGGCAGTGATGGTCAATGCACTGCCAACACATGGAGAGGATAGCCGAGATATTACCTACCCCATATACCCCGGGGTATACAGACAGTGATGGCCAGAGCACTGCCAACACATGGAGAGGATAGCCAACATATTACCTACCCCATATATCCCGGGGTATACAGGCAGTGATGGCCAGAGCACTGCCAACACATGGAGAGGATAGCCGAGATATTACCTACCCCATATACCCCGGGGTATACAGGCAGTGATGGCCAGAGCACTGCCAACACATGGAGAGGATAGCCGAGATATTACCTACCCCATATACCCCGGGGTATACAGACAGTGATGGCCAAAACATGGAGAGGATAGCCGAAATATTACCTACCCCATATACCCCAGGGTATACAGACAGTGATGGCCAGAGCACTGCCAACACATGGAGAGGATAGCCGACATATTACCTACCCCATATACCCCGGGGTATACAGACAGTGATGGCCAAAACATGGAGAGGATAGCCGAAATATTACCTACCCCATATACCCCGGGGTATACACAGGCCAACAGTGATGGCCAAGAGCACCCCTGCCAACACGATGGCCAGAGCACTGCCAACACATGGAGAGGATAGCCTACATATTACCACCCCATATACCCCGGGGTATACAGGCAGTGATGGCCAAAACATGGAGAGGATAGCCGAAATATTACCTACCCCATATACCCCGGGGTATACAGGCAGTGATGGCCAGAGCACTGCCAACACATGGAGAGGATAGCCGACATATTACCTACCCCATATACCCCGGGGTATACAGGCAGTGATGGCCAAAACATGGAGAGGATAGCCGAAATATTACCTACCCCATATACCCCGGGGTATACAGGCAGTGATGGCCAGAGCACTGCCAACACATGGAGAGGATAGCCGAGATATTACCTACCCCATATACCCCAGGGTATACAGGCAGTGATGGCCAAAACATGGAGAGGATAGCCGAAATATTACCTACCCCATATTCCCCGGGGTATACAGACAGTGATGGCCAAAACATGGAGAGGATAGCCGAAATATTTCCTACCCCATATACCCCGGGGTATACAGACAGTGATGGCCAGAGCACTGCCAACACATGGAGAGGATAGCCGACATATTACCTACCCCATGTACCCCAGGGTATACAGGCAGTGATGGCCAGAGCACTGCCAAAACATGGAGAGGATAGCCGTCCTTACTACAAACCCATATACCCCGGGGTATACAGGCAGTGATGGCCAGAGCACTGCCAACACATGGAGAGGATAGCCGAGATATTACCTACCCCATATACCCCGGGGTATACAGACAGTGATGGCCAGAGCACTGCCAACACATGGAGAGGATAGCCGACATATTACCTACCCCATATACCCCAGGGTATACAGGCAGTGATGGCCAAAACATGGAGAGGATAGCCAAAATATTACCTACCCCATATACCCCGGGGTATACAGGCAGTGATGGCCAGAGTACTGCCAAAACATGGAGAGGATAGCTGCCATATTACCTACCCCATATACCCTGGGGTATACAGACAGTGATGGCCAGAGTACTGCCAAAACATGGAGAGGATAGCCGACATATTACCTACCCCATATACCCCAGGGTATACAGGCAGTGATGGCCAGAGTACTGCCAAAACATGGAGAGGATAGCTGACATATTACCTACCCCATATACCCTGGGGTATACAGACAGTGATGGCCAGAGTACTGCCAAAACATGGAGAGGATAGCCGACATATTACCTACCCCATATACCCCAGGGTATACAGGCAGTGATGGCCAGAGCACTGCCAACACATGGAGAGGATAGCCGAGATATTACCTACCCCATATACCCCAGGGTATACAGGCAGTGATGGCCAAAACATGGAGAGGATAGCCGTCCTTACTACAAACCCATATACCCCGGGGTATACATACAGTGATGGCCAGAGCACTGCCAAAACATGGAGAGGATAGCCCGTCCTTACTACAAACCCATATACCCCGGGGTATACAGGCAGTGATGGCCAGAGCACTGCCAACACATGGAGAGGATAGCCGAGATATTACCTACCCCATATACCCCGGGGTATACAGGCAGTGATGACCAGAGCACTGCCAACACATGGAGAGGATAGCCAACATATTATCTACCCCATATACCCCGGGGTATACAGGCAGTGATGGCCAGAGCACTGCCAAAACATGAAGAGGATAGCCGAAATATTACCACCCCATATACCCCGGGGTATACAGACAGTGATGGCCAGGGCACTGCCAACACATGGAGAGGATAGCCGAAATATTACCTACCCCATATACCCCGGGGTATACAGACAGTGATGGCCAGGGCACTGCCAACACATGGAGAGGATAGCCGACATATTACCTACTCCATATACCCCAGGGTATACAGACAGTGAAGGCCAGAGCACTGCCAAAACATGGAGAGGATAGCCGACATATTACCTACCCCATATACCCTGGGGTATACAGACAGTGATGGCCAGAGCACTGCCAACACATGGAGAGGATAGCCAACATATTATCTACCCCATATACCCCAGGGTATACAGGCATTGAGGGCCAGAGCACTGCCAAAACATGGAGAGGATAGCCGAAATATTACCTACCCCATATACCCCGGGGTATACAGACAGTGATGGCCAGGGCACTGCCAACACATGGAGAGGATAGCCGAGATATTACCTACCCCATATACCCCGGGGTATACAGGCAGTGATGGCCAGGGCACTGCCAAAACATGGAGAGGATAGCCGACATATTACCTACCCCATATACCCCGGGGTATACAGACAGTGATGGCCAGAGCACTGCCAAAACATGGAGAGGATAGCCAACATATTATCTACCCCATATACCCCAGGGTATACAGGCATTGAGGGCCAGAGCACTGCCAAAACATGGAGAGGATAGCCGAAATATTACCTACCCCATATACCCCGGGGTATACAGACAGTGATGGCCAGGGCACTGCCAACACATGGAGAGGATAGCCGAGATATTACCTACCCCATATACCCCGGGGTATACAGGCAGTGATGGCCAGGGCACTGCCAAAACATGGAGAGGATAGCCGACATATTACCTACCCCATATACCCCGGGGTATACAGACAGTGATGGCCAGAGCACTGCCAAAACATGGAGAGGATAGCCGGCCTTACTATCCACCCCATATACCCCTGGGTATATAAAGTGATAGATAGGGGCACTGCTAACACCAGGAGGGGATAGCCGACCTTACTAGCCACCCCATATACCCCAGGGTATACAGACAGTGATAGCCGGGGGCACTACCAACACAAGGAGAGGATAGCTGACCTTATTCCCAAGCCATATACCCCGGTGTATACAGTATAAAGCACTGGCACCGTTTTTATAACAAGCATTTACAAGCCAGGAGAGGAGAGGGGTCCCCCATGACAGCGGGTTCTGGCCTGCACTCACCCCTAAATCAGGCCTGCAGAGACTCACATCCACCATGGAGGAAACTTCCTATTGGCCCTGTACAATATTTTCGAGGAAACATCAGCACAGATTATGTGGACCATTTTCCTACTTTACGTAATAACGCTGCGGAGCTCGGTGTACAAATCTTATGTGTTCAGGGGCACAAAGGTTGAGGTTGTCTCTGTGCAGTAAAGCCTCAGGGGGAACAAAAGGCACCATATCAAAAAAAAAAAAATAATAATAATAATAATAATAATAATAATAATATTTATTGTTTATATAGCACCATTAATTCCATGGTGCTGTACATTATTATATTAATTCCACGGTGCTGTACATTATTATAGTAATTCCATGGTGCTGTACCTTTATATTCCATGGTGCTCTGTACATTATTATATTAATTCCATGGTGCTCTGTACATTATTATAGTAATTCCATGGTGCTCTGTACATTATTATAGTAATTCCATGGTGCTCTGTACATTATTATATTAATTCCATGGTGCTCTGTACATTATTATATTAATTCCATGGTGCTCTGTACATTATTATATTAATTCCATGGTGCTCTGTACATTATTATATTAATTCCATGGTGCTCTGTACATTATTATATTAATTCCATGGTGCTCTGTATATTATTATATTAATTCCATGGTGCTATGTACATTATTATATTAATTCCATGGTGCTCTGTACATTATTATATTATTCCCATGGTGCTCTGTACATTATTATATTAATTCCATGGTGCTGTACATTATTATATTACTTCCATGGTGCTCTGTACATTATTATATTAATTCCATGGTGCTCTGTACATTATTATATTAATTCTATGGTGCTCTGTACATTATTATATTATTCCATGGTGCTCTGTACATTATTATATTAATTCCATGGTGCTGTACATTATTATATTAATTCCATGGTGCTCTGTACATTATTATATTATTCCATGGTGCTCTGTACATTATTACATTAATTCCATGGTGCTCTGTACATTATTATATTAATTCCATGGTGCTCTGTACTTTCATTATTACCTATTAATTCCATGGAGCTGTACATTATTATATTAATTCCATGGTGCTCTGTACATTATTATATTATCCCATGGTGCTCTGTACATTATTAGATAAATTCCATGGTGCTCTGTACATTATTATATTAATTCCATGGTGCTCTGTACATTATTATATTAATTCCATGGTGCTCTGTACATTATTATATTAATTCCATGGTGCTCTGTACATTATTACATTAATTCCATGGTGCCTGTACATTATTATATTAATTCCATGGAGCTGTACATTATTATATTAATTCCATGTTGCTGTACATTATTATATTAATTCCATGGTGCTCTGTACATTATTATATTATCCCATGGTGCTCTGTACATTATTATATTAATTCCATGGTGCTTACAATTATATTACATGGTGCTTACATTATTATATTAATTCCATGGTGCTGTACATTATTATATTAATCCCATGGTGCTGTACATTATTATATTAATCCCATGGTGCTGTACATTATTATATTAATTCCATGGTGCTGTACATTATTATATTAATTCCACTGTACATTATTATATTAATTCCATGGTGCTCTGTACATTATTATATTAATCCCATGGTGCCTGTACATTATTAATTATCAGCTCGTACATTATTATATTAATTCCATGGTGCTGTACATTATTATATTAATTCCATGGTGCTCTGTACATTATTATATTAATCCCATGGGCTCTGACATTAAAAACCTCTGTACATTATTATATTAATCCCATGGTGCTGTACATTATTATATTAATTCCATGGTGCTGTACATTATTATATTAATTCCATGGTGCTCTGTACATTATTATATTAATTCCATGGTGCTCTGTACATTATTATATTAATTCCATGGTGCTCTGTACATTATTATATTAATCCCATGTGTAATTATAATAATCCCATGCTCTGTACATTATTATAGTAATTCCATAGTGCTGTACATTATTATAATAATCCCATGGTGCTCTGTACATTATTATATTAATTCCATGGTGCTCTGTACATTATTATATAATTCCATGGTGCTCTACAAAAAATCCATCCTTACATTATTATATTAATTCCATGGTGCTCTACAATAATTAACCCAGCTCGTACATTATTATATAATTCCATGTGCTGTACATACATTATTATATTAATCCCATGGTGCTCTGTACATTATTATATTAATTCCATGGTGCTCTGTACATTATTATATTAATCCCATGGTGCTCTGTACATTATTATAGTAATTCCATGGTGCTCTGTACATTATTATAGTAATCCCATGGTGCTCTGTACATTATTATATTAATCCCATGGTGCTCTGTACATTATTATATTAATTCCATGGTGCTTTACATTTGCGGGTTTACATACGGTACACAAGATATACAAAACAGATAATACTAACAGTGATCACTGGCACAGTGGGATAGAGGGCCCTGCCCGCAAGGGCTTACAATCTATGAGGGAAGAGGGATAGAGACAGAAGGTGGGGGTAGAAGCTGTACAGATGGCGGTGTGGTGACAGTAGTGTAATTGGAGGTTGTACAGATGGCGGTGTGGTGACAGTAGTGTTATTGGAGGTTGTAGGCCTTCCTGAATAGGTGAGTCTTCAGGGCCTTCTTGAAGCTTGTGACTGTGGGGGACAGTCTTATGTGTCTTGGTAATGAGTTCCAGAGTATGGGGGATGCATGGGATAATAAAAATAATAAAAAATGCAATAAATGACTATAACTACTGGAAAGTACTAAAAATACTATAAATTACTATAAATACTAAAAAAATACAATAAAAACTAAAAAATACTAAAAAACACTATAAATAACTATAACTACTAGAAAATACTAAAAAAATACTATAAATAACTATATTAATAAATACTATAAATACTAGATAATAAAAAATACTTTAAACAACTATAACTACTAGAAAATACTAAAAATACTATAAATTACTATAACTACTAGAAAATACTAAAAAAATACTATAAATGACCATACTAAAAAATACTAGATAAAAAATACTATAAATGACTATAACTACTAAAAAATACTAAATATTAAATGACTATAACTACTAGAAAATTCTAAAAAAATACTATAAATGACTATAACTACTAAAAAATAATATAATGACTATAACTGCTAGTGGAAGAGTGAGGAAATCAGGCGATACCTTTTAGAGGCTAACTGAGTATATTTGATGGTGAGCTTTCGGGAGTCTAGCTCCCTTCATCAGACATGGTGTTATACAAGAAACTGAAACTTCACAGATTTTTTTATACCCTAAAGACATGGACCTTCAAAGGATCTTAGAATCCTTTAAAAAAACAAAACAAATGCAATATAAGTAGAGAAGTTATTTACAACAGGTCAAAAAATAAACAATCTGGAAACTTGTGGGGCGTGACGGAGGGATCACTAATTCTTGCTGTTATCTGTTTGCTATCAGGTGGTGATTTGTGGCCCTCACAGCTCATACATAGTGTGACATGAAACTGGCATGAATATTAAGTTCCAATTGCAAAGTTTGAAATTCTTGCATTATAACTACTAGAAAAAACTAAAAATACTATAAATGACTATAACTACTAGAAAATACAAAAAAAAAAAAAATACTATAAACGACTAACTACTAGAAAGTACAAAAATACTATAAATGACTATAACTACTAAAAAAAAAATATAAATAACTATAACTACTAGAAAATTAAAAAAATACTATAAATGACTATAACTACTAGAAAATACTAAAAAAATTAATATAAATGACTATAACTACTAAAAAAAATACTATAAATGACTATAACTACTAGAAAGTACAAAAATACTATAAATGACTATAACTACTAAAAAATACTAAAAAAAACTATAAATAACTATAACTACTAGAAAATAATAAAAAATACTACAAATGATTATAACTACGAGACCATACTAAAAAAATACTATAAATAACTATAACTATTAGAAAATTTCGAAAAAAAATACTATAAATGACTATAAATGCTAAAAAAAATACTATAAATACCACTCTGGGCGACCCTGCTCCACCATCGATGTCCAACCCCTCATTACATTCGGACTATAAGGCATCCCCCCATTTTCCTCCCAAATTTGGGGGGGGAAGTGTGTCTTATAGTCCAAAAAATAAGGTACTAAAAAATACTATAAATGATTATACCTACTAGAAAATACTAAAAAAAAAATACTATAAATAACTATAAGTACTAGAAAATTCTAAAAAAACACTATAAATGACTATAATCAAGGGCCCCAGCAGTGACATCTGGGGCGCGAGACCTCAATCACAGGCCTGTAAGAGTCCCAAACAGGATCAAGGGAATCATTGGAAGCCCAGGAGAAGTGAGTATAAGTGTTTGTTATTTTTACTCACCTCCCCCGGGCAGACTATGTGAATAGCGATCGGGGAACCAGGCCTTCCCCGATTGCTATCATGGTGCTGCGGGGCCCCATCCACTCTGGGCGACTCTGCTCCACCATTGATGTCCAACCGTCCACTACATTCGGATTATAAGACACCTCCACATTTTCTTCCCAATTTTGGCCCGAAAAATGTGGTACTAAAAAATACTATAAATCACTATAACTACTAGAAAATACTAAAAATACTATAAATGACTACTGTAAAATACTAAAAAAATACTATATATTACTATAAGTATGAGTAGCTACTACAGAAATACTAAAAATACTATAAATGACTATAACTACAAAAAATACTATAAATAACTATAACTACTAGAAAATACTATAAATGACTACTAGAAAATACTAAAAATACTATAAATGACTATAACTACTAGAAAATACTAAAAAAATAATATAAATGACTATACTAGAAAATACTATGACTATAACTACAAAAAATACTATAAATGACTAGAAACTACTAAAAATACTATTACTATAAATACTGTAAAATACTAAAAAAAATACTATAAATTACTATAAGTACTAGAATATACTAAAAAATACTATAAATGACTATAACTACTAGAAAATACTAAAAAATACTATAAGTAATGTGATTACAGGAGGGCCCTATTACACAATGCATACTACATCCCTGATAATGCCACCATACAAAAGCTAAAATAATACCACCATACAGAGCCAAAATAATACCACCAGGGAAAAATTCATTCCAACATACCCAGCCTAAATAATACCCACATACGGTGCCCAAATAATACCACCACATAAAGAACAAAAAATACCACCATACAAGGCTCAAACAGAGCAACCATACAGTGCTCAAATAATACCACCATACACAGCCTAAATAATACTACCATACAGAGTTTACAAAACCCATAGACTCCAAGACTACTCTATACCGCATACAGTATATTACGTTTCCCATAGAGCGATGTGTGATGGATAATTTCTTTGAAGCACCATGTGACGTGATGACTTCAGCAGACGGTTAGCACTACTGTAGCACTACTGTACTGTACATTTTACTTTCCAAGAAGAAGTTTGCAGAGTGAAAGTCTTCTGAAGCGGACTCTGTATCTGCCCCACACTTGGCCTGGGATAACTTCTACTATGGAATTGTTCTTTAAGCAATTTTGTGAATATGTTCAGAAAGTGCCGCCACACTGTGCACCCACTTCATGCTATAGAGTGCCCCCCAGTTCTGAGTTAGCTGGATTGTGCTCTGTCCTTTAGGGCAGAGGTTAAGTAGCTGGCCTGGTTGATGAATGGCCCCCATGGTACAGAGCGGCCATTTTGTTCCGGCTGTAGCTCGTGAGCAGATCTGTGAGGACAAATACCGGAGCAGCTGTTTCTCTGAGCACGTGGGGAATTTTGGAGCGAGGACGATTTAAGCATATTGCAGCAGTTGTCTCATATGTAAAACTGTTTGTTTCGTTTGCTGGAAAGATTACTTCATAAATGGTGGGGGGTGAAGAGCTCTATTTACTAACGGAGGGAGGGGGCGCTACATCCCAACACAAGGGTCCTTCACATTCTCATTACATAACTGTACCGCTGGTTAGATGGGGGCTTTGTCCTTCCTCAACTTAGTGCACTGTTCCAATCACTCTTTTATCTGCCAGTGTTCATCTTGAACTTCCTGGTTCAGGTATAGAACACCCAAACTACAGTGAAGACTGACACACAGGCTGGACAGTAGGATAACAGTAGCATGGGGTTCTAACTGTGCACAACACAGGAGAATTATATATTCTGGAAACAGCTAAAGTCCTGCAGCATGGTTCTGACATTTTTGTCACTGTTCATCCTCAACTTCTTGGTTCATGAACCAAGACCCCTGGACCCCAATGCAAAATCTATAGTAGGTCCCCCAATTACAAAGTATCATTTTAAGTACTAGTCTCCTCATATCGGGAAGACACATCTTATGAGCCCCCTGAGGCTCCTGGGCCCGGGTGTGACCGCACCTTCTGCACCCCTGGTAACGGTAGCAGTCTGCAGTTGTCAGTCACTATTGAGAACGCTGTAGGAAATATTGCAGAGATTTAGGAACTTCCAGAAACTTCTTGTCAATGTTTTCACTGTATCCTGAAGTGTGTCTGCTCTTACTGTAAAGAGCCCTTTCCTGGTGATATCATCTTCATGAGAAAACCTCGATCTCATACAATGTCCTGTGCTGGCCACGTCAGGAGCTTCAGTGAGGCCAGACGGTGAGTATAACAGGGGTCTGCTCTGGGCTCTGATCATTTAGCGGTCTCGTCTGAGCTTTGATAATTTAGGGGTCTGATCTAGGTCCTGATAATTTAGGGGTCTCATCTAGATCCTGATAATTTAGGGGTCTGATCTAGATCCTGATAATTTAGGGGTCTCATCTGGGCGTTGATCAGTTATGGGTCTGCTCTGCGCTCTGATAATACAGAGGTCTGGTTTGGATCCTGATAATTTAGAGGTCTCATCTGGGCTTTGATCATTTATGTATCTGGTCTGGGTCCTGATAATTTAGGTTCGGGTTTATGGGTCTGATCTAGATCCTCATAATTTAGGTTCGGGTTTGAGTTCTTATAATATAGGGGTCTGGTCTGGGTCCTGATAATTTAGGTTCGGGTTTGAGTTCTGATAATTTTGGGGTCTGGGTCCTGATAATTTTGGGGTCTGGTCTTGGTCCTGATAATTTAGGGGTCTGGGTCTTGATAATTTTAGGGTCTGGGTCCTGATAATATAGGGGTCTGGTCTGGGTCCTGATAATTTAGGGGTCTGGGTCCTGATAATATAGGGGTCTGGTCTGGGTCCTGATAATTTTGGGGTCTGGTCTGGGTCCTGATAATTTTGGGGTCTGGTCTGGGTCCTGATAATTTTGGGGTCTGGTCTGGGTCCTGATAATTTTGGGGTCTGGTCTGGGTCCTGATAATTTAGGGGTCTGGGTCCTGATAATTTTAGGGTCTGGGTCCTGATAATATAGGGGTCTGGTCTGGGTCCTGATAATTTAGGGGTCTGGGTCCTGATAATTTTGGGGTCTGGTCTGGGTCCTGATAATTTTGGGGTCTGGTCTGGGTCCTGATAATTTTGGGGTCTGGTCTGGGTCCTGATAATTTTGGGGTCTGGTCTGGGTCCTGATAATTTTGGGGTCTGGTCTGGGTCCTGATAATTTAGGGGTCTGGGTCCTGATAATTTTAGGGTCTGGGTCCTGATAATATAGGGGTCTGGTCTGGGTCCTGATAATTTAGGGGTCTGGGTCCTGATAATTTAGAGGTCTCATCTGGGATCTGATAATTTAGGGGTTTGCTCTCCATTATCCACCATAACACAAGTTATTGGTAAGGGGTCCATGACCTGTACTGCCGGGGGCCCGGGCCATTCTCTGGCCATCCCAGCATACAACTCAATCATCAGAGACCCCCTTTCAGAAATGGTGTATGTCTTTAAGGCGCCATTTTTGGTGAACTGGCAGTGACATGAAGACAGCTGACTAGACAGCTACGTGACGCCTGACGCTGCCGCGCGCTGCCCTCGTCTCACACATCTCAGTAGTCACTTTGGCAGAAAATACCTTTACAAAAATAGCAGAGAGGAGAATGATGGCGCTTCCTCCCAGTAGCTGAGTCGTCTTGGGGCTGGGCGGAATCCTCCGATGTCTGGGGACCGATCACAAGGAATGTTATTCCTGGCTGATGTAACACAATCATTGGCAGGGGCACATATTTATTTCCTGCGCTCAGCGTATATGTTATTGTGATATCTTTATTAACTATTCGTGCGCTCCGTCACTGTTAGCCACACTTTGGTCTGCTGCCAGTTCTCCGAATCAGTGACCAGAATCATCCGGAGCCGAATCACGCAAAGCTATAATGATAATGACCTCCGGGTCACTCTAATTATACCCAATGACAGAGGCCCAGGGAGTGAGGGGTAAGGGGCGTGGGGTCGGGGGGCTCAGCCCAGGCCTCGGCACTGTGTAATGAAATTGCTGCAGCCTCCTCTGACTCCGCTTCTGTCTAGATCTCTGCTTGCTGTCAGGACTTGCCACTACTTTTCTACTCATCACAACTGAGGGTTTGTTACAATTGTATCCAGTCAGTTATATGAGTCTGGACTCCAGGCTGATACAATGTATCGGTATAGTGTATAGCCCTGCGTCCCGTCATTCATAGGGGTTGTCCAGAATTAGAAAACATGGCTGCTTTCTTCTGGGAACAGCGCCCCCATTCCTGGGTTTTGTAGACTGGCCTCATTGGAGCAAAGGGGCTGAGCTGCAGTACCACACACAACCTGTGGACAGGTGTGGCACTGTTTATAGAAGAAAGCAGTCATGTTTTTCTAATCCTGGACATCCCTTTAAAGGGATTTTCAAGACTTATTAAATGATCACCTACCCTTAGGATAAGTCCAGCACCTGGGACCATGGCCAATCCGCTACTTGAAGGTGCCGCAGGGTTTGGGAGAGTGTTGTGGCCTCTTCAAAGCATATCAAGTACAGTGCTGTATATTGCATAGTGGCTATGCTTGGTATTGCACCTCAGCCCCATTCACTTGGAACTTAGCTGTGAATAAGCCATGTGACTACTAACATGACATCATATGACCTGTGAAACGGAAGCAGCGATCAGTGAGTGCTTTCAAACAGCTGATCTGCGCGGGTCCTCAGTGTCAGACCCCCAGGATAGGTGCTGACTGAAGAGCTCACTGCAAACTGGAACTAGCTACGCAGTATATCATCCAGAATGACAGCGCCATACACTGTGCTATGGCCATGCCGGGTTACTGCAGTCAGTCTTATTCCAGAGATCATGAATAACAAGGCCCCAGAATACCCCTTTATAGCCTCGTACCACACCGCTATGGAATAAGACGGCATCATAGACAGGACCCCCCTCTCCCCTGTGATGATGATAGGGTATTATAGCATTATTATAGTATAGGGGGATTACTGTGGAGAGGGTGAGGAGCTGGAGGTGTCATTACTGGGCAGCACACAGGATGGCGGATTAGCCGGCTCTCATTAATACTCTGGGCAGATGTTGCAGCCGCTCGGATGCCGGCGATCCACAGAGGCCGCTGCGCTGATTTGTGACTTGTTGTTTGCTGTTCTCGGTGGAGGGATGTAATCTGTTTAAGCATCAGAACATCCTTCGTGCCAGGTAGCCTCATTCATCAGCCCTGTCACCGCCGCAAGCCCAGAGTAATCACCGCCGGATCCACATCATTTCACGTGAAGACTGGTGGACGCCATGCGGGGTGGGATGAGGACATCATGGAGCAGGTTCTGCTGGGGATGGGGGATCCTGGGCTGGGGGGACACAGAGCCCTCTCCTCTCCGCTACACTCACTCACCTGGACAGGCTAAGAACCTGTATTCATATGTTCTTGTGATTTAGATCTTTTTCTTCAGGGTCAGTTTTTATGCTGGGCAAGTTATTGGCCCCAGGACTGGAGGCCCCTGGTCAGATTAAGCAGTATGAAGCTAATACAGCTTCCTATCTTATACCAGCGGCTCTGGGTCGTCTGGACGCCACGGGTTTTTATGGATTTAGGCCACCAGTGTCAGACTGAGTTTCCTTGGGCCCACAAGACAAAATAATCCTGGGGGTTGTTGCAGGATAGACCCTAGCACCCTTCAGATTAGGGTGTCTTCTGCTGGTCCATTATTGTTAGAGCCTGAGCCGCAGGGGACAGTGAGTGATGATAACTTCTGTACACCGCTGTGGAATATGTTAGTGCTATATAATAATGCGAAATACAAAAGTAAAGATTAAGGCTCATACATGGGGCAAATAAGCGACATGCCCCCGACCCTGATCTAGAACCAGGAGCAATGAATGTTACTATAAGACTCACTGGAAATCACTAAACAAGGAGCCTTCACCTTACTTAAGACAGCACCAAGGAGATCAGATGGTCGCCTGGGGTCATCAGACTATCCCTTTAAACGTCAGTTTGGACCCATCTGTGTCTATGTCAGACCCCCGAATGGTGGTCCAAAGAGTGTGGTTACACCTTCACCCCCAATGTCCGAAACTGAGGACGGCCATAAAGTGGAGACAACTGTATCCAGTGTGGACAATGCTCTGTGAGCTAAACACATCAGCAGCAGCTGCACACAACTCTCTGCAAATGTGGGCTCTTGAGCTCACAGAGCATTGTCTAGACTGAATACAATTGTCGCCAATTCTCAGCTGAGGATGTTATAATTGCATCTAGTCTAGATAATGCTCTGTGAACAGCCTGGATTCAGACTGACATATTGTAGTAAAGTAGCAGAAAGATTTGTGCTGCTGCTGCTGCTGATGTCGATGCATTTAGCTCACAGAGCATTGTCTGGACTGGATACCCTCAGCTATGTACTAGTTTGCTACAATGTATCAGTCAGAAATAAAATACAAAGTAGGAATTTATCATGCTGTGCACACCAGAATTTTGTAGTCAAAAGTTTGCAACATTTTGCAAGTTAACCCATTCACTCCTCTTTGGGAAAGTGATTGGGAGCGTGGCTGCACCGGCGAGGTGTCTGCACCAGAGTTACCAAAACGACTTCTGCAAAAGTTGTAAAAATAGTTGTAATCTCAGTCCAGTAAAATGGTGGCATAGAAAGTGGAGGAACCTCTCCAGATAGAAGCGCAAGCATTACACGTGTGCCAGACTGCTCAGGCCTTGGGCAAAGTTCGGCATAATTTGGCACATGTTACGGCAACGCAGCAAACCCTGAAAAACCTGTTTTGTAACGTCCCCTCATGAGAAGTCTGCTTATCCAACCTATCTATTAGGAGGCTGACTTGGGATTGTCCAAGTGTTTTGGATAGGTCGCCAGTATCAGATCACAGAATACTCAGAATACTTCTTCCAGCTGATGGTTTGTTACATTTGTATCCAGCCTGGACAATCCTCTGGAAGGTGCAACAAGTGCTGATACCACTGCGACCTGACTGTGAGGGGCGGCTATAGGGGACAGATTATGGCAGAGCAGAGAGACATTTTGACAGAAGAGGTAGGGCATAAGAACACAAGGGTGGGATTTTGATAAATCTGAGGTCACATGGTACGTCTCAATAGTATCTGCAGGTAGCAGAGAGACCTCCTGTTTGCACAACAACCCATGGTACAAAAAAGAAGTCACATGTGATCATGTGACTTACTAAAGAAGATGAAAGCAGAATAAGGAAAGACTCTGTGAGAAGACAACTATAACTATTGTGGGGATATGAGAAGTAAAGAAAAAATGACTGGCGTGTCACATTAAAGGGAGTCTATCACCAGAACCCAGCACATCAACCCAAATGATAGATTAGGGTTACCTGAATCAAGTGGTGAAGTCCCCTTGTGAATCGCTGCGTCTGTTGCTGTTTTTGTCACTATGCAAATATCCACTTGGAGCAATGGCGGCGCCCTCCTCGTATTGACAAAAACAGCGATATCTCCTCCTCTCCGAAAGAACGATGTTTGATTCAGGTGACCCTCACCTACCTATCTGCGGGCTGGGCCGATATGCAGGGTTCTAGTGGCCCACTCCCTTTAAGTGTCCTGATTTTTACCAATTATTTATGTCATTGTTTTTTACCAAATATTGTAACGTATACAAGTGAATGTATCCATTAAGGTGAGTGGTTAGGTAGGAGGGGTGTGAACATTTTTGCAATGGGGTCCAGAAGTTTCCAGCTACCTTTTTGCAATAGGCAACATCAATAGCGCTTACACCGGCGGCGTCCCTGCGGCGATGGTGCAAGGTTCAGGCTATCGAGAGATAATGTGTGCAATGATAGCAGCGAGATGCGGAATAATACCAACAGCTGGTGCTATAAAACTGCTTTTAAAGAAACATATTCAGTGACGGGGGGTGTGGGGGGGGATCCTGCCAGTGACTAGTGACATGAGCGGCGTAGTCTCTAATTATTCTGATCAGAGAGGGAAACACAACACAAACTTTAATTGTGTTTAGCTGATATTTAATCAGGACGCAGCGAACTGCGGATAAAGCAGAAATTCATAAACCATAATTAGCCCATCGTCACAATCTTATGGTCCACGCTCTCCCTCCGCCGGGGTGTCTGGCACGCTGCCCCGGGATTTTGGCAGTGCTAGAGAGAGCCGAGCAGT
The DNA here is from genome assembly GCA_947044405.1 of Leptodactylus fallax. Lineage (NCBI taxonomy): Eukaryota > Metazoa > Chordata > Amphibia > Anura > Leptodactylidae > Leptodactylus > Leptodactylus fallax. The sequence goes on from CAMRHE010000485.1 coordinate 427,747, forward strand.
TTGAGGTAAGCGTCTCGGTACCCCTCTCCCTACAATGGATTTGGTCGGTGGGTCTTATCTTTCCCGGCCTATCATTTACCTGGAGCCGGCGGTGACGGGGAGTTTCTCCTCCCTGCATCTGATAGTCTTATCTTACGTCCCCCTCTGATATCCACTGAGAGGCTTTTTGGTGCAAAACCAACCTTTTTTTTTCAGAACTTGATCTCCTCCGGTAAAAGGATCCGTGCGCAGTCAGCCGGCGGCGGCGAGGGAGGAGGAGGGGGGGCGAGGAGAGGTTCTCTGAGGACAAAGAATTCACAGACAGTGGATCCAAAATAAACGTAAACAATCGGAGGCCTCGGACACTCGATATGTTGCGGCCGCGGCGGATACACATTCCATTAGCTTTTTATTACATTAAATACAAGTCGTCCACTTGGTAAAAGCTTTACTTACTTTCTATCTGTTTCTGGGAAAGCTGGATGACAGGACACTGGGCGGCCATCACAAAAGAGGCTGTTATACCCATCTTTCCAAGGCTCCTGTTATATAGAACTGACGTACCATTGCAAAACTAAGCAGATTTTTCAGCAACAAGCCTGGGAAAGCTGGGTGACAAGCAATTTGGCAGCTATCACAAATGCTACCCAGCTTTCCTAAGCCCCTATGTGGCCCGTTATATAGCACTGAGAGGCGTTTTGTATCCTTCTATTAAAAATATTTCTTTATTTCTATGAGTTCCTGGGAAAGCTGGGTGATTACCAACATAACTCCCATAAGAGGCCGTGCAATCTAGAAGATTCCCTGGGTTCACAGCTGGTTGCTAGGGGCGTGTCTGTCAGCGCAGTGGTGACTGATTCTAAGTGGCAGAAGGCAAAATTTTTATGCAGCTTTGATTGTGACTGGAGCAGAAGTCGTGAACAGTAAGTGTAAGTGCCCAGATTAGAGAAGATCCCAGGGACATTTAGTAGGCTGTATATTGCATAAATCATCACGCCCTCCCTTCTGGTTCTAGAACATACATTCTTACATTGTCGTCATTATGATCAGTTACAATGTCACAGTGCCCCCCCACCTGGAGGAGACCCCCACCATCTATAGCAACGTTCACAAGTGGTTTTGGCCGAGGATGGCATTTTGTAAGTAGTTCGGTACCTCTTTAGTGCGGCAGGTCTGGGCGTCTGGGTCTACGGTCGGTTTTCATTCCTACTCTCCTGAAGTGTCTCATAAACATGGGCGATCCCAGAATCCCGCTTGTCTCAGCCAGCAGTCACCTATAGGCAGAAGAGCAAAATGTATAGAATTATATTTACCAGAATGAGGTTGGTCGTGGGTTATAGTCAGAGAGAATAAACCCCGCAGCCAAGGACACACAGATATGTGTATGTATGTGAATGTATATGTGTGTAAATGTGTGATCATACGTGTAGATATGTGTGTGTGTATGTGAGTGTGTATATGTGTGTACAGATGTGAGCGTATGTGTGTCTTTGTAAATAGAATATACACATGATACATACATGACGCACATATATAGGTGATAAGTATGCACACCGGGGCAGGTTTACTACAGTGGGTACAGAAAGTATTCAGACCCCTTTAAATTTTCCACTCTTTGTTTCATTGCAGCCATTTGCTAAAAGCAAAAAAGTTCCTTTTATTTCTCATTACTGTACACTCAGCTCCCCATCTTGACAGAAAAAAAAAACAGAAATGTAGATATTTTTGCAAATTTATTAAAAAAGAAAAACTGAAATCTCCCATGGCCATAAGTATTCCGAGCCTTTGCTGTGACCCTCATATATAACTCACATGCTGTCCATTTCCTTCTGATCCTCCTTGAGATGGTTCTGCTCCTTCATTGGTGTCCAGCTGTGTGTAATTAAACTGATTGGACGTGATTAGGAGCGGCGCACACCTGTCTATATAAGACCTCACAGCTCACAGTGCATGTCAGAGCAAATGAGAATCAGGAGGTCAAAGGAACTGCCCAAGGAGCTCAGTGACAGAATTGTGGCAAGGCACAGATCTGGCCAAGGTTACAAAAGAATTTCTGCAGCACTCAAGGTTCCTAAGAGCACAGTGGCCTCCATAATCCTTAAATGGAAGACGTTTGGGACGAGCAGAACTCTTCCTAGACCTGGCCGTCCAGCCAAACTGAGCAATGGTGGGAGAAGAGCCTTGGTGAGAGAGGTAAAGAAGAACCCAAAGATCACTGTGGCTGAGCTCCAGAGATGCAGTAGGGAGATGGGAGAAAGTTCCACAAAGTCACTATCACTGCAGCCCTCCACCAGTCGGGGCTTTATGGCAGAGGGGCCCGAAGGAAGCCTCTCCTCAGTGCAAGGCATAGGAAAGCCAAAAAACACATGAAGGACTCCCAGACTATGAGAAATAAGATTCCCTGCTCTGAGGAGACAAAGATTGGACTTTTTGGCGTTAATTCTAAGCAGTATGTGTGGAGAAAACCAGGCCCTGCTCATCACCTGCCCAATACAATCCCAACAGTGAGACATGGCGGTGGCAGCATCATGCTATGGGGGACAGGACGACTGGGTGTAATAGAAGGAAAGATGAATGCGCCAAGTACAGAGATATCCTGGAAGAAAACCTCTGCCAGAGTGCTCTGGACCTCAGACTGGGCCGAAGGTTCACCTTCCAACAAGACAATGACCCTAAGCACACAGCTAAAATAACAAAGGAACAACTCTGTGACCATTCCTGACTGGCCCAGCCAGAGCCCGGACCTCAACCCAACTGAGCATCTCTGGAGAGACCTGAAAATGGCTCCACCAACGTTCACCATCCAACCTGACGGAACTGGAGAGGATCTGCAAGGAAGAATGGCCGAGGATCCCCAAATCCAGATGTGAGAAACTTGTTGTATCATTCCCAAGACGACTCCTGGCTGTACTAGCTCAGAAGGAAGCGGCTTCTACTCAGTACTGAGCAAAGGCTCCGAATACTTATGGCCATGGGAGATTGCAGTTTTTCTTTTTTAATAAATTTGCAAAAACATCTACATTTCTATTTTTTTTTCTGTCAAGATGGGGAGCTGAGTGTACATTAATGAGAAATAAAAGGAACTTTTTTGCTTTTAGGAAATGGGGGGGATGAAAAAAAAGGGGGGGAATTTGGGGGGGGGGGGTTCCTTCCCCGCCGGGGGTGTTTTATATATCCCGGTTTTTTATGGGGGGGGCGGGTTTGTTGTTTGGTTTTGGGGTGTTTTTGGGGGGTTGTTAAAAAAAAAAAAAAAAAAAAAAAAGGGAGAGGGGAGGTTAAAAGGAAGAAAATGTATTAATAACACAAAATACCTGTATCTAGTGAGCCAGAAGAGAGGCGACGTGAGGTAGAGAACACTGACCAACCTGTCTACTAAGCTGCACCAGCATCAGCTACTGCCCTAAAATCTGACCCATCTCCTGCCTGATCTAAACTTAACACAGTAATAATAAATCTGCCAAATTACACACACACATACACAGACACATATACATATTATACATACACATCACACACACACACACACACACACACACACACACACACACACACACACACACACACACACACACACACACACACACACACACACACACACACACACACACACACACACACACACACACACACACACACACACACACACACACACACACACACACACACACACACACACACACACACACACACACACACACACACACACGACACACACACACACACACACACACACACACACACACACACACACACACACACACACACACACACACACACACACACACACACACACACACACACACACACACACACACACACACACACACACACACACACACACACACACACACACACACACACACACACACACACACACACACACACACACACACACACACACACACACACACACACACACACACACACACACACACACACACACACACACGACACACACACACACACACACACACACACACACACACACACACACACACACACACACACACACACACACACACACACACACACACACACACACACACACACACACACACACACACACACACACCACACACACACACACACACACACACACACACACACACACACACACACACACACACACACACACACACACACACACACACACACACACACACACACACACACACACACACACACACACACACACACACACACACACACACACACACACACACATCACACACACACACACACACACACACACACACACACACACACACACACACACACACACACACACACACACCCACACACACGCGCCCGCCCCACAAAACACCACACACACACAAAAAGCCCCCCCCCCCCCCCCGCCCGGCCGTGCGCCTCTTTCATAACCCGCCCACCACGCCCCCCGGCAACCCACACGCCTCTCCCCGCGGCGGGGGGGGGGGGGGGCTGCCTGGGCCGGACATACACACAATGCACATCATACATCAAACATATATCATACATACACATTATATACTTGATAAATACCCACACAATACTGCACATACATACACATATCATGCATACATACACAGATTGCACAAATAATTGCCACTTGATAGATACATACATGCACATCTTGTGTATAGATACATACATTACATGCACACACATAATACATACATTGTACATACACACATCATACATGTCTCTCCCTGACACATTGGGGCAGAGATGACATATAATAGGCTGACTATAGAGGCAGATCTGTAAGCGGAGCTGCTGTCAGACGTGTAAACAGATGACGCCAGCGTGCACGGGTGACATCATTTAACCCCCTTAATTCTGAGATCAGCCGGGAACACTGAATCTGTATTATCCTTGTGAAATATTAAGCAGCTTCTTCAGACAATCATGGCCTGGCTGTGAGCGGAGACTATAGAAGCCATCAAATATTCACAAGGCGGTCATTTCACACAGCTCGCCCGCTCTCGGCTGCCCAGGATACCAGCATGGCACATTAATGTACATCAGAGGGAGGGAGCGGTCACATCCTATTAAAGGGGCGCTTCATGCTCATAACTTGTCATACACTTGATGGTATCCTAGGGACGCTGGGAGTAACTCTAACAGGGCACCAGTATACGGCACCCCATAACTATACCCACAGATCCTGTGTACCAGAGGCAGATGGCAGAGCAGGGGCTTCAGTACTGTCCGTGTCCCCTTCTTCCTAATGCAGGGACTCTCCCCCTGTCACTAGTTAATCCTCCACTTACAGATCTCAGGCCTATCCAGTGTCTTTTTTGCATCCCATGCAGTTGAGACTGAGTGAAGTCAATATATGTCAATGCTGGGATTCTAGGGTTGATGGACAACACTTAAAGTGCACCTCCAATTATATGACAACTTGTCACAACTGAATAGTACAGGCAAACAGAAGAAACTTTGTAATATATCTTATTATAGGAAAATGCTTCCTTCTCCATTTATCAGGCCAAGTTATTCTTTTACCTAGAAGTCTATGGAGAGGGGAGTGGGGAGGAGCAGGCTGCTGAAAAAGGTTCACTCTGCTACACTGTAACTGAACTCTTCTGGCACTACTACAATTCAAGGTAACACTCTACCACCGCACAGAGTGAGGCAATAACTCAACAGCCCCCCCCCCCTCTCTATAGACTTCTGTATGGAGGCTGGAGATAAGAAGGAGGAGAGCAGCCTAATAATTGGAGAAGGAAACAGATTTCTTTAATAAGATATATTACAAAGTTTCTTATATTTACATGTACTATTGATTTATGGAAAGTGGTTTAATACCAGGTAGAAGGGATCAGAGGTCATGTGTGTTAGAGGTCAACCATAATTGGGGTACAGTGACCTATGGTGATCTGCATGATTGATTCCTGTTTTATTGTGAGTGAGATATATGACCCAGCCTGCTTAATAAAGGATATTAATGTCAGAAACGCTCTTACTAAGAAGAAGCCCTCCCTCTGAAGGATTCTCACAGTCCAGTGTCATACAACCGTAATAAACTGCAACCAAATATTCTTTATATCTAAAATCATTCAGACTGAAATCTATGTCTGCAGTGTATGAAGATATACATGTACAATCCACGCCTGCAGTGTCCCATGAAGATATACATGTACAATCCACGCCTGCAGTGTATGAAGATAACATACATGTACAATCCACGCCTGCAGTGTATGAAGATATACATGTACATGTACAATCCACGCCTGCAGTGTATGAAGATAACAGTACATGTACAATCCACGCCGCGGGAGACGCTCCATGCTGTTGCAAATAATTTGGATTAGAAATAGCTTCCCGTTTTGAGTCTACAGCACCTATGCATATCTATATGCGTCCATGGCTATAAACATTCTGTGGGGAAGGTATGAAGAGTGGTGCAATGTTATTACTATTTAGAGCAGATGAAGATTATGAAGAACCAGAAGGAAGTAACACATGACTGCAGAGCCCGACTACACACAGGGTTTGTTTGTAGTCTGTAACTATGGCAACACATAGGATTGCATAGACGCTGTATACACAGAATGGAATGAAATTACTAAACAAGACAATTTACAAAGTTACTTTTTTTTTTTTTTAAATTGAGCAATAAAAACAATGGTGCAAAGCTTCTGCCGGGGCATGGGCGGCGTGAGCCCCATTATAGGGGGCGTTATTGAGGGGTCACTTCAAGATCAATCAAAGACTAGGCGATATTAGCAAGTCCCATGACATATTTCAGAAGAAGGTGTTCTTCCTCCTCTGATACTGATTCTACGATTCCCGTCCTTGTTTCCATTGTGACGCCGGTCCTTGTGCGACACGAAATGGCGCAGGCGGTATGAAGAAGTGATGTGTTATTTTTCTGGAGACACATAACCAGATTTCACCACGATGCCCCGCGCCTCAGGTTTGATAAAGGCGTCTCTGTTCCATATTTATGGGTCTGTGAATGACATCAGATAAACAAGAGCTGAGAGCGGGGAGGGGGGGAGGAGGAGGAGGAGGAGAGGGTAAAACGCTTTGCTACGTGTTATGAAGCTGTGAAAGGATCTGACGCTCTAATATCCGTTAGCTCCAGCTTGTTAAGGAGCCGCGGAGAGTGCGTGACGACTGCCGGGGCGCTGCATCCAAGTGCAGTTGCTGGGGTCCCCGAAATATTGACAAGATGCCAGGAAGCAAGTAAAGTATTGATGCGGGCAGCCGGCCCCAGCGGCAGACACCTCTCAGACACAGTGTTTAAATGTCACAGATTAATGAATTTTCATGAAACAGTGAGACGAGAAAAAAAAAAAAACATGATCAAAAAGATTGTTTCCACAGCAGCCGACAGCGGAGTATGTGGTGTCCGCACTACACAAAGCAAAGGGATCACATGCCACATAGACATTAGCCAAAGGAGGGCCGGGCGGCCTATGGGCTCCTGGAGGAGAATCTCAGGAGATGGGGCGGCCTTCCGTGCTCCCAGAATGACAAGCCCGAGTGCTCCGTCTCAGTAATCTCGTAATCGATATTACATTGGTGTAGACATGGCAGAAGGTTTGATTTATGACCTCATGGAGCTGGGACTCCCGAGTATGCAACATATCCAGAGGTAAATGTCACAGACGGTCCCCACACGGCTAGGACTCCGAGGAATGGGAAGAGTTAAATGTTAATTGTAGACATGGCGGTCTTTTGTTACAAGGGAAACTATGGTAGAGGAGATGATGGACTGAGATAGTGGTGGCCCCAGGGTTAGAACCAATGGCCAGTGTTACCCTGGGGTCTGTCATAACCCAAAGCCTGGGTTGTCAAGGACCAGCAGACAAACATCTCAAGCTGTCTTCCATGACCAGAATTCTAAATGTGCTGTGACAACTCTTAAGGTGTGTCTCGTCAGCCGGCTTGGTTTTCTAGTACATTAGGGTTGTCGGTGTTGTTCCCCCCAGCTCAGATGCTCCCAATCCTGAAGGGAAGTCTATCCCCGAATATCCTAAGTGCTTCCTTTATCAGACAGTGTGCTCCTACATAACTCCGCCTGATCACAGAGAGAACTGTGCAGCCTAACAGTCACAGCTGCACAGTCCCCTTTATCACCTTTCTGTACACAGGGAGGAGGCAGAAAGCGGAATTATCAATCTTCACCTTCCAGTTACAATCAGGGGAAATTGTAGAGATGAGCAAAGTCCTGGACCGCAAGTATTCACCACCGACCCCTTCACTTCCCTAGACCACTAATGATTCTGAAAATAACCTCTTCACTGTCCAGGATCATTAGGAATATGGACAATAACCTTTCCAACTCCTACATCAGCAGGTATACTACCATTTACCCTTCTACTCCCCAGATCACCAGGGATCCTGATATTAGCTAAGTACCCTAGACCACATAATTACTGACATTAATGCTTTACCTGAAGCTTGACCAGCAGGTAAACTACAGTATACATTATCACTGCCCTATATCACCAGTAATACTGACACTAACCCCTTCACTACCCTAGGCCACCAGGGACACAGACAAAATACTTCACTACTCTAGACCTGGATGCTGTTCAATGCTATTTGCCAGGATGCTACATAGGCCTGCATATATGGTTGCGTTATTGCTAATTAATAGGGTGTGGAATGGCAATATTTATTTGATGCAATTTTATATAGGAACAGGGTATAGGCAGCAGATGCATCCTGAGTTACACTCCAGAGCTGCGCTCACTATTCTGCTGGTGCAGTCACTGTACACATACATTACATTACTTATCCTGTACTGGTCCTGAGTTACATCCTGTATTATACTCCAGAGCTGCGCTCACTTTTCTGCAGGTACAGTCACTGTGTACATACATTACATTACTTATCCTGTACTGATCCTCAGTTACATCCTGTATTATACTCCAGAGCTGCACTCACTATTCTGCTGGTACAGTCACTGTGTACATACATTACATTACTTATCCTGTACTGATCCTGAGTTACATCCTGTATTATACTCCAGAGCTGCACTCACTATTCTGCTGGTGCAGTCACTGTGTACATACATTACATTACTTATCCTGTACTGATCCTGAGTTACATCCTGTATTATACCCCAGAGCTGCGCTCACTATTCTGCTGGTACAGTCACTGTGTACATACATCACATTACTTATCCTGTACTGATCCTGAGTTACATCCTGTATTACACTCCAGAGCTGCGCTCACTATTCTGCTGGTGCAGTCACTGTGTACATACATTACATTACTTATCCTGTACTGATCCTGAGTTACATCCTGTATTATACACCAGAGCTGCGCTCACTATTCTGCTGGTACAGTCACTGTGTACATACATTACATTACTTATCCTGTACTGATCCTGAGTTACATCCTGTATTATACTCCAGAGCTACGCTCACTATTCTGCTGGTACAGTCACTGTGTACATACATTACATTACTTATCCTGTACTGATCCTGAGTTACATCCTGTATTATACTCCAGAGCTGCACTCACTATTCTGCTGGTGCAGTCACTGTGTACATACATTACATTACTTATCCTGTACTGATCCTGAGTTACATCCTGTATTATACTCCAGAGCTGCACTCACTATACTGCTGGTGCAGTCACTGTGTACATACATTACATTACTTATCCTGTAGTAATCCTGAGTTACATCCTGTATTATACTCCAGAGCTGCGCTCACTATTCTGCTGGTGCAGTCACTGTGTACATACATTACATTACTTATCCTGTACTGATCCTGAGTTACATCCTCTATTATGCCTTCTAGATCTCTTGCAATGGAAATATTTTGTAAGGTCTTCTTTTTTCTTCATCCTTAGGCCCTCTTGGGGGGGCATGCAAAAAGTAGACAGTCCCTCTACGAGGACATTTCCTTCTATAAATGAAGAGTACTCATATATCACAGCAATGTGTTATTTTATCGCTCTCCAGCAGAAACCTTTATTTGCCCCTCCTCGATGTGACATATTCTACATTCCCTGGTGTGACCTGGATCCCGCATCAACCGACTTGTCATTGTCCTCGTAGCTCCAGTCCAGTGATTAGTGCGAGAATGTCACCCGTTAACTTTATTACACGGATGTGCCGCATCATTGAGATCCTCCCCAAACTTGTCACTTTAATCACAGCCTGCACCTCCTGCCTTTATCACTAGTCCATTTGTGGAGCCCCACGTGTAGCCGTCTACTATGTAATCAGATTAATTCTAGGTTCTACTTTACCATTTTGTTCCCAGCTGGGAGCCAGGCATCTGTCTGCGGCTTGTGGAGCCGACAACGTCCATGCATCGTTCTTCCCAATTACCGGATGCACAGCGAACGCCATCAGGCAGGACGGCGCTCATCACCAGGAGATGGACAGCGACGCCCAGTGCAAGGCACTGCTGCTGAGGATACTCTATGAGAGAAGCTTCTGCTTTCCACAATGATCCCATAAAGTAACCGCCACCATGTGGGATTTACTGATAAACCACAATTATATTCAGATCAATGTTCTTCAAAAGCAAATATTTCCAAAAATGTTATTAATTATACGTTAAAAGTGTTACTCCAGTGGTGGAGACGTCCTACTGATCTTACAATCCTTGTGAAATTTGCAGGAAATGGCTGGGAATATCAGGGCTTAGACTTTCCGGGCGAGAACTTTTGGCATTATATATTTAAACCTGTGCATTATGTAATTTGGGTCCGAGGTTACGTAACAGCTCCCGTCAGCTGCCGGGCGGGAGGGGACCTGAGTACTTGAGAGCACAGACACATTCTGTAGTAATAATAGAGGCCAGCGGCTGCTACTTCAGACACGACTCCTTGCAGAGAGTGACCGGAGATGACAGCCATCAGATTTGGTTTCACAGGTCCATTTCTACTCCATGAAGACCGTGGTGATGCAGGACGCATGGCTCTTAACTCTTCTGCAAGGAAAGGATGATATTCCATCATAGGAAGCAGCAGAGAGGCACTTAAAGGGAATGTCCACCCATTAATAGCTTCTGATAAAAATATATATGGAGGATCTTGAGCCAAGGCCACCCCAGACCTTGCCAATTGCACCTCTGGCCTTCGCTAAGTGAAAATGTTGACGCACCCTTTAAAATCAATGCCTTCATTTTTTCACTATGAAAGCTGAAAGGGCAAGGAGCTTGCTAGATGGCCAAAACTAACCATAGATATCTTCAGAAATGTCTCAATGATGTTGGGCACGATGCTCACCCCCAATGATATCTTCTGAAATGTTTCAGTAACATTGGACAAGCTGCTCTATAGATGACCAAAACCCACAACTGATATCTTCTGAAATATCTCAATGATGTTGGGCAAGCTGCCCACTAGATGTCCAAAGCCCCCCAAACAGATCTTCTGAAATGTCTCAACGATAAGTTGGAGAATATTCCAAGGAACCCTTTCCGAAATGCAAACTGGAATATTGGACACCACTGACTAACTAGATCATAGTCGGCCACCATGACCACTGATGAAGTAGAATTCACATCTTCAATCTTCAATCATCAATTCAATGCTGGTGAGATGATGGTGAATGGCCCATTCTTATTAGGAACGTGTGGGGGACTAGACTTAGTTTATTTAATTCCATCCATAACAATGCAAGAAGGTCAAAATTCTTGAGTCAGGCCGACTTGAGCTAACATAAGAGGTAACAATATCTTCATCATCTTCAGTAAGGGATTCAGGGTGGTGGAACATATAAAGATGTACCATAAGTCCTTCTACAATATAGTGGGTGACATGCCTGTATATCCAAAGAGACGTCAACATCTAAGCATTTGTGCCAAGTTCTACCAAAATTCTCCATCTTAGTTCGAAGTGTTGTCCTTTTATGATATCTCCAACATACCTTCTTCCATATTCCCTTGTGTGGGCATCCAGTGGTAAAGGAGGATTTGATCCAAAGGACACAGATGGGTATAGTGATTCACTATTGTGATTACATGGGATATCCCACAATCAACAATCCCTTTAACCAAGTCACTACCCAAGAAGTTTCCCGATTATGGTCAGCTGGGTAGAGCTGTTATTCTTAGATATGTGTGCAGTGATACGTGGCTTTATGTTTGTACATGAACTATTTTGCTCTAGTGCTGCCCTATAACTATCAAGACCTCTGTATGTTACATTACTGAAATCTATGGCAAGTACGGATCATGCCCAAGTCCATGAAATAACCTCCTGAGCAGATCTTTTCTCTCGGAATCTTTCTGCTGAGCAAACAAAGGAAGCTTCGCTATTGCAAATTAATTAAAAATGCATGGACTCTGACAGAAAACACAACAAAACAGAGCATATTGGTCACAAAAAACATATGGCAATGTTCGCAACAAAGCAAAAGCGAGAAGGGAACCACAGGAAACAATATTTCATATTTCCATGCTTTCAAATATGGTACGACTGAATGGAAATCAAGGGAAACAGCCCAAATTCTGGAACTTTGTAAGTGAAGTGGTAAAGGACAAGAATATAACTACTATACTGCTGCTCCTATGTACAAGAATATAACTACTATAATACTGCTCCTATGTACAAGAATATAACTACTATAATACTGCTCCTATGTACAAGAATATAACTACTATAATACTACTGCTATGTACAAGAATATAACTACTATAATACTGCTCCTATGTACAAGAATATAACTACTATAATACTACCTCCTATGTACAAGAATATAACTACTATAATACTGCTCCTATGTACAAGAATATAACTACTATAATACTACTCCTATGTACAAGAATATAACTACTATAATACTGCTCCTATGTACAAGAATATAACTACTATAATACTACTCCTATGTACAAGAATATAACTACTATAATACTACCTCCTATGTACAAGAATATAACTACTATAATACTACCTCCTATGTACAAGAATATAACTACTATAATACTGCTCCTATGTACAAGAATATAACTACTATAATACTACTCCTATGTACAAGAATATAACTACTATAATACTACCTCCTATGTACAAGAATATAACTACTATAATACTGCTCCTATGTACAAGAATATAACTACTATAATACTGCTCCTATGTACAAGAATATAACTACTATAATACTGCCCCCTATGTACAAGAATATAACTACTATAATACTGCTCCTATGTACAAGAATATAACTACTATAATACTGCTCCTATGTACAAGAATATAACTACTATAATACTGCTCCTATGTACAAGAATATAACTACTATAATACTGCTCCTATGTACAAGAATATAACTACTATAATACTACTCCTATGTACAAGAATATAACTACTATAATACTGCCCCTATGTACAAGAATATAACTACTATAATACTACTCCTATGTACAAGAATATAACTACTATAATACTGCCCCCTATGTACAAGAATATAACTACTATAATACTGCTCCTATGTACAAGAATATAACTACTATAATACTACCTCCTATGTACAAGAATATAACTACTATAATACTGCTACTATGTACAAGAATATAACTACTATAATACTGCCCCTATGTACAAGAATATAACTACTATAATACTACCTCCTATGTACAAGAATATAACTACTATAATACTGCTCCTATGTACAAGAATATAACTACTATAATACTACCTCCTATGTACAAGAATATAACTACTATAATACTGCCTCCTATGTACAAGAATATAACTACTATAATACTACTCCTGTGTACAAGAATATAACTACTATAATACTGCTCCTATATACAAGAATATAACTACTATAATACTGCTCCTATGTACAAGAATATAACTATTGTAATACTGCTGTTATGTATAGGAATATAACTACTATAATACTACCCTATATGTACAAGAATATAACTACTATAATACTGCCTGCTATGTACAAGAATATAACTACTATAATACTGCTCCTATGTACAAAAATATAACTACTATAATACTACCTCCTATGTACAAGAATATAACTACTATAATACTGCTCCTATGTACAAGAATATAACTACTATAATACTGCTCCTATGTACAAGAATATAACTACTATAATACTTCCCCCTATGTACAAGAATATAACTACTATAATACTGCTCCTATGTACAAGAATATAACTACTATAATACTGCTCCTATGTACAAGAATATAACTATTGTAATACTGCTGTTATGTATAGGAATATAACTACTATAATACTGCTCCTATGTACAAGAATAAAACTACTATAATACTGCTCCTATGTACAAGAATATAACTACTATAATACTACTCCTATGTTCAAGAATATAACTACTATAATACTGCACCCTATGTACAAGAATATAACTACTCTAATACTACCTCCTATGTACAAGAATATAACTACTATAATACTGCTCCTATGTACAAGAATATAACTATTATAATACTGCTCCTATGTACAAGAATATAACTACTATAATACTGCCCCCTATGTACAAGAATATAACTACTATAATACTGCTCCTATGTACAAGAATATAACTACTATAATACTACTCCTATGTACAAGAATATAACTACTATAATACTGCCCCTATGTACAAGAATATAACTACTATAATACTACCTCCTATGTACAAGAATATAACTACTATAATACTACTATGTACAAGAATATAACTACTATAATACTGCCCCCTATGTAAAAGACTATAACTACTATAATACTGCTCCTAAATACAAGAATATAACTACTATAATACTGCTCCTATGTACAAGAATATAACTACTATAATACTGCTCCTATGTACAAGAATATAACTACTATAATACTGCTCCTATGTACAAGAATATAACTACTATAATATTGCTCCTATGTACAAGAATATAACTACTATAATACTGCCCCTATGTACAAAATAAAGCAAGAATATAACTACTATAATACTGCTCCTATGTACAAGAATATAACTACTATAATACTGCTCCTATGTACAAGAATATAACTACTATAATATTGCTCCTATGTACAAGAATATAACTACTATAATACTACTCCTATGTACAAGAATATAACTACTATAATACTAGCTCCTATGTACAAGAATATAACTACTATAATACTGCTCCTATGTACAAGAATATAACTACTATAATACTGCTCCTATGTACAAGACTATAACTACTATAATACTGCTCCTATGTACAAGAATATAACTACTATAATACTGCTCCTATGTACAAGACTATAACTACTATAATACTGCTCCTATGTACAAGACTATAACTACTGTAATACTGCTCCTATGTACAAGACTATAACTACTAAAATACTGCTCCTATGTACAAGAATATAACTACTATAATACTGCTCCTATGTACAAGAATATAACTACTATAATACTGCTCCTATGTACAAGTATAATACAAGAATATAACTACTATAATACTGCCCCCTATGTACAAGAATATAACTACTATAATACTGCTCCTATGTACAAGAATATAACTACTATAATACTACTCCTATGTACAAGAATATAAGTACTATAATACTGCTCCTAAATACAAGAATATAACTACTATAATACTGCTCCTATGTACAAGAATATAACTACTATAATACTGCTCCTATGTACAAGAATATAACTACTATAATACTGCCCCTATGTATAAGACTATAACTACTATAATACTACTCCTATGTACAAGAATATAACTACTATAATACTGCCCCTATGTACAAGAATATAACTACTATAATACTACTCCTATGTACAAGAATATAACTACTATAATACTGCCCCTATGTACAAGAATATAACTACTATAATACTACTCCTATGTACAAGAATATAACTACTATAATACTGCTCCTATGTACAAGAATATAACTACTATAATACTGCTCCCTATGTACAAGAGTATAACTACTATAATACTGCTCCTATGTACAAGAATATAACTACAATAATACTGCCCCTATGTACAAGAATATAACTACTATAATACTACTCCTATGTACAAGAATATAACTACTATAATACTGCTCCTATGTACAAGAATATAACTACTATAATACTGCTCCTATGTACAAGAATATAACTACTATAATACTGCTCCTATGTACAAGAATATAACTACTATAATACTACTCCTATGTACAAGAATATAACTACTATAATACTACCTCCTATGTACAAGAATATAACTACTATAATACTACCTCCTATGTACAAGAATATAACTACTATAATACTACCCTCTATGTACAAGAATATAGCTACTATAATACTGCTCTTATGTACAAGAATATAACTACTATAATACTACCTCCTATGTACAAGAATATAACTACTATAATACTGCTCCTATGTACAAGAATATAACTACTATAATACTGCTCCTATGTACAAGAATATAACTACTATAATACTACTCCTATGTACAAGAATATAACTACTATAATACTGCCCCCTATGTAAAAGACTATAACTACTATAATACTGCTCCTAAATACAAGAATATAACTACTATAATACTGCTCCTATGTACAAGAATATAACTACTATAATACTACTCCTATGTACAAGAATATAACTACTATAATACTGCTCCTATGTACAAGAATATAACTACTATAATATTGCCCTCTATGTACAAGAATATAACTACTATAATACTGCTCCCTATGTACAAGAATATAACTACTATAATACTGCTCCTATGTACAAGAATATAAATACTATAATACTGCCCCTATGTACAAGAATATAACTACTATAATACTACTCCTATGTACAAGAATATAAGTACTATAATACTGCTCCTATGTACAAGAATATAACTACTATAATACTGCTCCTATGTACAAGAATATAACTACTATAATACTGCTCCTATGTACAAGAATATAACTACTATAATACTGCTCCTATGTACAAGAATATAACTACTATAATACTGCCCCCTATGTACAAGAATATAACTACTATAATACTGCTCCTATGTACAAGAATATAACTACTATAATACTACTCCTATGTACAAGAATATAACTACTATAATACTGCTCCTATGTACAAGAATATAACTACTATAATACTGCTCCTATGTACAAGAATATAACTACTATAATACTGCTCCTATGTACAAGAATATAACTACTATAATACTGCTCCCTATGTACAAGAATATAACTACTATAATACTGCTCCTATGTACAAGAATATAAATACTATAATACTGCCCCTATGTACAAGAATATAACTACTATAATACTACTCCTGTGTACAAGAATATAACTACTATAATACTGCTCCCTATGTACAAGAATATAACTACTATAATACTGCTCCTATGTACAAGAATATAAATACTATAATACTGCCCCTATGTACAAGAATATAACTGCTATAATACTACTCCTATGTACAAGAATATAAGTACTATAATACTGCTCCTATGTACAAGAATATAACTACTATAATACTGTTCCTATGTACAAGAATATAACTACTATAATACTGCCCCTATGTACAAGAATATAACTACTATAATACTGCTCCTATGTACAAGAATATAACTACTATAATACTGCCCCCTATGTACAAGAATATAACTACTATAATACTGCCCCCTATGTACAAGAATATAACTACTATAATACTGCTCCTATGTACAAGAATATAACTACTATAATACTGCTCCTATGTACAAGAATATAACTACTATAATACTGCTCCTATGTACAAGAATATAACTACTATAATACTGCTCCTATGTACAAGAATATAACTACTATAATACTGCTCCTATGTACAAGAATATAACTACTATAATACTGCTCCTATGTACAAGAATATAACTACTATAATACTGCTCCTATGTACAAGAATATAACTACTATAATACTACCTCCTATGTACAAGAATATAACTACTATAATACTGCTCCTATGTACAAGAATATAACTACTATAATACTGCTCCTATGTACAAGAATATAACTACTATAATACTGCTCCTATGTACAAGAATATAACTACTATAATACTGCTCCTATGTACAAGAATATAACTACTATAATACTGCTCCTATGTACAAGAATATAACTACTATAATACTGCTCCTATGTACAAGAATATAACTACTATAATACTACCTCCTATGTACAAGAATATAACTACTATAATACTGCTCCTATGTACAAGAATATAACTACTATAATACTGCTCCTATGTACAAGAATATAACTACTATAATACTGCTCCTATGTACAAGAATATAACTACTATAATACTGCTCCCTATGTACAAGAATATAACTACTATAATACTGCTCCTATGTACAAGAATATAACTACTATAATACTGCCCCTATGTACAAGAATATAACTACTATAATACTACTCCTATGTACAAGAATATAACTACTATAATACTGCTCCCTATGTACAAGAATATAACTACTATAATACTGCTCCTATGTACAAGAATATAACTACTATAATACTGCCCCTATGTACAAGAATATAACTGCTATAATACTACTCCTATGTACAAGAATATAAGTACTATAATACTGCTCCTATGTACAAGAATATAACTACTATAATACTGCTCCTATGTACAAGAATATAACTACTATAATACTGCCCCTATGTACAAGAATATAACTACTATAATACTGCTCCTATGTACAAGAATATAAATACTATAATACTGCCCCTATGTACAAGAATATAACTACTATAATACTACTCCTATGTACAAGAATATAACTACTATAATACTGCTCCCTATGTACAAGAATATAACTACTATAATACTGCTCCTATGTACAAGAATATAAATACTATAATACTGCCCCTATGTACAAGAATATAACTGCTATAATACTACTCCTATGTACAAGAATATAAGTACTATAATACTGCTCCTATGTACAAGAATATAACTACTATAATACTGCTCCTATGTACAAGAATATAACTACTATAATACTGCCCCTATGTACAAGAATATAACTACTATAATACTGCTCCTATGTACAAGAATATAACTACTATAATACTGCCCCCTATGTACAAGAATATAACTACTATAATACTGCCCCCTATGTACAAGAATATAACTACTATAATACTGCTCCTATGTACAAGAATATAACTACTATAATACTGCTCCTATGTACAAGAATATAACTACTATAATACTGCTCCTATGTACAAGAATATAACTACTATAATACTACTCCTATGTACAAGAATATAACTGCTATAATACTGCTCCTATGTACAAGAATATAACTACTATAATACTGCTCCTATGTACAAGAATATAACTGCTATAATACTGCTCCTATGTACAAGAATATAACTACTATAATACTACCTCCTATGTACAAGAATATAACTACTATAATACTGCTCCTATGTACAAGAATATAACTACTATAATACTGCTCCTATGTACAAGAATATAACTACTATAATACTGCTCCTATGTACAAGAATATAACTACGATAATACTGCCCCCTATGTACAAGAATATAACTACTATAATACTGCTCCTATGTACAAGAATATAACTACTATAATACTGCTCCTATGTACAAGAATATAACTACTATTATACTGCTCCTATGTACAAGAATATAACTACTATAATACTGCTCCTATGTACAAGAATATAACTACTATAATACTGCCTCCTATGTACAAGAATATAACTACTATAATACTACCTCCTATGTACAAGAATATAACTACTATAATACTACTCCTATGTACAAGAATATAACTACTATAATACTACCCCCTATGTACAAGAATATAACTACTATAATACTGCTCCTATGTACAAGAATATAACTACTATAATACTACCTCCTATGTACAAGAATATAAGTACTATATATGCTTATATATTTACTTTCCTGCCATTCCTTTGTACACATGATGATGCTATTTCCTCCTCTTCACCCACATGCGGTATTACACACGACACAGATGAGGAAAGTGTTAACCCCACTTATTATCTCCATCTTAGAAGTCATCGCCATCTGTTACACTTGTATGAGATAGTGACAATATTAGGGATCGAACAGGCTGCAGCACAACACGGAGATATATTTCACAGGAGAGATTTGCTCATTTCTCTTGTGAAAGGTTACAACGTAGCAGAGCTGTCTGTGCCCTACATGCGGGGCTGTAGCCTGTAGACCTCTTCCATCTTTCTCTCAATCATTACTAATAGCTTCGTGACCCTACACTTGAGCCACGTCTATCCCACGTCCATCAGTTGTGAATGTCATTATAGGATGAGACGAGTCTTCAGATGTTGCAGCTTTCAGTGTCCGGGATGGATAGAGTTTCATATGACATCACATGCTGTACTGAAACACTGGCTGTGATGTCATTTCTGACTAGTTGCCAAATGAAGACATGAGCGCCCGGCGGTGTGATGTCATTCCAGGACGGATGCCAGGGCAGTATGAATGGTGCAACACTCTGTGATCCACCGCTAATCGAAGAATCATCTTATATCTAAAAAAGTTTTCTGAATTTTTGCAACTTTTTAAAATACATCATTTTCAAGGTTTCTTTGCGCTGTATATGACTGAAACATTTGGAATATTGGAATATTTCTTCAAACTAAAGGTTTATCCAGTGAATACAATTGTATAACAGCTAGGTAGACTGAAACGTTTCCCCTGCAGCGATACACTGTAGCAAACTATCAGATGTGAGAGATTTGTGTTGTTGATGGGTCTGCCTCAGAGAGGGCTTTCTAGATTGGATGCAATTGTAACAATACCTCAGCTGTGAATAGGACTAAGTGTGTGTATTCTATCTGGTTGCTGCAGATATCTATGGGTTGCTACTAGAATCAGTCGACGCTATGTTGACAGACACACCCCTAACAGGTTATCAGAGCTTTTATAATCTCAGTATGTCATTCTGTGCAGACACTGAACAAGCAGGCCTTACTAGGACAGTCCTGACATACCATAAATGTCTAATAGATTTGGGTTTTACTTCTGCGACCCCCAATAACGGGGACCCCAAATCCCTGTCCAGGCAGAGAATACCTGGATACATCTGTCCGCACCTCTCTCCATTCACTTCTATGGACGTCAGATGAGTCAGTGCACTTGGTGATTTCTGTGAATCCTATAGAAGTCAATGGAGAGTCCTGCGGAAACCTCATTGGCAGGATGTGCACGGCTCTGCTACAATAGTTCTCGTACTATAAGAGTCTGCCTATAAAGCATCAGTCCTTGCTTACTATTTTCTTAAAGTGTATGTCAGTACTTAATAGCAGCGGGTAATACAGAGATGGCGGTCTCCTATCACGCAGCACACGATATCGATTCTCCTATGTACATATGTGTCCCTAGCAGGCGGTGAGTGTGCCCAAGGAATACTCCGGGAGACTTAAATAGTCTGTTGTGCAGCAGTCGCAGCTCACAACCTCGGCACAGTCCCTTCCTGAAATGACAGCCTAGCAATAGTCAGCAGCGGGATATCCTTTATTCTCCGCCGCACGCCCGGCCAGTGTAAATTGCTCTGTGTGTGTACGTTTCCCTTATCACAGCTTATGGTAGGAATGTTCCTGTAAGATATGATTATGTTGTCGATCTCGGTGTAACACATCTAAGTGTTGAGGGGATAACACCTAACGCAGCGGCGGAGCCTCGAACGCTCTGACAATGCAGCGAGTTCTGCACGTACAGCCCGCAATAATGTAATTATACGCTGCAACAAATGATATACAATCTGTAAGTGATCTGTGCTAATAGAGCGCCGACGCTGCTCCGCTTAAAGGAGAAGTTCCATCACACCACTGTGCTATGGAAATAAAAGGCAGGGGGTGCGAGATGGAAAGTTCGGCAACTTTATGATAGGTCTTGTAGTTCAACTCCTAAACATTTCCAAGATCTCTGTTTGCTGTCAATAAATGGGAGAAACTTGTTAAAAGGGGTATTGCAAAAATAGGTTACCAATATGTAACTGTGGGGTGCCAACAGCTGGGACACTCACAGATCAGCCGCTCTGTAGGATTAAGCACTGCCACCTCTTCACTGAACAAACACAGCGCCATAGATATTGTAGGGTCTGTGCTTGGTATTGCATCTCAGCCCCAATCACCTGCATGGGCCTGAGCTGCTGCTGCGCCACGTCTGATGAATGTGATGTCATTCGAAGAGGGAAGAGGTCACAGGGCTCACAAGTGTTGCAGCCTCTTCAAACAGCTGGTCTGTGGGGGTCCTGGGTGTCAGATCCTCACCATATATTGTTGACCTATATCAATATACAATTCCTGGAAAACCCCTTTCAAGAGGATCTCCCATGTGGCCATAAATGTCCAATAATGTGGGTCCCACCCCTTAGTTATTCCTGTAGGTCCCAAAGAAGTGAATGGAGAGAGAAGTAACCACGCAGTGTACTCTCTGCCCACTGCAGCCACGTTACATGAAAAATTGTGCTGGCATCTACCAGCAGGTGGGAGCTCAGGAACTAACTGTATACAGGTATAAGGAACTCAATGTATACACAGTATACGAACTCCCTCTAGTGGTAGCTCAAATACAGGGGGTTTGGAGCTCTGTGTCAGTAAATTAGACCTCCAACCTCTGTCCTGTCCTGTATTGCGCAACTCACTGATGTGAATGGACACTGGTTAATGCTTCACTTCCCCTGTGGTGGCGCTGCAGAGTCATGTCAGACTACAACTGACAGCTGGGGGAGACTCTATGATCTGCTTATTGACAAGGGACCCTTGTAACAAGTAGGAATTGTTCAAAGAAGAAAACCCCTTTAAGGGCCCAGAGGTGGGGCCATATGCAAGCACCTTATAGATAACAAAAACATGGATGGCGGCCTGTCAGAAGCCACATGTCCTGTATTCTATAAGGGGACATTCAGGAGACCAAGTGTCCTGGGTGCAGGATGACAAGAGGGCAGCGATGCTACTATTTTCCATGGATTTTCCCCCTCTCTGCTTCGGTGCATGGAATGTGTTTTTACATTTGCAAGCTTGCGTGTTTTATGTTTTTCCTTAGTTGAGAACATAGGAAGTCGGGGTTAAAGATGGAGCCGTGTGATCTGCAAGCAGACACGTGCCAGTCACTTTTACACATAGAAAGTGTTTGCAAAGTTATTCACTGAACATAACGTCAGAGATGAGAGCAGATACCCCCCTCGGCCACAACTTACACACAGCACCAACACTGCAACTGTTCTACTCCAACTGGAAGGAGCATATGTCAGCAGCAGCAAATACTAGAACATTAACACACCTGAGTAGTAGATGAGAACATAAACCCACCTGACTAGGTGAGAACATAAACCCACCTGACTAGGTGAGAACATAAACCCGCCTGACTAGAAGGCAAGAACATGAGCTTCAGCTGACCATAAGACAAGAACATGAATCCAACCTGACTAGAAGACAAGAGCATGAACCCCAACTGACTAGAAGACAAGAACATGAGCCTCACATGACTAGAAGACGAGAACATGAAACCCACCTGACTAGAAGACGAGAACATGAACCCCACCTGACCAGAAGACGAGAACATGAACCCCACCTGACTAGAAGACAAGAACATGAACCCCACCTGACTAGAAGACGAGAACATGAACCCCACCTGACTAGAAGACGAGAACATGAACCCCACCTGACTAGAAGACAAGAACATGAACCCCACCTGACTAGAAGACGAGAACATGAACCCCACCTGACTAGAAGACAAGAGCATGAACCCCAACTGACTAGAAGGCAAGAACATGAGCATCACATGACTAGAAGACCAGAACATGAACCCCACCTGACTAGAAGAAGAGAACATGAACCCCACCTGATTAGAAGAGAACATGAACCCCACCTGACTAGAAGACGAGAACATGAACCCCACCTGACTAGAAGACAAGAACATGAACCCCACCTGACTAGAAGACGAGAACATGAACCCCACCTGACCAGAAGACGAGAACATGAACTCCATCTGACCAGAAGACGAGAACATGAATCCCACTTGATTAGAAGACTAGAACATGAACCCCACCTGACTACAAGATGAGAACATGAACCTCACCTGACCAGAAGACTAGAACATGAACCCCACCTGATTTTAAGACGAGAACATGAACTCCATCTGACCAGAAGACGAGAACATGAACCCCACCTGATTTTAAGACGAGAACATGAACCCCACCTGACCAGAAGACGAGAACATGAACTCCACCTGACCAGAAGACGAGAACATGAACCCCACCTGACCAGAAGACGAGAACATGAACTCCATCTGACCAGAAGACGAGAACATGAACCCCACCTGACTAGAAGACGAGAACATGAACCTCATCTGACTAGAAGACAAGGACATGAACCCTTCTGATTAGAGGACCAGAATATGAACCCCATCCTAGTACAAGACTAGAAGATGTACCCCACCCCACAAATAATCTCCACAGTAACAGGAAGCTGTAAAAGTCACCGAGCACTTGTGATTAATAACTAGATGTATTGTCTGAATCTCTGAACGGCAAAATAACATGAAAGAAAAGGCCATATGAGCCCATGTTCTAGGGATGTAATCATGGCCATGAGTCTATGTCTGTTTGTGAAACAATGTAGACCAAAATGAGTCTGAACCAATGGATTCTAGATAAAATGACACTGTATGGATACAAGGAGACCATGCCTCATACAAGCAAACCATGCATCATCCCGAGGAAACACTGCATCATCCCCGGGGGAAACACTGCATCATCCCAAGGAAACCATGCATCATCCTGGGGAAACCATGTATCAACCCGAGGAAACCATGCATCATCCTGGGGAAACCATGTATCAACCCGAGGAAACGATGCATCATCCTGGGGAAACCATGTATCAACCCGAGGAAACCATGCATCATCCTGGGGAAACCATGTATCAACCCGAGGAAACCATGCATCATCCTGGGGAAACCATGTATCAACCCGAGGAAACCATGCATCATCCTGGGGAAACCATGTATCAACCCGAGGAAACCATGCATCATCCTGGGGAAACTATGCATCAACCCGAGGAAACCATGCATCATCCCGAGGAAACCATGTATCATCCTGGGGAAACCATGCATCATCCTGGGGAAACCATGTATCAACCCGAGGAAACCATGCATCATCCCGAGGAAACCATGTATCATCCTGGGGAAACCATGTATCATCCTGGGGAAAACCATGCATCATCCTGGGGAAACCATGTATCATCCTGGGGAAACCATGCATCATCCTGGGGAAACCATGCATCATCCTGGGGAAACCATGCATCATCCTGGGGAAACCATGTATCATCCTGGGGAAACCATGTATCAACCCGAGGAAACCATGCATCATCCTGGGGAAACCATGTATCATCCTGGGGAAACCATGCATCATCCTGGAGAAACCATGTATCATCCTGGGGAAACCATGCATCATCCTGGGGAAACCATGTATCAGCCCGAGGAAACCATGCATCATCCCGAAGAAACCATGTATCATCCTGGGGAAACCATGTATCATCCTGGGGAAACCATGCATCATCCTGGGGAAACCATGCATCATCCTGGAGAAACCATGTATCATCCTGGAGAAACCATGCATCATCCTGGGGAAAACCATGCATCATCCTGGGGAAACCATGTATCATCCTGGGGAAACCATGTATCATCCTGGGGAAACCATGCATCATCCTGGGGAAACCATGTATCATCCTGGGGAAACCATGTATCATCCTGGGGAAACCATGCATCATCCTGGGGAAACCATGTATCAACCCGAGGAAACCATGCATCATCCTGGGAAAACCATGTATCAACCCGAGGAAACCATGCATCATCCCGAAGAAACCATGTATCATCCTGGGGAAACCATGCATCATCCTGGGGAAACCATGCATCATCCTGGGGAAACCATGCATCATCCTGGGGAAACCATGTATCATCCCAAGGAAACCACGCATCATCCTGGAGAAACCATGCATCATCCTGGGGAAAACCATGCATCATCCTGGGGAAACCATGTATCATCCTGGGGAAACCATGCATCATCCTGGGGAAACCATGCATCATCCTGGAGAAACCATGTATCAGCCCGAGGAAACCATGCATCATCCCGAAGAAACCATGTATCATCCTGGGAAAACCATGATCAGCCCGAGGAAACCATGCATCATCCCGAAGAAACCATGCATCATCCTGGGGAAACCATGTATCAGCCCGAGGAAACCATGCATCATCCCGAAGAAACCATGTATCATCCTGGGGAAACCATGTATCATCCTGGGGAAACCATGCATAATCCTGGGGAAACCATGCATCATCCTGGAGAAACCATGTATCATCCTGGAGAAACCATGCATCATCCTGGGGAAACCATGTATCATCCTGGGGAAACCATGCATCATCCTGGGGAAACCATGTATCAACCCGAGGAAACCATGCATCATCCTGGGGAAACCATGTATCAACCCGAGGAAACCATGCATCATCCCGAAGAAACCATGTATCATCCTGGGGAAACCATGTATCATGCTGGGGAAACCATGCATCATCCTGGGGAAACCATGCATCATCCTGGAGAAACCATGTATCATCCTGGAGAAACCATGTATCATCCTGGGGAAACCATGCATCATCCTGGGGAAACCATGTATCATCCTGGGGAAACCATGCATCATCCTGGGGAAACCATGTATCAACCCGAGGAAACCATGCATCATCCTGGGAAAACCATGTATCAACCCGAGGAAACCATGCATCATCCCGAAGAAACCATGTATCATCCTGGGGAAACCATGTATCATCCTGGGGAAACCATGCATCATCCTGGGGAAACCATGTATCAACCCGAGGAAACCATGCATCATCCCGAAGAAACCATGTATCATCCTGGGGAAACCATGTATCATCCTGGGGAAACCATGTATCATCCTGGGGAAACCATGCATCATCCTGGGGAAACCATGCATCATCCTGGGGAAACCATGTATCATCCCAAGGAAACCACGCATCATCCTGGGGAAACCATGTATCATCCTGGGGAAACCATGCATCATCCTGGGGAAACCATGCATCATCCTGGGGAAACCATGTATCATCCCAAGGAAACCACGCATCATCCTGGGGAAACCATGTATCAACCCGAGGAAACCATGCATCATCCTGGGGAAACTATGCATCAACAAGAGAAGACTATGCTTCATTCTGAATAGATCAAGCACCAACATGAGGAAACCATGCAGAAACACGAAGAGACCATGGATCATCCTGAAAAGTCCATACATCCTTCTGAAGCAACCATGTGTCAACTTGAGGAATCCATGCATCATCCATAGAATACTATGCATCAACACAGGGAAATAATTCATCATCCTGAGGTCATGCATCAATTTGGGGAGACAATGTATCCACAAGAGGATACCATGTATCAACAAGTGCAGACTATTCATCATCCTGGGATGACTATGCATCAACATAAGGAGACCATCCATCCCCCTGAAGAGACCATGCATCAACCTGAGACATCCATGCATCATCCAGAGGAGATCATGTGTCATCCTGAGTGGTCTCCTGAGTCAGTGTGAGGAGACCATGCCTTAACATGAGGAGATAATCCAACACCCTGGGACCATGTACCATCCTGTGGAGACCATGCACCACAGAAGCAAACCATGCATCATCATTGGGAGACCATGTACTATGGTATTACAAGCAGACTATACAACATCATGAAAATGTCATACATCAGCACAAGGAGAAGTGTTCTTAATGAAGCCAAGACAATGTATGTGTCACCTTTATGAAACTATGGAGCATGAAAATGTAATGCATCAGCAGGAGGAGTCACAGAATTATCAAAGGAGACTATGCAGCATTATATAGAGGAAATGTAGCATCATGAGGAGATCATATATAAGAATATGAAATCATAAGAAGACGAGACATTATCATAGTGAGAGGAAGCGACATCAGGAGGAGCCCAAGTAACATCATGAAAAGTTCCTGCACTATAAAAAGACCATCTAGTACATAATCTACAGAAGACCATGAATAAGAGACCATATATCATCATACAAATATATAAATATCATAGAGATGTGGACAAAATTGTTGGTCCCCTCCCTCGTTTAATAAAAGAAAAACCCACAATGGTCACAGAAATAACTTGAATCTGACAAAACTGGAATTTGCCAAACTACATGTTGACAAGCCACAAAGCTTCTGGGAGAATGTCCTATGGACAAATGAGATAAAAATCAACATTTTTGGCAAGGCACATCAACTCTATGTTCACAGACGGAAAAATGAAGCCTATCTTGAAAAGAACACTGTCCCTACTGTGAGACATGGAGGAGGCTCTGTTATGTTCTGGGGCTGCTTTGCTGCATCTGGCACAGGGTGTCTTGAATCTGTGCAAGGTACAATGAAATCTCAAGACTATCAAGGGATTCTAGAGAGAAATGTGCTGCCCAGTGTCAGAAAGCTTGGTCTCAGTCGCAGGTCATGGGTCTTGCAACAGGATAATGACCCAAAACACACAGCTAAAAACCCCCAAGAATGGCTAAGAGGGAAACATTGGACTATTCTGAAGTGGCCTTCTATGAGCCCGGACCTAAATCCTATTGAGCATCTTTGGAAGGAGCTGAAACATGTCGTCTGGAAAAGGCACCCTTCACACCCGAGACAACTGGAGCAGTTTGCTCATGAGGAGTGGCCAAAATCCCTGCTGAGAGGTGCAGAAGTCTCAGTGACAGTTACAGGAATCGTCTGATTGCAGGGATTGCCTCAAAAGGTTGTGCAACAAAATATTAGACCATACACCTACATGTAAGAGGAGGTATTAGGAGTAGGTAAATGAAGCTCTGCCTGTGCAGGATACAGGACATGCAGGAACAGGAACAGGAACATCAATTGACAATACATCCAGACTGGCTGCTGTAACATGAGTGACCAGGGAGCCAGATCAGTCAGCATGAGAAGACTTTGAGACATCTCAGGGACATGAATGCTTCTTCTGTACCCCTTCTGGATATGTCACTGCTTGGGACTCAAGGATTCAGTGTATGACCAGAACACCAGGAGAAGACCTATGGGAATAATCATGTCATGGACCTGACGCGCCGAGCTCCAAGTCACCCTAGTGCAATAACCAGCAATAAGAAAAGGGGACGGGGAGGTCTTAGGATTTTTCATTGTTTTTCGGGTTATCTAGACTCTTACAATGCTTAATTTTCTGGAAATTGCAAAATATAGAATTCTAGGTGTTGCTTTGGATGTGAATGGAGAAGAAACTGTCATGTACATGGGTACAGAGAAGCGAAATGCTATTTGTGGCGGTTCCTTTAGATCTGCATGGACCAGTATCCTGAACTAGACCCCCCATTACATTGGGAGACGAGCGGCATTCAGTGCTATATTCTCTATGCACACATATTCCTATTACATGGCGCAGGTTATGTAATGTGTGCTAGGTGGGGGTGTAAATGCCATACAGCATGAACAGGAGGTTATTGCTCCGGTGCCGGTAATTACCACATATACAAGGGGATTAGAAGTGCGGCAGGTGGAAGATTCCTGACTCCAGGGCCGCCGAGGGGAAGAGAGCAATCTCAGCCTCGGCACAGAGACTATGTGCCACATTTGTCCTGAGCTTCCTCCTATTATAATGCGGCAGGATCTCCTGAGTCTCCTGTGGATGGAGGACGTGGGTGAGGAGCAGGTTTCATGTTTCTACACATTACCCCAAGCACCACTGGGAAAACACTTATAATTTCTCCTCCGACTTCTGACACCGTATCAACAACTATTAAT